>VZRS01002385.1:520841-545560 GCA_013398055.1 Ifrita kowaldi
GGAGAGGCAATGATAAAATACCCAGATCCCCCCAGTGTATCTAAAAACACGGCACATGAGTTACTGGCTGGGTATTGAAAACTCACCTATTCTGAGATACATTCTCATTGTATTCTCAAACAAAGAAAAATAGCACACTTGTTATACTTGATGTGTATCATACAGGGAGGGAACAATCTATATGGTTTTTTTAGAACTGAAATGAAGTGTTCAGGAAAATCTGGTGTTGTTGCTCTGAATACAGGCCTTTTCTGAATTCCAAATAGTTTTACTGTATTGGAGACAATATAGTAAAGTGCAGGCTTTGTCCTTTTTTATTTCCGAATGTCAGTGACTTTCTGTGTGTGAGAATCTACCTGCATTTTAACGAGAATGGAATTTGCTAATATTTAAGGATGTGTAGAGAAACAGGATAAAATACTAAGAGAAAATGGTCCTTTTATATATACACCCAACAGATGAAAAAACCTAGGCACCAATCTGCACCAACACGTGTGAAGGTCAGCAAGTGCAATACTCACTGTTGCCCTGTAAAAATCTGCGGGCAGGCTGGACAGTGCCTCCTTCCTGACACAGTCTAGTTCTCTCTTTCATGGTAAATAGCAGCCCAAGATGGTCTGTCCACTTGTCCAACCTTGCTTAAGACATTGTGCTAATAATAATATACCAGTTTTTTGTACTACATTAGGAGTTAGAATTTAAAAAGCAGTAGTCAGTGGCTTCTCTGACTTGATTCTTAAAAATTACTGCTATATTTGCATTGCCTTTTAGGCATAGCAGAGTAACATGCCTTTCCCAAGACGTCACACCGCAAGCAAGTAGACCTGGGATTGCAAATCATTCCCATGTCATAGTTTAGAAATCTAGCCAGAGGCAGCCTGTAATTTCGGGAGCCTGATATTCCCATCTTCTCCTACAGGCTAATCTCCCTGGCCAGGTCCTGTCTCCCAGTTCACTAAGCAATACCACAAATCAAGGAAATCAAACATAGCACTTCCTGTGTATTTTTAAGTGATAAAGCCATTATTTACAAGAACAAAAAAAAGAAAGATAGTCTGAACTCCATCTTCCATGAGGAAATGTGACATGGGAAATACTGTGTATGGCTTTGTTGACCTAAAAAATATCACCTTTATTTTTCTAAAAACTCATTCCAATTATATTTGAAATAAAGCATAATAGTGTTTTTACTTTACTTTTCTGTGAAAAAAAGTCAGTTTCTGCAGGTTCAAAACATTCCTGCATATCATTTAGATTTTTACAGAAAATGCATTTTCAGTAAAAAACTTTTGTGATAGCATGTTTTGAGAGCATGTGAGTTGTGGAAAAAAACTTTTAGAAAGACAAAAAATGTTGGAGACCTCTAGGAACAGAGTAGGAAATCACTATTGTGTATCTAGAGAAATGCTTTTCTATATTACACAGTGATCCACTATTTTCTTCATCTTTCCCCTCTTCTTGGATCTCTATTTTCCACTGGGATGAGTTCAATCTACTGTATGCAAACACATCGTGGTGAGAGAAGCAGCTGCTTATTCCAAGTCTGAATTAAATACATAGGAACTTTAGTTATTCATCTTTAGGAAGCAGGTGAAGTCATGTCTGTAGCTTTGACCTAACATATAACTGCAACCAGTGACTGGTTTACAGCCTAAGAAGCTGCAGGAAGAGTAAGAAGCCACCTTCAGCTTTTGTTGCTCCTCCCAGCATTGCGGGCATAACCCAAAATTTAGAAGACAACACAGGGATTCTGTAGTGGCATCTGCAGGTGTTTGGGGGGGCAGAGAGAGGTGCAGAGGCTGCACAGTGCTCCTTACAGCCTTTGGTGATACTCTCCATCCTCAATTACAATCTGTTGGGTGCTGAAACATACGTGAAATAGTCCTTGATTATGCCTCAAACCCAACCATTAGATTCCATTCTGGGCTGCTACTAGTCATGAAAGACTATCACTTACCAGTGTTAGAATATCCCTAGGCTCAGCATTTGTAGCCTGCTCTTGCTCCTCCTAAATTAGCTTTTGCCAGTCTGGAAAGGAATTTTCTGTCTCTGGGGACATTTCTCTTGAAATGTTCTGCTCATTGCCAAGCAGCAATCAAGAATCAAAGTAGGAATTATCAAGAAAGGAACAAAAAAAGTGAAAAGCATTACTATGGACAGGATAAAGGAATGGCCCCTGGGAATCTCATGAGGTTTAACAAAGCCAGGTGCTGGTGCTGCACCTGGGTCAGGGCAACCCCTGGTGCCAGCCCAGGCTGGGGATGGACAGATGGAGAGCAGCCCTGCCCAGAAGGACTTGGGGGTGCTGGGGGTGAGAGCTGGACATGAGTTGGCCGTGGGCACTCCCAGTCCTGAAAGCCAAGGGTGTCCTGGGCTGCATCCAAAGCCCCGTGGGCAGCAGGGGAGGGAGGGGATTCTGCCCCTCTGCCCCGCTCTGGTGAGACCCCACCTGCAGAGCTGCCTCCAGCGCTGGGGTCCCAGCACAGGAAGGACATGGAGCTGTTGGAGAGTCCAGAGGAGGGACACCAAGGTGATCAGAGGGATAGAGCAGCTCTGTTATGAGGAAAGGCTGAGAGAGTTTGGATTGTTTAGCCTGGAGAAGAGAAGGCTTTGAGGGGACCTAATTGTGGCCTTCCAGTACCTGAAGGGAGCTCACAAGAAAGATGGAAAGGGACTTTTGACATGGCTATGTAGTGAGAGGACAAAGGGAAGTGGCTTCAAACTGAAGCTAGGTTTAGTTCAGATATTAGGAAAAGTTCTTTGCTTTGCGAATGGTGAAGAACTGGAACAGGCTGCCCAGAGAAACTGTGGCTGTCCCATCCCTGGAAGTGTTCAAGGCCATCTTGGATGGATCTCTGAGTAATCCAGCCTGGTGGAAGGTGTCCCTGTCTACAGCAGGGGTGCTGGAACTGCATAATCTTTAAGGTCGCTTCCAACCCAAGCCATTCTATGATTCTATGACCCTATGCTACAATAAATATACAATGTACCTACATTCTGCATATTTAGTGCCACTTTGGTAGCCCTCATTTTGTAGTCAGAAAGCTATGATAAAACTACAAAGTATAAAAAGAAAATATAAAGGCCAAGAGACAAAACCATAGCACAAAACAGAATTTGCATAAGGGGACATGTAGGGCTAGGAGACTTCAACCTGGGCAGGAGGCCACAATGTATATGAGGAGGGTCTATAAAATCTTGAATAGTTTGAAGAAGGTGAGTAAGAAGTGATCATTCACTATTTCTTATAATACAAGAGCTGAGGGTCACCCATCAATCACAAAGTTCAACACACTCAGTGGAAATACTCTATCACTTAATGCATAAATTATGGAACACAGCTCTGTAGAGTGTTGGGGAGGTCAGTAGAGTAAATGGGCTCAGAAATAGATTAGAAAAATTTATAGAGGAAAGCTCCACTAAACACCATCATCTGATGGCCTACTCAAAGGTCCTTAAGCCAGTGACTGCCTCGACGGAGAAGGATATACAAGGAGGAAGACAACTCTATGCTTCTCTCGCTCTTTTGTAAGTTACTCAGTCACCTCTTACAGGTTACAGGCTGTCAGAAAATGAGCTGGATGGTCTGAGCAGCTGGGAAGGATTTGCTTTTTGTTTACAGTTCTCAGTCATTACAGATGCTCCTTTTTGAAGGGCATGGAAATTGTATCTTGTAGCTTTTTTGGACGAGGGAAAGTTTTTAGGAACACTTGGTAAACAAAAGTCAAATTTCTTCTTTTTTCTTCTAGGCTTTCAGTGAGTCTAATTCTGAATCTCTCTGTCTTTTTTCTGTCTTGGTTAAATAGGTCAGACATGCTTATCTAATTTTCTAGATAATAGGAATTGATACTGCACCTAAGACAAAATCTTTCTTCTCTATCTTCTCTATTGGCATTGCTTTCAACAAATTTTCCTTAGTTATATCACACTTCATTTCATTCAAAAGATCCATGCTATTTTAAGCACATTAGTAGAAAATGGAAGTTAAGTATTTAGTATTTGGCAATACCTTCCTCCTTAGTTTTTTGTTTGTTTGGGGTTTTGGTTGTTTTTTGGTTTTTGGGGGTTTTTTTGTGGAAAGAGGTAGAAAGCTATCTGTCCCTAACATTCAGTTATCACTATGTATGTTTTTTGTCTTCAATTACTATCATGCTGTGGTAGATATCCAAATACATCTCCATTACATTAAATGCAGTGTTACCATAGAGGCATTTATGGAAGGATTTGCCTCCTCTACACCTAATTAGATTCCAAATTTGCTCACCTAATTGAATCAAAACCATTAATTCAAGTAGGTAAACAGTAACTTACATAATACTGTTTGTGCCCCTGTGCTGGTTTCAGCTGGGGTAGAGTTAGTTTTCTTCCCAGTGGCAGGTATGGGGCTTTGTTTTGAACACAGGGTTGATAATAAAGAGATGTTTTTGTCATTGCTGAGCAGGGATTGCACTGAGCCAAGGCCTTTCCTGCTTTTCTTACTGCCACTCTGGGTAAAGGGCTGGGGCTGCCTGGGAGGCTGGGAGGGGACACAGCTGGAACAGGTGATCCCAAACTGACCACAGGGATGTTCCAGACCTTGTGGCATCAGGCTCAGTGTATACAGTGGGGGAAAGAAGGAGGAAGGAGGGGATGTTTGGACTGATGGGGTTTGTCCTCCCAAGTCACCATCAGTGTAATGGGGCCCTGCTCTGCTGGGGATGGCTGAACACCTGCCCAACCATGGGAAGCAGTGAAGTCATTCCTTGTTTTGCTTTGCTTGTGTGCACAGCTTTTGCTTTCCCTATTGAACTGTCTGCATCTCAACCCATGAGTTTTGTAGCTTCTGCCCTCCTCAATCCAGGTCCAGATGGTGGAAGAGTGAGCAAGTAGCTGCCTGGGGCTGAGCTGAGGTTAAGTCACAACAGCCCCAGGTGCAAGAAAAACTTGTTTGACTGAGAATGTTGGTGATATATAAATTTTGAATGTTGTTTCACTTCGTATATTTTGCTGAGTCCAACCTTCTCTAACACAGAAGGATGACTGAAATTCTCTCATTAAGGTCACATGAGCACTGTGTCCAGCTCTTGGCTTCCCAGTACAAGCAAGATGAGTACCAAAGAGCCCAATGGTGGTCCCTGAAAGGGATTAAGGCCTTGAAGCTTCTATTCCATGAGAAGAGGCTGGGATTGTTCAGTCCAGAGAGGAGAAGGCTCACAAGGGACCTCACCAATATGTTCAAATACCGGAAGGGAGAGTGTAGAGGAGATGGCTCCAGGTCCTTTTCAGTATTTTCCTGCGACAGGACAAGACACAACAGGCATGAACTGTACAAGCAGAGGAGGCACCATCTGAGCACCATCAAACTCTTTTTCGCTGTGAGGGTGGCCAAGTACTGGCATGGGTTGCCCAGGTAGACAGTGAAAGAAAAGAAAGTAAAAAGGAAGGCCATAAAATGAAACCTGTTGTACCCAGACATCCAGTGTTACCGCATTTCTACAACTTCTCTATAAAGTGATGCAGAGACCAGTACAGAAAATGCAAATGAGTGCTAGAGTGCGTATCTCCACATATAGGTAGATAGCTGGACTTTTTATCCTTTACTCATTCTCAGAATGATTCACATAACTCCATGGTTACTATCCATTCAGATTCCTTTTCCTTTCACATACGGTTATGGCTCCTGCTTACAATTTTAGCTGATTGTGACATAAATTTTGGTGAAATATGCTGCTGCTTACTTATACTGAAATATAGAAGTTCATGTTAAAATTTTTTTGAGACTATTTTATTACTGACCTGTGACATGGTAAAACTGAGGTCAAAGGTCAATTAAGCTCTGCTTAATTTGAAGTTTCCCAGAGTAAAAAACCTAGAGGCAGAGAGTTAAGCCTGACATCTGAGGTCAGTACACTAACCATGAGACTATAAATTGTGATAGAGTTACAGTGTTCCCTTCTAGAATATAATTTTCATAAAGAAGCTCAGAAAGTAATTTTTTAATCTACTGAAGAATAAATCTCAACTGTGGATTGACAAATGCTACCAGAGAATGGGACTCATCTTCCAGTCAACTCAATTTTAATACCAAGAATTTGATTTTTAAACATTTGCTTTTATATTTTTAGCTTTCATGAACTGCCTAATCTTCGAGAAAATGAATGTGATTTAAGCATTTACTTGGAACTCAGGAGCCAGCATTATCTTCCTGACTTTGACAAAACTTTCCTTTGTGCCTTTCCCATGCCATGTTTCTGATCTCTGTGGGCCTCTGCTCCCTACTTGTAAAATAAGGTATGAGGCCTCCTTCTGACTTTTGCTGTGAAAGGGAATGAAATTGTTCTTGTCCTGTACTCAGTGCTCAGGTAAAGCCTGTTTAGACTGTTCTGTCCAGATTTGGACAACTTCGCGTCGAGAAAAATTGAGCCAAACACAAGATATTTCATGGAAAGGGGAAGGAATTACCAGAGATACTGAAAAAAAGACTGGATGAGAATTTCTTGAATAAACTGCAGTTCCTTAATCTAAGAAGAAGCATGGAAGAAATTGTTCTCCCCCCCTTATGGTGGACATGATAAGAAATAATGATTTTAAGTTTCAAACAGATTTAGATTTGTTGTTAAGGATTATGTTATGTGTTACGTGCTGAGGACATTAAGTACAGTGAAGGCCTGGGGAAATTTTCCAAAGAAGTCTGGGGCTCAGGATTTTTAAAAACTTACTGGGTTAGTATCTGTTTGTAATTATAAACAGTTACATGCCTCCCATAATCTTACTGATACATACCAGGTAGTGTCATAAGTTAATACAGGTTACTGGAAATACTTCTTCATCACTGACTCCTACTTTAGTATCCCCTAATTTGCAATCTAAGTAAGGACATGTCTGCAAGTATCCCCAAGAGAACTGAAGAAAGGATGGCCAGCTTGTGAGTGGGAATCCTGCAGTTTTCAGTTGTCCTCAAGATGGTATTAACTTTAAAGACCCAGATAATTTGTTTGCAATGTTCCTAAAATCTGTGAGCAGAAAGGGAAATTATCTAATTTGGTTGGCTCTAAGTTTTCTTTTACCTCATATGAAACTGGCAGGTGTTCCAAAGATTCTTAGCTGGTTTTGCCCAAGACTTAAAATGATGGGCTCTACTTGCAGAAGGCTGACCAGGACAGGAGAATGTGTAATTCCTTTGTAATACAGACCAATCTTTGGAATCATTTAGATGAAAAATTGTCCCTGTGCTCACTTATTATTCATTTATCCAAGAAGGAAAGAACTTAGCCCTTCTTCTCAGAAAAATGAGCCACTTAAAAGATGTTAATAACTCCTGGGCCCGACCTGAATTGTTCCCACTACCTCAATACACCATTAATAACTTATTTCAGACTTAGCTAAACCTTAAGTATTTAATGTGCGAAGAAACACAACAGCTCTTTCCAATGGATTGGCCCTGGAACTCTGTAGGAAGATTTTAATGTGTAAGTCTGATGTTCCATATACATGCACTTGTTTTCCTTCCGCTGGGCTTGTATTCTTGCCAGCACAGAGACACTCTGATTGGAATGGACACTCCAAATAACACTGCAGGGAAGGCAATCTACAGCCCCGCAGTCCTGTGGTCAGCAGAGGTTCAGTGCTGATTTCCAGGGAAGGATGGAAGGATTTTGGGAAATGTGTGTGAACATTCTTTCTGAGCAGCAATTTGTGTGACAGTGGTTTTACTCCTCTCTGTCCATCCACCACTATGAATACCAGCAGAACACAAAGATATCAGCAGTTAATTGCTTGACAGTAAGCAGGTAAGACAAACTTCACTAATTCAGTGTTATTTTTGAATAATATAACATGATCCTGTATGAAAAATGCAACTGAATTCTCTGGGGATTTAAAATCCAGAGCAGTGTCTCCTTCAAAGCAAACCTAAAATAGGTCACCTAGGCTGTAACCATTTTACAATAATCACATAAAATGGTGATGTTTGAACCAGAATCAAACTAGTCAATAGCATGTATATCACTAACAAATCTCACTGCTCATCATGACTCAGAAGCAATTCCTTTAATTGAAACGACCACTGTTTTCCATTTAAAAAAAATCCCATCCATTGCATGAACTGCAATCAGCATTCCAAAGGAGGGATCTCAGTTGTGAGCACACCTCAGCTCCTGTTGATAACACAGAGAACTCTGATGTTGTTTTGCCCATGGTTCTCTTCCCGGAATACTTCCCATACTGCATGCTGTCATCCTTATCAACTCACATCCTCTCTGAGTTAATAGAAAATCATAGCTAAACTCTAAACTAGTCCGTAGTGAATAACTCAGAATACCTCCTCACCTGAAAATAATTACAATTTTCTGCATGAAACTGGCAATAATTTTGCTATCAGCTGAATACATTTCAGAGAATAACAAAGAAATAAAAACCTTTCATTAAATTCAAGGCTTTTTTACAATACCAGAAAAGTGTGTTTTCAGATCTTTGTGGGCAGAGTTGAAAAAAATTTGGCTTAGTGATTTGAGACTTCCTACAGGAGGTATTTAATTTTGAAACAGAAGAATCAAATCTCGCAGCTCATGAATTTTGTTGGCATAAGTTATTGAAAATCAGTTTGTCCAAGAAAACCATGTTATGCATGTGTGGAAAAGAGAAAGAAAGACTAGAGGGAGATTAGATGATACTTATGCCTGTTGCTAATGGAAATCAGTCTCCATTCCAGTTTCTAAGCTCAAAAAATGTTTCTTTTGAAATTATCTCAGTTAACTGTTATTGAGTTGTTATGGGAAAAAAAAAAATTGTTCTATTTGAAACACAGAGGGAAATCAGGTGAATTGTAAGACAACTGCTATATCAAAAGCATTTAAAAATTAAAGTAGAGCAGTCATCCTTACACATCTTTTCATGTTTCCTTGCAAAACAGTAACTAGCGGAGTTTTTTAAGATTCCCTTCAAATAGCTAAAGACAATATTTTGCATATGAATATATAGATATTAGTCTTTTACCAGTTTGAGCCTACACCATGCAAAAATGCCTTCTAAAATATGCTCAGCATTCTTAACTGCTGTTGAAAGCACTCTGACTACAGCTGACTTGATTACTCATAAAAGGGAACTCAGCACTCTCCTGGAAGACTGGATTAGACAACTAGTAGTGGAGGTCACTGTATAATCATGTTTGATTTTAAAAAAAAAAGGCCTAGAGGATTTTTTGGTGTTTGCATATTCAGAATTAGAGATTTACATTTAGGAAGTCATCAGTGCTTGTTCAAATTTAAAGGAACTTGAAACCTACACACCCTATTTAAATATAAAACAGGCACAACTTAAAGCTAGTGGAAATAAAATTTCCATATGCAATCTTTTGCATATCAGCAAATAATCTATCCATGCAAAAGAAAAATTGCATCGTAAGAAAAAACACTTAGGTACATAAGCGATATTACTGAATCATTCTGACTAGCTCCAGAAAACACAGTTTCTGGTTTTCAGAACTTAATAATTTCGGGTTTGAACAGTATTGTGTATACATTTCCGTTCAGAGTGCTCTAAATAAAGCAGGAGTACTTTGTTCCAACTGAAATCAATTTCCAAAGCTATCAATTTTCAAGAAAGAGCTCCATTATCCAACTGTTTGTGATTATGCATGGCTTGAGGGACAACCTGAGAAAATTTAGAGTTACTATGCAGAAGTATGAGTACAATTACTCAGATTTTGATAGTGTTACATGTTCCCAGTGTCCACTAGTAGAATCTGGCCTAGAACTTTTAAAGTAAATTATGCAGTGAGTTGAAGATGACTAATCTACTTTGGAAAACTATAAAGGAACATTATTGAGCCTAGTGAGACTTTAACTAGGTGTTACTGAAGACCTTTGAAACCATACTCAACACTAAAAATGCTGGAAGTGTTTAACAGAAGTATAAACAGTTGCAGTTAGTTAATTTGTTCTTTCAGTCATAAAATGCACCGACAACAGAGAGGCAAAGAGAAGAGACAGAGGGAAAAAAATCCAGAATGATAGATAAAAGGCAAGGTTTACAAAATAATCATTGGAAGATTAATTAGTTGAGAACAAGATGTCACACAAAGCATAAGAATGAGCCATGTATGACATGCACACAGTCCACTTCTCTTTCCAGAGAACTCTATATATAAAATAAACTGCAAGGTATTTTTTAGCTTTAAATAAACTATTATCACATCACAAATAATAGAAAAAAAGAGGTGCTAAGAGAAGCAAACACATTTTGGCAGCAGAGAGAACAATAAATATATTTATAAAATGGTGTTTGGGGGAGGTTTCTGAATAGAGATACCTCTGATGATACGCAGCAAAGAGGCACAAGAAGCTCTTTCCATATGGCAGAAACTGCAAAGAAGGCTGTCCGCCCTCTGTGTCTTACTTGAAGAGGGAGCAGACAGGAGATGTAGTACAGAATCTGAGGAGGGAGTTGAGCTAAGATTGGGAGATACAAGGTCTATTAAGAGTTTGAATCCACTCTGTGAAGATTTCAAATTTCGGGGGGAAACTTTACACTCATTCTCGATGGAAACTGATGGCCGCACTTCACAGTTCTCTTGTGGTGAGAAGTGGTGAGGGTGGTTTAAGGCAAACACGACAGACTGGATAAAATACATCTTTCAAAGCTGATTCTGGGAGATGGGGCAGGAAGCAGGGGCTATCAGAAGAGGAGGAATAGCACAGAGGTTGCCTTACTGAAGTAACAAGCATTAGAAGTGTGATAATGATATTGCAAGTCTATGTATTTCTTTTGCTATTTTACTAATTGCAAATTACTTATATCCTCCTATGAATACAGAATGGGTTTTCTTTCTTGGCTTGGAGAAAATGGTGCTGATTTGACAAAAGAGTAAATACAGTCAATTAGAAATATGGCTAAAAAGAAAGGTATGTAAAATCGAACGTGTCACTGTACTTACTAACACAATATAATTAAAGCCAATGGTTTACAAAGTGTAATATCTTAGTGAAGATCATCAGCATACTCCTTTTCATAAAAATAGAAGCAAGTTTGTTTCACGCAAACTTTCTCTTCACACACTCTAAATCTTATATAAAGAAATAACAATATATTAGAACTGTGATAGAAAACCCATAAATCTGATGTGACCTGATTGAAAATCTACTAGAGTGATGGCAAATAATAAAAATGTTCAGTCAAGTATGTGCCAGTAAGTCACAATTCCTTTTAAAGCCATTGGTGATTCAATAAGAGAGCCATATGGCTCTTCTCTAGTTGATCTAAACTCAGCTACAGGCTTCTCAAAGAGTATTTGTGAAAAGAATCTATCACGCTCAAATGTCACACAGCTAATTCATCCCCCCCAATCTCTTTATAAAGACAGATGGCAATATGTTGGTTTGTCATTAAAAAAAAAAAAAAAAAAAAAAAAAAAAGTGGACTGCAGTGTAATAATCATATCTAGACGTTTGCTTGGAAACCTGACTGTTGCAGCACTGCTCATCCAGGTGCCCTACAGAGTCACAAAACACTCTTCTGAGGGTGACCTAGCAGCAGCTATGAAAAAGGGTGTTCTAAATATAGTGAAAGGAAACATGCCCCGGACATCTCAGCAAGTGATATCCTGGCAAAGATATAAAAAGCTGAGCACTGAAAGTCCTTAACTGGGGGTAGTGGAGGAGGGGAGGAAGGCAAGTAAGACAGGAAAATTTTTAGATATCCAAAGGACTTGAAATTATATCCTGAGTTTTCCAGTTACTTTGCTGAGGTGGTTGAATCACCTCGAATTTAATATGCTCCAAACCCAGGAACTTAGTGGTTAATTTCAGCTTGTAACTACTTCATGTCAGAGAGACAAACATTTCTTAATTAAAGTCAGTTTTAAAAGAGGAACCTTCTTCTGTCTTGACTGTAGTGCTGCAGATTCTGAGTTTCCCTTACACATAGGGATAAAAATGGCCCTGCCTTCATCAACAGTCTCCAAAACTAATTTCAGATGGAATTAACTTTAATGCATGTATACCCCCACCCAAAGCATTGTACTTACCTTTTTACTTAAACCCCACAGGAACTCAGTAACCACCTAAGAATTTTTGCCTCTCTTAAGAAAGTAATTCTGTACTTCTTTAGTTAAATATCTTGCTTTGTTACCCCTTTGCTCTTTTGCAGTAAGAGCTACTGGTGAAAGCGCTTTGATTTTCCATGCTCTGTATAGCATATTACATAGTATTCTCCATGCAAGCTTCTATAGTCCAGATCATGAAACGTGAGCGCAGAAAACAGAAACAGTCACAGAGAAAACTGCCTTACTGAATTGTGTTTGTCTATAGTGTAAGTTCATTTTCACTGAGACTTGTTATTTCAACCAGAAATAGGGTCTGTGTGTATGCTTGTTTAGCTTTAGCTTTTTAAAGCTGCCCAGAATTGCTCTCATGTTCTGCTTTCTTTCAGATATTCCTCAAATTACAGTATAAATAGGTACTCTACCCTTTGTACACCTTCTTGTCTGTAATGTGAGATGGAAAGCAATTTTTCAAATTTCTTCCCCCAGCAGCACAGGTCAGCCTAACTTCTGCCAGGGATATTATGACTTGTATACACAAATATTTTATTGAATGTCTTCCCTTGGGCTGTAGTTCTGGTAGGTAGCAAAGGTATGTACCTCTATTGTTTGATGATGTTGGTGTGTTCCTGAAAGGCAGAGCTGCCCATACTAATTTTCAGTAGTGTTCATGAATATCTGATTTTTTTTGTTGTTGTTTCTTTATTCTTGCTGCAGTAGAGATTAAACAGAATGCTAAAATAATTGTGAGAGAGGGAGTTTTGCATCACCACCTGTACCCATAGAGCTACTTTCTGTGACAACAGTGTACAGCATTATAATAAAATTAATTCACTAATTAAAATAAAACCTTGTTTTGAGCTCTATTCTGTTTAAAAAATAGAATATCTATGCTGTAAGTCCAAAACCAAAAGCTGATTTAGGACGAATTTCAATCTGTACTGCATCAAGAAAAGGAAACCAGAGTGGCTGAATTTTTGCATGTCATTACAAAGTCAGATGGTGTCAAAACGTTAAAAAGAAAAACATCGTTTTTACCATGATTGTTTCTCCATGTTACTTTTTCTTGAAAGATTAAAGAATGGAGGAATATGTAATACCAAAAGCTGTACTCAAGACTTGTTTTACCCTCCAGAAATTAATCTGACATTTTGACAAATGTATTACAATTTCCTTTGATTGTGAGATTTTATGTTTTGAAAAATTCCTGCATGGAACTTCAGGTGTAAATTTGGAGAACCATTTTTTTGGGCTATGGTTTAATAACCAGCCCACTAGCGTTCTGCAATTACTGTGTTTAATGAAAAGCCAATTGTGGGTGTCAGACCTGTCCTCAATTATTCTGTTATGAAGCTGATATGAATAAATAAGGTGTCCTAAACTTTTGGATTAACCTATGGTAGCTGAAGTTATGCACATAATTTTGGAAAGGGTTAATAACACCCCATCATTTTCTATTGGAAGGAGCATAACTTAGAACCTTGAGTCAATAGCAGGACATTTGTTTTTTATAGCATTTTTGAGTTTTTCTTAGTGTGTCCAGCACCACACAAACAACACAGCTTTATCAGATTATGTCAATTATGGCTGGGACTCTTCTAGGTTTGGCTCTGATGAGTAACCATGAGGCAGTCAAGAATGCAAAGGAGGAAGGCAACCTGTAGGACACAATGAAAGAGCTCACCATTTTTCACAGCGTATAAAAGAGAGAACTGGAAAAACTCCAAGATACAAAAGGATGAACAACAAGAATTACAATATAACATTCAGTGGTACAGTTGCAAT
The DNA here is from genome assembly GCA_013398055.1 of Ifrita kowaldi. Taxonomy (NCBI): domain Eukaryota; kingdom Metazoa; phylum Chordata; class Aves; order Passeriformes; family Cinclosomatidae; genus Ifrita; species Ifrita kowaldi. Next base: position 534,643 of record VZRS01002385.1, read on the forward strand.
TAGGGCTGATTTACTCCTCAGAGAGTGAGAAAGAGGTGTGTTTCAAGTGACATCTTATGGACCCTGTCCTGAATCTGATGCTACTCAGTATTTCCATTAGTTATTTGGCTGATGGGAAAAAGGTGTGCTACATTTTCAGGTGATACTAAACGTGAGTCTTTTACAAGACAAGAACACAGAATGACCTTGACAGGTAAGAGAAAGAGAGAGCAGCTTGTGTGTAGCAGGTAGAAATAATTGGCTGCATTGTCAAGCAATGAGTTGTGCAGAAATTAACTTGTATTTACTAACAGTCAGATGTTGTGCTTGAGTCATCAACATCACATCACTGCAAAACAATCAAATGTCATATCAACAGACACGTACAAACCAGTGCACATAAAAGACATGGGAACTGATCTGTTCAGTCTACACAACAGTTTTTTAAGTTTACAGAGACTAAAATGATCAGAGACCTAGAACAGAAGCCTTCTGGGGAAAGACGGAAGGAATTGGGGTTAAGGAGTGGGGAGGAGAGAAAATGATTGTTCTCTATGCACAGGCGATTCAAAACAAACAAATGTAAAAATTGGGTTTACATTAGAATGGAGATAACGATTCAACACCAGGAAGAGTTCTAAGGGCAGTATGAAGTTGGAGTAAGTGCTTAAAATCACGTGTATTAGCACTATGTTCTATTCTTGAACTACATATATCCCTTCAAAAGAACTTTTCTGACAGAAAAGTGCCTGACAGATTGACCAGTACACACAATCTTTGCATAGTAAACAGGAATTTCTATGCTTGATTCAGGATTTTGTATGTCTTTAAAGTTTATACAACTGGACTCATTCTATGAACAGACGTTTAAAATAAAAGATCTTCTAGTAAGAATTAATTCACATTTCAAAACTTTAGTCATTTTTCAATGGTGATCAGTTAAGACTTGAAGGAAGTTAATATGCACAAAACAAGCTATGCAGAAAGGAATTTTTATTTTTCTGATTTTCATTCCTTATTCACTTAATTCCAGCCTGCAATGCATGAGCATACTGCAGTTAAAGTGACCTTAAATTATCACTATGGGACAAATACTCTTCCACACCTGTAAATGTCATTATTTGCACAAGTAGATTGTACACCATATGAATGAGAATAATTCCAGCATTAATAACATTTGAAATCACAGTGTGATAACTAAAATTAAAGGTAACAAGCATGCCAATAGGCTGTAGTAATCAGGTTGCTGATCTTTGTTCTTATTAATGAATACCTACAGTATGATTTCCATGCCTTTTAATAAAAATTTTATCCGTGGTTCTCTAGACATTTTGCTCTCTTTTTCTACCTGGACTTTGAAGCATTTACTGAGACAAAGCAGACACTGTAAATCTGATGCATACTGGAGTGATATTAAATATTTGGGAATCATTTGCGTGTGGTGCTATAAACCAATGAATTGATGAAATCTTTTTTCTGGCTTCATTGGATGTAGAATAAGACCCTTCTGTGTCCATGTTTTTTTCTGAAGGTCCTATAGTCACTGCATTAAGTCATGAGTAATACACAGGGTAAGACAAGGACAACTCGACTTGTCCTTGAAAGCTACATCTACTATTTTTGGAATAAGGTGACTGTTACCTGGGAAGTGGAAAATCAATCTGTATGTAAGTGACCCTATGTTTGCTGCTGGTATGCTTCACTCTCTTTAACTGCCATGATGAAATTATGCTTAAAAAAAACAGACTGATAATTCCACTCTTAAAAGAGTTAATTTTTAAAAAATCCATATACAGCTAAACTGTTTTTTTCTTAGCTTTATTAAAAACTGTTACTGCTGACAAATAGCACTCTTGACAATAAGGAAAAAAAACTAACTTCAAATAATCAGAATTATTCTCTCATTTCAGAAAATAATTATGTGTATTACTTTCATTGCTTCTCTGTGTGTCAGAGGGTACCTTGTATTACAAGCTGAAAAAGAAAAATCATTCAACCGGTGGCTTGAAAAGTATTCTTATTGAATATTAAATCTGAAAATACAAACTGGGCTATAGGATTGCTGTTAAAAACCAAACGGTATTATCAAAATCTCAGAGTGAATAAACTAAACAGAAGCTTCAACATTTTGGGACTTACGTACAAAAATATCTCCAAATGCTCTGGAAAACAAAACCTGAACACCAAACACCAAAGTCTGTTTTCTGTTGCTGGGTTTCTTCTCACTTTTATACTCTTATGACATTAACTTACATGCAGGAGTGGCAGAAGTGGACTTTTTGACCTATTAGGTAGTTACAGTCAATTGGAAGGTGGTATTGCAAAAGCTTACAAAAACTTGCTCCTCTTAGTCCTGCAGAATGCTATAATGATTTTATACAACCATAGAATCCAAAGAAAGCCCTTTTTTGGTTTGTGTTGGTTGGCTTGTTTGTTTGTTTGTTTGGGGTTTTTTGGGGTTTTTTTGTAGCTCAGCGGTAGGAACACTTAAATAAATAGTTCAGAGTACGGGTATGTGCAAACAGCCTATTTCCCAGACAAGATTGCAGATTTTTTTGTGGACTTCTCCTCCTAGTAGAAGGAATGAGAAGCACCCAGAAAATCTGTTACATTAAAGAACTTTTATCTTAGCTACCTGAAGTGCTTACTTTTATTGTTGACAGAAGTACAGAACAATGGAAATGTTGTAAGGGTCTTCTGGTGGTCATCTGGTCCAACCTCACTGATCCAGCAGGGCCACATAGACCCAGTTTCCCAGGACCATGTCCAGATGGTTTTTTAATATCTCCAAGGATGGAGACACCACCACCTCTCTGGGCAACCTGTGCCAGTGTTCAGTCACCCTGACAGGGAAAAGGAACTTCCTGATGTTCAGAGGGAACCTCCTGTGTTTCAGTGTGTGCCCATCGCCCCTGGTGCTGTCACTGGGCACCAGTGAAAAGGAAAGAGCCTGGATCCATCCTCCTCGCACCCTCCCTGCAGGTGTTTATGTACACTGGTGAGATCTCCTGAGCCTTCTCTTCTCCAGGATGAACACTCCCACATCTCTCAGCCTTTCCTTGTACAGGAGATCCTCCAACCCCTTAACGTCTTCATGTATTCTTCTGGAGTCCCCAGTCCAACTCTCTTTCTGTGTCTGTTCTGCACTGGAGAGCACAGATCTGAATGCAGCACTCCAGCTGTGACCTCAGCAGTGCTGAATAGAAGAGATGGCTCACCTTCCTTGATCTACTGGCAACACTCCTCCTAGGGCAGCCCAGGACACCCCAAGGCCTTCTTTTCCTTACATGGTGGAATCTGAATGCTGTACTGAAATCCAATACCATATTTATTCATGTTAACTCCCCAAAGTAATTGAAGGAACAAACTTAGTGGAGGAAATAACCATTCTGTCATTCCTCTTTTCTGTAATACAGAATTATTTCCCAGACATTTAATCTATTTTAATAACTAGCCTCTCTTCTATGCTCCATCTCAAAATACTGAAGTCAGGATGGCCTTTGATTTTACACAGCACAGAAAATAAATTTTCTGCTTCTGTTCAATTTATAATTTCCAACAAACACACTTCGTCCTACCTCTGAATTTACACTGCTTTTACCTGCTTCTGAACACACACTGAGGTAAAAATAAAATGTCTCGCTCGGTCCATTAAAATCTTGAAGAAGTACAAGTTTATTTTGGCCATCACTCCAAGAACTAACTGAACTTGCTGAATCCAACCCAGATATTTCAGAACAAAACAAACAAACAAAAAAAAGGAAACTGTAAAGGTAAAGAAAATAATAATTGATTCACAAAGTATAAAAACTACTAGTTAATAAGAGGCAATTACTGATTTGCAAAAAACAATTAGATTCAGGAAATGATGGTATTTGCTGGAGTCAGTTACTCTCAAAGTCTAACAGGGCAAATAAAAGTGTGTTAAGTTTTTATGAAGATTTATTGAACTCAGTGTGAAAGTCTGGCAAAATATATGCCCTGAAAACAAAACATCCTAATTTGTCAGAGTTCTTTTTAGATATGCTACAGGAATAGACAACACACAACAGAGTGCTAAAAATAGTGTCTGTTAAGTTATATGTTACCCACCCTACTCACTGTGGTTTCCTGCAATAATAAATAATTCACTGTTAGAGCTCAGGAATATTACTGTGGGTTATTTTTTTTGTGTTGCTGGAGATAAGGCCATTGTAACAAGAGCCTCCTAATTTACTGGGACTCCACGGCTGTTGTCAGGGGTGGAAATGTCTCTGGAATCTGGCAACAATTGCCCGAGTATTCTGGCAATTCACCCACTGTGACTTAGCTTGTACATACAGACAGACCAACTTACAGTCAATGCCACTTTATCCTAATAGAGGGGAACTGTCTTCATGGCTATTTAACATATGTGTCTGCTGAAAGAAAGGAATTAGATATTCTTGGCTCCAGAATACTGGCCTTACTGTAATATACAAGTTAGCAAAGTAGAAAAGAAGAAAAATGATTGGTCATCATTTGTTGACAAGTAAACAAGAAAAACATGAACCATCCATGAATCAAATTGGACACATTTCAAACAAATCACCTAGAAAAATCAATATTATGTCAGGTTTTAGACTCCATCTTCATTAATAACTGACAAATGCAGCAAGCATCAGTGAAGACTGACATATAAGACAGGCATTGGGAAGGTTAGCACCATGTCCTGAAGAGTAGAAAAATTATTCACTGTGAAATATGCAGGCTGTTGTACTGAAGAAAGTGTAATGTGAAATACAAATAAAACATGTATAAGCAGAAACCTTGAAAAAAAAATGTTGACAGTAACCAAAAAGTATCAATGTACGGTTGATGGGACAGGTTTCATGTGGCAGAAGAGAAAAAATTGCAGTTATAAGGTATCTTGCATCTTGTTATGGGTGGAAAAAGTGTAATGCAACATGCCAGTGATCCTATTGCAGTTCCCTGAAGAGTATTGTATTTAATTGTTAAAAACTGTTGAAAGGAGCTGTTGTGGGTTGACCCTGAGTTGATGGACAGTTTTTTAGACTAATGACGCTTCTCGCAATTTACCTATTTAAACCACGTGGAAGGGGCGGGACTCTCTCTTTCGCTCCGGCCGGCCTGCGGGAAGGTCGGGGGCGGGGGGGCTCCGGGCCTGGCCGGGCCGGGGCCCCGGGCCCTTTCTTTTTTCCCCTTTTCTCAACGCCGCAGCACGAACTCTGAATTACCAGTGAGGAAAACTATTTTAGAGCTGCAGGCAGCTGGAAACAGCTATGAACTGCCTTACGGCTAAACTCATCCAGCGCGGCTTTCCCGGGACTGGCGGGTCCCTCTCGCTGCTCAGAGCGGAGCTGGTGGAGTCAGCAAGAGCCAGCAGAGCCTTCTGTTTACAGCCCGGACACTTCGTGTTGAACTGAAGAAAACACCATGCAACCAGCAGCCCAAAGAGAGCGAGGCTTTCTTTATTATAAAGCCTAAACAAGAACACTTTTTAACATGGCGACTTCAGAGTCAGAGAGAAAGAGAAAGTAAGTCATGTNAAATTCAACCCGCTACAGGAGCCAATCATCAAACAGAATTCACCAATGAGCAACAATAAGGACTTAATATTTGAGAACATATTTCTGACTTAGGTTTCAGAAATAAAAAAACCAGGGCAGTGACCGTCCCCCTGTACTGGGCGCAGGTGAGGCTGCACTTCAAATCCTGTGTCCAGTTTTGGGCCCTTCACTGCAAGGCAGACATCAAGAGGCTGGAACATGTCCAGAGAAGGGCAACAGAGCTGGAGGAGGGTTTGGAGCACAACTGGTTTGTGCTGGAGAAAGTGGAAAACCGCTGGGCTGCAATTATTCCTAACACCCAGAGTCCCTGGAGTTCCTGGCTCAGCCATGGATGTGTGCTCCTGTTCAGCAGGAATGTACATTAGCTGTACATTTCCCTTTGCGAAATTAGGTGTTCTGAGCTTGAAATAGTACACCAGGTTTGAGTACTGATGTAATACCATGACTGGATAACAGCTGAGAGATTGTTCTCTGTGAGAAAATAATCACATAGCAAGTCCAAAAGATTTGGACTGATGTCACCTAAAGGTTCAGGAATAAGATGAAGGTGCTTTCACGTTTATAATGAACAGAAAAACTATCAGCATAAACACAAAAGAGATGGAATCACCTATCATTTTCTGTAGATATGGCTAAGGTCTCTAGAGAAGATGCAAGGGTGTTTCTGAGATTCAAACTTGAAATGTGTCTTTATGGAGAAGGCTATATAGATTTCATATGGAGTGAAATGAAAGGATGTTGAGTCCATAGTAACAATGTTCTGTTAAAAATACTTCAGCAGCACACAAAAAACAGCACACAGAATTATTTTAGATTTGATTTTAAAGCATAGACAAGTTTTATTTTCCGTTATATGTTTTAACACTATTTAAATTTTATGGCATTATAGCATTATCTAGACAAATTCTAGGCTATTTTAGGATATTTTGACTCAGCAAACATATCACTAAAGGGTTATGGGGCCATTTGTCATGACAAATTACATCAATCCCTGAGCAATGAAGACGACCTATGTAATTCTGTCAGCCTTGAGAACTGGATTGGGTATAGGTATTTCATGATTCGTCTATTGTCTCAGTGTCCAACAGAAATTAATGTGACCTGACACTCACTGATGAAAAGAATTAATGACTTAATCCCAGTATTGTATGGCTGCACACAAACCTCTACTGTCACAGAACAATGTGTCCAGAATCAATTACATATCAAACTTTCCAGAAAAGAAAATGCCTTTGTTACATTTATAAAGAAATCATTAAAAAGTGCACAGGAGAATTAGGATTAGCAATGAACACAGAAACCCTAAAGAGAAGAGTATATGGGAGAAGGAAAAATTATCCTTAGATCATTTAAAGCACTGTAAACTTCTGCTTCTCAGTTGTGAAATTGTTATTACAAAGAGTTTCATTAGGAATCCAAGTCTGTGAAAGTCTTGCAGGCTGGGAACCTCTATCTCATAAAGGCAATAAATTTAGGGCTGTGTTTAGCTGAGATATTAAATACTATCCTCTCCTTGGCATTTCTGAATAGCTAATTTTCAGAATCTTCTGCCTGTCTGTTGGCTTGACTGATTTGTGTTTAAGAAGATGACCAGTACCCTTGGATGGATCTGAACTAAAATTTATATGGTGGTCAGTGGAAGGGTAAGTAAGATCTTATACTAAAATAGCCATTAAGCAAGGACTCAGTTACCGTGGGCCAGATTTGGCAGACCTATGTTCTAAAAAAGCATCATTGAAGATACATTTTGAAGGTTTTGGAGATCACTGTTTGGCCTGCATGATCTAAAGCAGTGGATAATCAAAGCAGAACATAACAAGCACTTAAAAAAAAAAGAGAGCTGGCTGCCACCAAAGGTTTGTGACAAAAAGAAGAGAAAAAAGAGTAATCACACAGAAAAGCAAGAACATTTAGGGCTCAGAATTACGTTGCTAACTGTTGCGGTGGCTCAGCCCGCACAAGGGCCTGAGTTGATTTCCTGGGTTTGCTTCCCCGCCCACGACAGCGAGGCGGAGGAGGAGTCCATCTCAGAGCCCAGGGAAGGGACGTCAGTCTAAGAAGCACCGCCCTGTGGGCGTTTGCTGGGATCGGCTCTCTCCTCCTCCTGATTTATTCACTTCTAGAAAGTTCTGTTAGTTTAGACTATTGATTGGCTGTCTCGTCATGTATATTCATATTCACTGTTTAATAATCTATGAGTTTCTGGAAGGTTCCTCTGTTCCTGCTTCCCCATTCGCTAAGTCAAGCTTGTCCCGCCTGCTGTGTACTCTCATTGGTTGTTTGTCACCGCCTGTCATTGTTCTATTGGTCCTTTGTTTTCCACGCCCTGAGATCATCCGAGTATAAAACCCTTTGTCACGTCTATTTTCCGCCTGTTTTGGACCCTTGTACCCGACTTTTCCACTTCGATAAACCTGCTCCCTGTCCACCGAAAGAGGACCTCCTCACTCCTTTATTCCTGCCGCGTCGCCTGCTTTTCAATCGACTTCAGCTTAGCCCGTGACATCAGTGCGCCTGCTGCTGGGAATGTTCTGTCCTTGGCCAGACACGTTGCCTCCTTCCAGGGCCACCGGGCGGCCCAGAGGTCGAGGCGGCAACAGCTAACAGCATCAGCACCAGCACCAGGAGGAAAAGTCCAGCTCAGAAAAGGAGAAGGCACAGTCATGGACAGAAGTAGTACTGGCAGCAGAGGAAAAGAAAATAAGAAGAAAAGCAATTCAGTCTATATATTTATTAACTGTACATGGAAAACCCATGTGACTAAAGACATGCTTTGGAAATGGAAGCACATTTGATCTTAATGTCACCAGATGCAAATGGAAGTTGATCAAGTGCTACTAAGTGTGCCAAAACCATGTATAGAGAATAAAAGTGCAAGCAAGATTTAATAAAGTGTTCCAGGACTGCTCTTTTTAAAAGTATTCTCTCATAAATTTAATGAACAAAAATCCAAGACACAGTCCTACTTTGTGTTGCTTCAAATTCTAAATTAATTTATTGCAAATTTCAAGACTTTTAAAGGTACAATTAGAACTGGAGAAATTTTCATGTTTAGGATTACATTAAAACCAAACCTAACTCCAGCAGCATATTCAAGCTAGTTCATTATTTGCACACATGAAAATGCAGCAGCTCAGATACAATTTTCCCTAAGGACTGAATGCATACTAAAGGCAATAACAACAAAAATGAAAAACAGCCCTACTCGGGAATAGAATAATTATATTTCTAAACCATTTTTCACCTGTTTAAACAAAATCCATTACAAAGTTCTGCAGCGTCCACAGAATTAGGTGGTTCATATATACATACACGTGTACATATGTATGTTTTAAATTCCCACTGTTTATTAATTTTGCCCTGGCAATTCGTCTCTTTTTTGGCTCTCAGCTCCCCAGAGTCCAAATACACTCCTCAGAGCAGCTGTCTTTCAAAGCTGGGGCAACACCTAATATCCAGCTGTTGCTAGCATATACAAGTAATAAATAATACAAATTATTAATAATATGAATAAGTGGCAGGGAAGATTTGGAAGGATAAATTTACCCTTCACAGGTCGTGTACAAGACCTGATTAAATATCTAACAGACTCAATTTTAGAAGCAGTGAATATGGCTTATTTTAATTATTAGCTTTACAGGAGTCATCAATTATATCTTGAGATACAAATCGTCTATTGTTAAAAGCTAATCATAGGGCAGGCACTATACATCCTCAAATATCTCTTTTTTAACAACAATTCTCTAGCATGCAACGCAGTTCCCTAATCCATTGTATGCATTATGTTTGCCAAACCCAGCAATAAAATATGCAGAAAATTCTACAGAGGCAGAAGATGTTCTTAACAGCAAAGAGTTTGCACAGCAAAAGCATGTGGAGGTGGTTACAGCAGTTTTGTCTGCTGATGTGTTGGCTGGGTCATTGCTGGTGTAGGCCAGAGTAGGACAGAGTTTCTTCTGAATATGAAGTTCCTCAAAGACAAGAGTTGTTGGCCCAGGCCTAAGGGAATAAAAGAAAGAATCTCAGACTGTACTTGGTTGGGACTGTGTTTTTTCCCTGGATCTTGCCAGCACTGTCAGTGTCTCTAATGAAAGAGACACACAGTGCACAGAGCTATACGCTCGGCTTAGTAAGAGCTACTGAAGGTTGGAGGTAACTTGGAAATGGGGAGATTTTAAATAGTTATTAAATCATAAACTAACTCCATTCCAAAGTAAAACCAAAGTATTACTTTTCTTACATTGCAGTCCTTGCCACATATATATGTTACTAAAAAGGCATAAAATTATTGTTGTGCAGCAGGATATGTGGTGGTATGAGACGCTGAAGTGCTCTGTACACATCCAGAGAAGTTTTGGGCACATCTTCATGCAGACATTCAAGCTCTGAGTTCTGGACTCTGAGACAGGTAGCCAAATAGAAAAGCAATTCCACTAACACACACCTGTATTAAGAACATGCAACCTTGTGTTTAGAACTGCACATCAGAAAGCCATGTTCTCACTTTTCCACTTGGCTTCCAGATGGCATCATTTTGGTTTGATCCCTTTATGGGTCATTCACTTAAAAGTTGATCCTTCTGAATCCCTTCCAACTCAGAATATTCTGTGATTTCTGACTGTGATTTCATGCCATCACATCTCAGGTCACAGAGCACTGACACAGCTGACTCTGTTAGAGGCACATGTCACAGGTGCAGCATGGTGTACAGTTTGATGGCACCATACTCATCCCTGGTGTAAGGCTTTTGGAGTCATTGGTGATCCTTCTGTCCCCATCCCTGAGCATGAGAAACTGAGTTGGACTGTTTGCCTCTGATGGAAGAAGGATTGTCCCCATTCTCTTTGTCTTTGTTTTCTGGAAATGGCCTAGAAAATCCACCCTGGACTGGTTTGGGCTGGGTTAGAACAGATTTTACTCACAGGGGCCTATAGAAAATATATCCTTAGGATATATCCTTTTCTTACAGGCTGGGTTATTGCTGCTAGACAGAATAAAGGAAGCAAAATGAAGTAAAAGCAACTTCTGAGTCAGATTTTTTATTTCCAGTGATATGATTTTCTACAGTTTTCATACTTAAATGTGTTGGAAACCAACATCTCTGATCATTGGGATGCCTGAGATTAGTTGTGAAGCCAGTATCTTCTATCTTTCTGTAAACAGATTGTCTTATAAAGGAATATTTGTAATTGTATGTAATATTTGTTCTGTGGAGATTTTTAATTGCCTTACAATTGCTGAGTAATACAGATTTGAAGCTTGATGTTATATATTTTATGATTAAATTAAGAGAAAGTGTACCAGAAAGCGTTCCAATGAAAAATTAATTTTATTAATTCTAGATTAGTTTTTGGTTTAGTTCACAAGTACAGATAGCAAAAAAAAAAAAA
>VZRS01002385.1:545621-567920 GCA_013398055.1 Ifrita kowaldi
AAAAAAAAAAAACACAAAAACAACAAAACAAGACAAAGCTTAATGAATTTCTCAGAAGAATAGTATGTTTCACTTCTGATGTCTAAGTAGTCAGGAAATTTGGCACCTTAAAGCACAGGAACAAAGCTCCTATCAATAACAAATCTAATTTAATCAAAAAAAAACAACTAGGAAGGGATTTTATGTGCTTCAAGCAAAAGAAAAAAGATAACAGCAATTTATGAATATATTGAAGGCATGCAAACCACTTAAAATATATCTGCTTTTTTGCTGAGATTATAAGTAACTTCCAGAGGTGTCATTATCCTCTAAACACAAGTTGTTACCACAGGAATTATGTCAGCTTGCTGTAAGAGCCTTAGAGGAGAAGATGCTTCAGGAGCTGAGATTTTTTGCATTTAGTTATGTCAAAGAAAGTGCTCAGTTTCAGACTCTTCTTGTTGAAACTGTGATGATACTGATAGGTTATGATTCAAAAAAAATTAAACTCATTGGTAAGATCTTTGAATTTGAATTGCTGTAGCTTTCTAAATGTACATACTCTTTTGGGTTTTAAAAAGGTTTTGCAAAGCATTCTTTCATACTGTGTCTCAAAAAAGACTGCCCACTCTATTTCTTCAGGATTGTTCTCTTCCTGCTTTGTCTAGCATGAAGTTTTATTCGTCTACAGACACACTTTTGTCAGGGTATGTGTCACAAGTCTACCCACCATGGGATCTTTCTTTACTCAGAGATGAGCTCTATGAAAATAAAGTTTTGACTGGATTAGTGAAAAGTTGTTATCAATTCCTAGGTATTGGGAGTAGTACAAGTGCTGCTGCTATTCCATGCAAAAGTGCAGTTAAGTACCAGCAGTGATGAAGATGACTTGAGCCTCAGCATCTGGAGTCAGATCTCCATTCTCACATCCCTCTGCTCATGCAGAGATCGCCTCTGTGGCAAACCTGTAGCTGTGAGATTGCATTTATGACACTTAAAAACACAGTCCAAAGCACTTTTATTTACAGATATGTAGTTTAAATGCCAGTGTTATTACTTTGTGTGCCAGAATTCTTTTACCACTTATTCTCTAAATAATCTTCAGCAGCTCAAGAGAGGCATGGCAACTTCACAGAGTCTGCACTTAAATAGAACAGAATAAATAAAGTAAATAAACAGCATCAAACAAAACTCATCAGTGCCTGAGGATTTAAATGTTCAAATGCAAAGCTCCAAGCCCTTTCCAAAGTATTTCGCTCAACCAATGTGAGAAAAAATGCATTTTAAAATTAATTATGTGCATGTCAGTGGTGTTGTACCCTCTTTAATGTAATTGATACCTGTTAGATGATCTCCCACACCAGGCTTAAAAGGTCCTGCTAGCCTAATGTCTTGCTTCTGATTATATTTATCATTCAGACCTTGGGGCATGATGGAGCCCTTTGGTGTCCGACATGTGGAAATTTTCCAACAGCTTTTGGTCTAATCCTTCTCTCAAAGAGCTGAAAATTAGCTCTAACCCCAAAACACGTGAGTGAATATTCTTCTGCAGAAAAGTATCATCAATTATTACATCTTCTGAATGTCCAATTCCTTCTAACTGTGAAAATGGCTTTGAACTAAAATAGTTCAGAATGGCTATATATTTGCAATCACTCTGCATGGCCGAATAGGGTAACTTACTGCCAGTATATATAGGATCTTGTCCTTAAAAAACTCCTTTACTGCCAGAGAGTCTCTTCACAGGAAAAGTCAACCATATTGAACTTCCCACTCTAAATAACCTCACAGTAGAGCTCTGTAAATGGCAAAACAGCCCAATGAACTCACAGTCCTCACTTTGCGGGCACATAAGTTCATGCAGCTGACAGGTTGTATTAAGCCTCTGAGGGACTGTATGCATGAATCAGGTACTAAGCAAAATCAGAGAACTGAATTTAGATTGAAATTGGTTTTTAAATTACCCAGGGTAATTCAGAGGTCACTCATTCTTGCATGCCAAAATATCCTACTTCTCATTCTGGTAAACCATAAGGGATAATTTATTACACAGAGTGCTTCTAAACATTTCAAAAATTAAACTTTAATAATTAATTCACTTCTATGATATATTTTATCTGTCTCTCTTAAACTTGTCTAATATTCTAAATTCTACTCAGCTTTGTTACTTTTACTTAGGGATTTGTAACTGTGACAAAGAACAGTAGACCTTGAAATAAGGAAAATAAAAATAGGCACAGAAGAAGCTGCTGCAATCTACTGTTGAAAAGTGTAGGTGTGTGTCATCTATAATTTATCAGCAGCATAGTCTGAAGAACTGGTTACATTCGAAAACCTTAGACATACCTGGATTTCAGAGGAAATTTCTTCAAGTGCCAGATGCTGATATTATTTTAGCTTTTAAAATGGTTTTGTGTTTAAATAAAGGTTGGTAATGGACTATCACTGCAGTGTGCCAGACATTCCCTACACTTTGGGCAACTGAAAGGATCAAAAAGCACGTCAGGAAGATCCTGATATCACACAACCCATTTCTTCCTTGATTTCTTTGTCTAATGATCCATGTAGTCAAGACATGCTTATTAATGAATAGAAGCCATTGTTATGAGAGCGCTCACTGTCGTTTCGTCTCCATACTCACTGGAAAATTGTTCAGAGTGAATTAGTCTATTCAGGTTCAATTTTATCACTTTTGCCTGCAACTTGTTCATATGTTGGATCTGGTCACCAATGGAGGTGAAAGGTGTCTGCTGTCAGGCTGCTGCTGCTCTGGAACCCCAGACTTCATAGTGTTTCCCATGCAAAAAGTTAATTCATTTCCTCCCTGTGCCATTTGTTTATGCTGTTCCTCTCTTCCTCACACAAGAGCCTTACATAAACACTTTCCAAAGCCTCCTATCCATGCATCTCAGTTGTTCTCATGAAAGTATTGCCATCATTTGACAACTGTTGGAAAAAAGGCACAATATTTACCTGAAATCTTATGTAATAATGATCATGTTACTGACACTCTCTCCTCATTGTATTGAAGATCTGAGATTAAGTGGAGGATTAAGTTTAAATTGGTCTGTTTGGTCTTGCAAGCTCTCTGCAGAAAGGAATATTCACAATCTTCATCTACAGCCTAGCCCTGACATAAGGCTTGTGGGATGTGCCACATTCTCCCTCTTCCCATCTGTTTCAATCCCTTGCTTTTCTCTAACAAACAGTCCTCTCTCCTCCTTAGGAATTTAATTCTCTCTTCCTTTTTTTTTTTTTTTTCTGGAATAAATTGTCTTTGGAAAGGAGTGTCAATTTTGTCAACATGGTAGTTTATTATTTTGTGTATATACCAATTATCCTCCTTCCCCCAACCATCACAGAAGTATTAAATGTCTTCCAGAGAAAAAAAATGAGGTAATGGGGCAAATGAATGTGTAAAGGTATTAAGTAACCCATTCAAGATCACAGAGAGAGTTCCTCCAACCACATTAAGGTTTACTGAATATCAGGTACTTCCAGAAAATAATATCCTTCTGCTGTAAGTAATAAATGTCCAAGAGTCTGTGGTCCTCAGAAGTTACTCTGGAAACTGAAACAGAAAAACAGATTTAATTGTAGTCTCTCCCGTGCTCCTTTGAAGAGCTGGAATGGGTACAGCTTGTGCACACAAACTTAAGTCAAAGCTAACATAACCAACAATATAAAACAGAAGATAATTGACATTAGCTATGTGTGATCTTTCTTAGGGTAGACAGGACTGCACTTACAAAAGAAACTTGATAAGCTATTTCAGGCTATAAGTTTGAAATAGGTTTTGTCTTTTGGGGTTGTTTATTCCTCATGACAGTTTAAGCTTTTAGTTCTGTTTTTCTGTCCATAAAACAGAGATAAATATACTTATTCTTTCTTGAGAAGCTTTGTGAGTTCCTAGGAGAAAAAATACAAGAATGAAAAATTATTTATTTGTTAAATAGCATTTGTATTTGAATTCTGAGAAGAGAGCCAAAATGACTAGTGGTCAGTTCATTCTCAGTGTTATTCCTTCCTTGCTAATTACATGTTTACCTGAGTGAAAGAAGACTTGTTTACCCAAAGGACACTACTGAAGTTATAATAGCCTGTAAGCTAGGCACATAATTAGGCAGTTTTAAATTATATAAATGATATGCTATTTGGTGTCAAATAATTATGGTCTTATGATTTCCCCACTACAGACAGACCTTGGAAAGTAGGAAAATTACTCAGAAACAACCTTCACATGATGTGATCCAACAGCATTCCAGAAGGAAGGGTTAGTGATGGAGGAAGTGAGGCATGGGCATCCATCTCCCTACCTGTGCAATGTCATGCAGGTCTGCGTTAGGGCAGACAACGAAGAACCAGCCTTTTCATACTTCCTCTCAAACCTATTTCCCCTGGCAGCAAGACTGTTCCAGTCCTGCCCTGTCACAGGGTGGCACTGCATTAGTTTCCCAGCTTCCTCCACCTGCCACACTCCTTCCATTCTTTGGCTCTGTTTCATTCAGAGTTAGTGAGAGCAAACAGGAATTACAGAGGGGTATTGCTGCCACACAAAACGTCAGGAATTACATCACTGCATCATCCTGCAACTTCTGTTAAAAATTTGGAATGGTATCTTCATGAAGTGATCTCGTTTCACAAATTCATGCTGTAATCTCTGCAAAATAAAAATCTTTCTGTGTCTATCATTTTGCTGAACCAGGAGCAATTTGTCCACCTAACTCAGCTTTAATACTTCTCACTGAGCTGCCAAACGTGCTTATTTGATCACTGTAATCCCATCCAACGCATCATATATCATCTGATTATATTACCCACCATGCCAAGGAGAGTCTGATCTCGTCCTTCTTCCAAGGTTACATCATATGCTGGTAATGATTCAGAAGGTACCACAGCTCAGCATATGTTTTTCCCTGCCTTCAGCATGAAATGTGTAGGACAGAGGCTATTTGGATACAGCTCACAGCAGACCACGCAGGCCGAGAGTGTTTTAACAAGAAAAAAAAATCTTATTGTTGTTTTACAATTTGTTCTGTTTGTCTTTTACTTAGTGGATGAGATTTAACTTCACCTTGTTGCAGATAGAACCATTATCCATTTTTCCACTGCATAGATTTATAAATGTGGTGTGACCTCTTGTGGTGCAATAAAATATTACACATATCACCCATGTGTCACACTGTTTATACAACCTGCAATCGACATAAAGCCCATCTGCCTGGATGGTTTGATTTCTATTAACCAAAGAATAACTCTTGTCTGAGAAATTCTCATTAACGACAAGTTTCTCTTCAGTCATGTAATAAGTGCATGTATATTGGATAACTCTTAATTACTAGCTAATTCAATTTTCATTAACTCAATCTATCCTTAGTTTATTTTTTTTTAATTTTCGATTGTGACTTTCAAATTCCACATTCAGAAGTAATGTGAAGATGCTGGTAGTGAAAATGTCATTTCATGCTCGTTGTTCATAATGTTTGTCACAGAAGAAACTGATTAACAAGCAACCTGAATCTGATTGTACACATAGAAGGTCTAATACACACATGCCAATAGCAAATGCATAAAAGAAGTGCAACTACTTGCAAAATTAGTCACTGGATGTTATATATCTATGTAGGTACTGGCATTCCTTAAGCAGCACAAGAAGTTACAAATGCACTGTTACTGTATGTAGGTGCTTTCTACAGTCACGCATAGATCTTGTTCTAAAAAGAAAAAGAAAAAAATCAGGGAAAAGGTGGTATTTAAAAAAAATTTCTGAATCTTTGTGCTTCATATTGTATATTACTTGTGGCCATGACAACCAACGATAGCAGCAAGACTGCAATGCCTCTGCAGTCTTAGCACAGCAGCAGCCTATTGATGTGCTGCATGCAGTGCACCCAAAGGATGAGAGCCTTGGAGTCCCACATGAGCACCTGCCATTGGGTGTCTGCAGCAGACACACTAATTCGATAAACACACTGGAGCTGAAACCAGAAACAACTTCTTTCTGTTTCTAACGTAGCCCAAGTTGTTCAGCTCCCTGAATGACACCTTGCAGGATTAGTCTACATGCAATTTTAAAGCTGATAGAAGCTTAAGGAAACCACAATGTCATTTTTTATCCCTATTTATAAGTCTCCTCTCATTACTTGAAATACACAGTGATGTCTAAGAACACTTTCAGAAATCGCTTAACAAGTAATTAGCATTAACAACATTGCAAGGAGGATCTAAATTTGATTAAACTTTCAAAAATACTCACCTTTCCTACTTGCAGTACAGTATTTTTCAAGACAATAATTCAGAGATGTGAAGTGCTCTTGGTCTTCTTTCCTTTTTTTATCGACCCTTCTGTGTTTTCGTTTTTACTGCACTTACTTTGACATGTATCAACTGCTGACTGCTTTCTTCTGTCAGTTGTGGCTCCTGATACAGTTAAAATTAGTTTCAGGAAGACATATAAATTATACTGGCGATGTACAGTCCTTTACCTTTGTTATGATTGAATCTCAAGGAGTTGGCTTTCACAGTTGAAATAAAAGTTACTGAAAGGGGTTATCAATAAAGTTACTAAAGAGGGTTATTAATAAAGTTACTAATTAGGGGTTAAGGAAATTGTTAATCAACATGTTTGATTATTGTATGGTTCATCCTGTTTGTTGTTGTTAAATAAATTCAGTTTAGAGATTGTGGACAACAGAAACCTGAAGAACCTTCCAGAACATCTATGATGTACGGAAGAGTTTGAAGCCTATTTGCATAAGGGCAGAAATGAAAGACTCTTATTAGATATCCCCTGGACCAATTAGAAGACCCAAGGACAACGAGCCAATAAAAGGACCCTAAACATCCACGAGCCAATCACGACACCCCAGTTGGGCGAGGGCAGGGGCGGTCTGGAGGCGGGGACTGGGGTTTAAAAGGCATCTCATGAGACTGAGGCGGGAGCCTCTCATCTCTTCTGTCCGAGGTCGAGCTCCCAGCGCTGTACCCTTTGTTTTGTGTGTTGGCAAATCGCTATAAAGGTCTCCTATTGTCAGTTTAATTGGTTCTCGTTAATAAATTTGTTTTAAAGCTTAGTCGTGAGCCTGTTTTCAACACCTTTTAATTCTGTGTAAAGCTTTTATTTACTGGAAGGGTGGATAACAAGAAGTCTTAAAAATCCAGCTTATCAAGAAGCCATTCAAACTGAAAATGAAAAAAACCTAAAGCTTTTTGATGGCACAGCAAACCATTTGATGTGTGCACACCTTTAAGTAAGAAAGAAAACACTTCAAGAAAATCCAAAATCTAGCTGAAGTTTACATATACTTGCGTAATTCTGAACAAATTAATTATTCTAGTATGGGTCTTCAGCTTTCATTAAGGATGTATAGCATAGTTACAGAGTTGTTTTGGAACTTTTGGGGGGGGACTTTCACAAGGCTAAAGAGAAAAATAAAACTTCCCAAAGTTATTACATCTTAAGGCCCCACAAGTCATTAAGTTATACTTAAAGGAAAAAAACTCACAATATGATTATGTGATCATGCCCATTTCCATTTTGAAGGACAAGAATAATCTTCTGCATTTGAGGGCTCACAGACCTGAATGGTGGCTTTACAGATCAAAGTAAGAGCTGTGTGAAAAGACGTAAAGCCTGGAAAAAGAACAAGAGAACTAATTGCTTCTTTATATCCATTGTTACAGAAAACGAACTTGATTTTGAAAACTTCTGAAAGCCATTCAGAATTTTAAACATTAGAAAGATTGGACACCTTCAAGTGACCAGAGAAAATAAACTTACTGTTTTTTTGGGGAAGCGGGGTGTAAATATGTTGTGGACTAATGTAGCTGAAGATGCAATAAAAGGAGGTTGAAGGCATGTGGGGAACAAAAGCATGGGCTCCAAGTGAGACCCCTGAGCAAGGAGCAGAGAGAGCAGTCTAATTTACTGTGACAGATGTATGTGACAGAGAGAATTCTGGCTGTAACTAGAAAAATAATGGATATCTTCTATTATAAACATTTTGGGAGAATTTTTTTCAGTCTCAGATCTGTAAACACAGACAAGTGAGATAATTTGTTCTTGTAATAAAAGTTCCAGTATCTGACTTTCCATTCATCAATTTCCAGTTAGACAGGAATGGCAGCAAAAGATCCTATGCATTAAAAAACACAACAAAACATTCACAAGTATTTTACACAAACTTTTTTATTTCTCTCTGACATTTTTTAATTCTCTGAGCTACTGTCCTTGGATGGTGACTAGTATGAATCCTTCGAAAGTGTAATTACTTTTGTGCATCTCTTCCCCACAGCCTTCCTTTTCTTCAGCAAAAATCGCAGCCCCACTATACCTCTCTGCATTGCTTAGGCTCTCTAGCAAATTTCAGTGGAAGGTATTGTCTGCCCACCTGCCTCTCCTGCCCTACAGGCTCCATTTGCCACTCGCAGCTCCTTGCAGACATAAATGCCAGCACACGGAAGGGTCCAGCTGGCACTTCTGCCCTGAGCCACCACTGCATTCCCCCAGTCACTCCAGATACTACCGCACTCAGTACCCACAAGCCCGGAAAGCTATTAAAAGACAAAATGAACAGCCAGGGGTAAGACAGGCCTCAAGACAAACTGTTCCTGAGATTTGGATACTTCTGTTTTCTTTTTTCTTATTATTGATAGCACAAAGATGTGGGTTTTCCTTATCATAGTCGGTGCATAAGGCAGAAGGGCTCTTGTTTTTCACTGGTCCACCCACCCTGAATTTTGAAAACATTGAAGTGAATTGATGAGAGTTAACTTTATAAAATTCTAATGGCAGCAGGCTTCATGCAAACTATGGGATCAGCCCATGAGAACTGATTTTTCTCTCAGTTTTTTTTTTTTTTTTTTTTTTTTTTTTTTTTTTTTAATAATTCCACTTTTCATCTTTTTCAGATTCGCAGCAATTAACATGAGAGTACATTCAAGGCTTTAATGGGAGATATTCTGCAGCATACGGTTTTGTTCACCTGCATGTCAGTGACAGAAACTCTCACCAGAGTAAGGTTGATGAGGACTGGTCTCTCCTGTCCCTTTTCTTGCTGTTCATCTGACACACAAAAAAATCAGAAAGTAAATTAATTTCGTGCTTTCATGTTTTAAACAGAAAAAAAAAATTAGTACATTTCACTTCAAGGAGGCTGCCTTGTGTATAATATTTTTTTTTTAATTCAAAAATAAATATATGGAAAGATCCAGACTGGTTTGGCCTGCAGAATTGTGCATACTACTAAGAAGAGAAACTTGTTGCAGAATTCCTGGGAAATGCCGTTTATTGTAAATACCATTTTCATAGGAAGAAGTAGAACTTACCAAATAACCAGCTGTTGGCCCTGATGGGCCCGTGTAACAGAGTCTTCAAAAGCTAGGAAAGTGGACAGATGTACTAAAACGTGTGGTGATCTTACAAGCCTGAGTTAAACTCCATAGGGGAGAAACTTCAGCTCTCACAAAATGAGCAAAACCTGTATAGTACAAAAAATTCCGAACACTAGATTATTCTTCACTATTCCTGGAAATCATCTATCTTTCCGTAATGTTTACTAGCCTCGTGATCCAAAGGAACTTGTACGTGCATTTCTCCTGCCACAGTAAGTTTTCGATTTAATTCAGCATCAAGGTATTCTGGAAATTTTGAAGTATCTTCCCATTAAATTAAATCCAGATGGCACAAATCACTGGCTACTATTTTGACTGCAAAAGATTCTCCCTGCAGCCGTTTATTTTCCACATAAAATCTTCTTATAAGATGAAATTTTCTGTGTGTAAGCCATGCTGAAAGGTGAATATCCTTCTAAAGGTTTGAGTAAAATTAATTCAGTCTTCATGAACACATGCTACAAATACTTCGTTCTGTATCTATAGGCATACACAGAGAGATACTTTATTCTCCATGGTTTACTACTCAAAATAGATTACTCAGTATTGTCTGAACTTCAGACTTGACAGGTCTGAAAATTGTTCTTCCAGAGATGAGTGGAGGCAGCACACCTTTTTATTCTCCAGGAGATAGCAGAATTTCTCTTTGTTAAGCCTCCCATAAAATATCAGAATTTACTTTCATTTTAATTATGAGAATGCTTTCAGCCAAAATGCTTTTAATGAAAGGTGAAGAGATACAGCAAAATAGAAGGTTTAGCTACACCCAATCCTAGTTTTCTTTTGCCCTATTGAAAAAAAAAAAAAAAGAAAAAAGAAAAGCCTTGTTTTGTGGTTTTAAGTGCTTATATAAGCCATCAACACAAGTCTTACTATGTTGTTTCTCTCTACATCTTACAAAAAAACCCTGAAGAAAGACCTAAGAGGAAAAATGGAAGAAAGAATAATTCTGGCACTTGTGTGAAAAAAATAAACATAAACATAAATAAAGTCTTAAATATGGTTGGAATATTTCCTCAAAATTTTAGAGGAAGAATCTGTAATGTGTATTAATCCGGTGTGTTGAATGTTCATCAATCCATGGAATCATTCTTTCTTCTTACAGATGAGTTTTCAAGAAGGTGCTCTGCTGCTCTTAGTAACAGATAGTGCAGGTATGAGGATAAATTGTTAAAATAATTTATGAGGAAGCACCATCACTTAAAGCAAGATAAAATCTGTATAAAGAGTAGCAGGCATTTAATATTGCTCTGCCAATTATGTCATCAATGCAATTTTTTTCAGCTTTCATTTAGAATTCCAGGAATATGAGTATTTAGCACTTTAGATAATAAACTCACAGTGTGAGCAAATAGGAGCAAAGAATTCAAGTACTGAAATGAAAGCACATTAGCAAATTGGCTGGATTGTACTCATTTTGTAAAGGTGTAAATCCAAAGTCTCTATAGATGGCGTAAAATCAGTTAACGTTTTTCAATAGTGATGGCTATGACATAAAATGGATAATTATTGGCAATTTTAGAAACTGTACGATCTTAGCTAACTTAAGTTATTTTGCAAGTAAGTGCAATTTCTGTCCTGCATCATAGTCAGTTTTAGATAAAATAGACACTGCAATAAAAAGTAAGGCACAGATGTGTTCTGGATTCATCAGAGCATTGTCCAAAGTTAAAAGTCTCACTAAGGTTTCTACAGTAGAAACAAAATGGAAAATTAATTCATGAAGCTCTATCCTGGGTGCCTTTTGAGTTTACCGTAGATTTATTATATCATATATATTACAGTTGTTAAATTCTGGAGCAGGTAAAAGAGCCTATTTGAGAAGTGAGGTTCTCTCCTTGATAAAGTATATTGAGCTATTACGAGTGCTTTGTGCTAAGGTGTTACAGAGTTTCATGCAAAATTGTCTGAATTACCATCAAAGAGTTTATTGAGAGGGTATAACAAAACCTACTCTGAAGATAATCTCATCTTTTAAAAGTTTGTGTAATATCAATCTCTAGTAGATGTAGTGATTTTTGTTTCTATTATGTCAATGAACAGAGCCATACAGAATGATGGCTGAGAAGGTAGGATTGCTTTTTATGGCTGGAAAGATAGTTAAATTGTTCTTGCATCTATTTTTTTTCTGTGAAAATAAGTGATGGCTTTATCAGTTTTTGGCTAATGATTTGTGAGAATCTTCTGTTCATGAAAGCGACAGATTTATAGATCTCGCAGGGAAAATTTAGCCAGGCAGTTACTATGCAAATTCCTCCAAATTTGCCTGTCATTGTGCTTTAATCTTCACTTTATCTGCTTTATCTGCCAACTTCTGTATAGGAAAAGAACTCTCTCTAATCCGGCAAGGGAGAGTGGAACCACAGCTTCACACAAATCTTCCAAGTTCAGCACATTCTCTTCCCCATCTTGGTCATCCATATGTTTTAAGATGAAAAAAAATCAGTCTTTTTCCTAGTTAATTTCTCAACCTCCTTCCCTTGTCAAAAGAAGTGCTATTATTATTTATAACACAGTAACACGTAGAGATCACAAGTGAGACAGGAAGTCAGGGTGTAATTTACCTCTCTAAAAGTAGATTACTAGCACTGATTCAAGTGTTTTGCTGTTTGGAAGATGCTTGCCTGAACTCCTGTCTCCCATCAAGAAACACTTTTGCTGTCTTCTCCCATGCAGGCAGCTATATTCAGATGTCCACAAAAAGCTATGGATTTGGACTGCTTCCTTTGTACAGATTCTGCTTCCTTTGTACAGATTCTCCATGGAAATATGTGTTATTCTGTGCATTTAAACCATAGCTGAAACTGGTCATTTGGCTCTCCCATACTGACATCTGCAATTAGAATTTGATCTTTATATAGTCACTAATTTTTTAATGCTGGGACCAGTCCGGCAGTTGTTGAATAAGGCACATCTCAACATGATAATACTCTCTTAATTACACACGTTCCTGCACCTGGTGTCAAGATCAGCAACAGTACAAGAAGCAACAATAAAGAAGAGAGAAATCTAATGGACTTCATGGAAATTACAGATCAGGTAAAAAAAGAAGAATCAGGAAAAATCTGTACAGAGTTTGGTGAGAGACAGTACTCAGGGTAAGGGGATGTTTCTATTTAGTGGGGAGCCCAGCTAGGCTCACATGCAGCACATCAGTTTCCATGACAACTAAAGGTGCCCTCTGTAGTGAGCAGAGATAAATACAGAGCCAGGAGAGTCTGGCTGGGGGCAACACCCATGGCATGCCCCCATCTTTGCCAAACAGCACATGATTTTCGTACACCACTCTCAAGGAGAGAAAGAGCGCATGGACATCACACTTCAGGGCACCCTTTTGCTTGATCGACCTTTAGGTACCAGTGTCTGTTTCTGCAGGCCAAAAGGCTGGGGAAGGGCAGCTGTCATGTAGAAGGATGAGGGGAAACTGAACTAGGGATATCCAGGTGAACAACAATGGCCTTGGAGCTACAGGGAGTTCTTGGAGCAGGGCAGGCTAATCCACAGCTACGAAAGAGAGAAGATTTCCAGCACCACAGGCACCAAAGGCAGGACAGGAGTTAAAGTTGCTCATCAGGTGTAGGACACCACTGCCACAAGCTGCAGCCCTAATCAAGAGAGCTCTGATTCAGAAGATGAGAAACTTTTCAGCAAAAGAAATTAAATGGACTGAAAAAAGTGATGTAAATAGTGTTATAACAGAAAGAGAGAAAAAACAATCGAGAATTTATGACTGTCTGATTTATCTCATTGTTCATTTACTCTGCTTTCTTCTGAATGGTCCCTCTCCTGGAGATGGAGCAGATGGCACCACACCAGGCATTTCTATGCGGTCTGGGCCAGCACTTGTTCAGGGATAGTATTGGTAAAGGCTTTTCCTTTCTGACCTCACCTTCCTTTGCTTCACAGTCATGCCTTGCTACTGCTGTCAAGCAGATGTAGTAATAGTAGCATCAGCAGGAGTTGCAGTGGCAGGAAAATTTCCTTCAGACTTGATGTTTATAGTTTCCACTGGGGCAAATGTCATGGGTGTGTTAATAATAGAAATTTCACTAACGGCTGAGTTTGTGCAGTGCAGCTCTAAAAAGCCTTGCTTGTCCCTGGCTCCCCACAGCAGGGCCACATTGCCTTGAACACAAAGACATGGTAGAGCAGCACTGCTCTTAAAATGATTGCTAAAAATAGCAAGCTCTTGGGAAGGGAGTGTTTGGAGATGGGAGCTTGAATCCACATGTGAGTTTCTGTTAGTGTGAGCACTGTGTTGGGAATGCAATGTGGTGAGCACCAGTAGATGGTCTAGGCAGGGACAGGCATCTAGAGATCATAAGCAGATCTTTTAAGCTGAATCTGTTCCTGGAAGAATTTCCCATGCTGACCTAATTACTTGGCCTGGGAAATGCAGAACAGAAATGTGGCACTGCAGCTGTGCTTGTCTGTTTTGGCGAGTCCTCCACTGGTGACAAGCTGAGTGAGAGGGAGAAGTGTTTGCTTGAGAACCTATAGACCACTGGACTGTCCAGAAAACATGGATCAGGAGAGTTCCTAGTCTAAGAGCAGAGCTCTGGAAATTTGCTATTGATATGCTGAGTTCTCAAACACCATGTAGCTTCCTTTGACTACTGGGATGCTGAGAGCTGGAAGAATTTGTGACAGATGTGAGAATGCTTGACCTCTCCCTGTACCATCCTAGGAAAGATGGGGAGAAGGTCCAACAATTTGAAGCAGATGAGGTATTCATTAGTTGCCGAAGTGCCTCCTCCTGAGCTTGGGTGAGGCTCATTTTCTATCACAGAACAACTTGGTGAGAGTTGCTATGAGTGGCACAGCACAGCCTGCATTGAAACATAACCTGGACTGTGATCTCGTGTGTCATCTGTTGTTACAAGGCCAATTTAGGGACTAAAAAAGAAGGGCAGCCAAGGAAAAGAACCTGGTAATTTGAGAGAGAAAGATTAGTATTTCCTGATGTAAGATGAGATTTCATTGTCAGATCCAAAAATATTCAGTATTAGAGCAGAAATGTGTTGAGATTGGCTCTGATCTTTTAGTACGTCACTTGAATGACATTGTATTTCTTCTTAACGCCAGAATGGAAGGGAGAGACTCCTTACGCTATGAAGTATGGGACATTTTTTTATATGCTTGGGTATGTTGGTAGCAAAAGGGTTTGCAAATTTGCTGACCGTCAGTTTCTAGTGGTAACTCTTCTCTTGTGAAAATCTGAGAGAATGTAAGTAGTTAGCTCAGCTCTTATTTCTCATGTAGTCCTAGATGCCACATTTAAGGCCCCTTTTGTCCAATTCCTTTAGCATTGCTTGATCCCTTCCCCACCTAAGCCCTCTCCACATGGCTATATTTATGTTAATAAGTGGATTTAACCCTGTAGGAGTAGATCTGTAAAAGAGATTAACTGCTGCTGAGTACCTGGTGTCCAGGACACATATTTCACAGAGCTGGGTATGTGCACAGGTACCTTGAAACAGCATCATGAAGATGAACCGCAGAGGGAGCACAGTTTTCCAGATTTAACCCCCAGACTGGACAGAGGAATTCCTACTCTATAGAAGCTCATTTTTAGGAAAGACTTCTAGACTAAATATGGAAACCTATAGGTCAGGTCAATTATACCCTCAGAGTAAGAATCACTGTACAAACTTACAGTACAGTCCCTTTTTTTTTTTTTTTTTGTATGATATTTGTGAACATCGCATTAACACTTTGGAGATGTTCTGTAAAATTCTTATGGTCCTTTCCTTTCCAAAATATCAATATGGGAAGAAAATCATCCTTGATTTCAAAATAATACTTAAGTTTTTCCTCTCACAGCCAGTGAAAGGGATATTAGCTTACTTGTTGCAAGATGACATCAAACTCTTGTACCTCCCAATCAGGATCCTCTGTTTTGGAGGATTCTTGAAGAGCAGAATATTTTACAATAGCTCTTTCTTTTGTAGTCATGTAGCCTGATATTCATGCAGTTCCCACACAGTCAACAAGTGGCTAAACCAAGGATTGATGGTTCACTGACACAACAATGCGTTACTGTTATTTTTTAAATGTACAATGCATCTTAGTAGGCAGGTGATAAGAACACTCTTTAGTTTGTTTAGAGGACTAATTTGATTTTAAAAGTGTAGATAATTGACTTGCCAGGTAACAGGATCCTTGTATTATCAACATAAATCTCCTTTCCTCCTCAATAAGGTTTTAAAAAGTAGACACGTGAGTCTGTTCTCCTACACAAAAGTCTATTCTTCAATACCATGAAAATGTCCCCAGATTTATACCAGTACTCTACTGGGATGCTAAGTAAATACGATCTCTAATGTTTTATTCTGAGTCAGTATATATTCCAACAGGTATTTTAACAATAATATGCATTTCGTTAAACCAGCAGTCCAGTTTTCGCATTTTCAGCGTGAAAATTTCTACCTGTCAACATCAGCACTTTCTGAACAAGGCAAAATACAGCAAATGATGGTCCCAAACTCAGGCATCTCTGAAGTTCCTTTTTACTGGGGAACGACCCTGCCTGTGAGACTAAAATAACACACAGCACTATTTCTCCTACAAAATAAAATCTGAGTGACTTTGCTTTGTCCTACACATCAGCCTTGTGGACTGCACATCATAGACACTGCACACACAGTCATCTATCATTCTCATTTCCCCTCTACAACAGTAAATCAAATTTTTTATTCTGCACTTCAGCTGCCAAAAACCCCCCTAAGATATATATGAAACCTGTTTTAAATTACTTAATAAAGCTTTGCTTACGTAAATCTTATTCTACCTAATGCTCCATGTGAAAGTAAAGATGCTTTGCTGTTGAGGTGAGTGCATAGCTTTTCCTCTTATCTGATTTTACCAGGTGTGATTCAGAGTGCTTGAGAGTTCCTCCACAAAGTGCACAACAGGAAACCTCCCTATTTGTGAATTTATATCTGTACCTTCCAGCCACTTTCTCTATACTTTTACTACACTCAGCACCCTCCTATTGCCCTTGCCTTTTCTTCCTTTTCCTCACAGTATTTCTCTGTTTCTTCTGATGTTCCTTCCTCCTTGACTCATGGACTGTCAGCACATGCCAGTTTTGGTTTGGAGCTGTCAAAGTGCTGAGAGATCACCTCATATGCACATCTTGACTGAGGCATCTGATCCCTGCCTCTTAAAATGGATGGGGCTCTGAATTATGATTGTTCCTCCCTCAGTGCACACAATAGAGTGCTGGATCCTCTTCTCCAGTTAGCTTCTGATTTGCACAAAACCTCAGCAGCTTCACATTCTGAAACATCAAGTTTGATTTACAGTAGGTCACTGAAGAAAAGTTTTTTGAGGAGGTAGACAAAGACACATAATCACTACATAAAAATGTGTCACTTGTAAAAGCAAACTGTAAACTAGTTAACATTTTTACCTTAAACAATATCTCAATATTCAGCAGTTCTGTTAATAAGAATGATTAAAGAAAAGTGTGAATAAGAAATTATTTAAAACTTTTTGATTTTGGGTGATTAAATTCTATTCTAACAGTAGTTATTGTTATTTCTGAACAGACTATAAAGAAGTTGTTCATAAGAAGTGTAAGATGACAGGTGTTTGAATGGAAATGATTTTGCAATTTGATAGATTAAACCGAAGAAGAGAAGGTTCAGACAGAAGATGTATCTACTTCATTGATACTGTCAGTTTTTTTTTTTTAATTTTTCTTCTTCAAGTAGGAAGCAAAAGACATTTTCATCTTGGCTTTATTCCAAATTTTGTATTTGAGAGCAATCAAGTTAGCTTTCACAGCTTAGTTAGAAAGGTTCAGAGTAATTAACAGAAATATAATTTAAGAAAATTGTACCTTCTTGTGTGTCACATTTGCACTGAGACAGTGTAATTGCTTGATTCTGGGCTACTGGAAAATTCATGTGTTCCCTAGAATCTGAAGTTCTAAGACCTAATGTTCTCTGTTTGAAAGGAAAAGGGTAAAAGGCTAAATAAAAGTTAAAAACATTTTTGGTTCATTTATCTGATGGAACATTTTTCTTACATGCAGAAAAACCAGCTTCATTTGAAAGAAAAGTGCGTATTTTAGAGATAACATTAAATGCATTTGCTGATGTAAAATTCTATAGCAGGAATTAATGAGGCATCAGTGTTAAAACTCTGGAGGTAGAACTTAAGTGAAAACAGGCATTCATACCTATAATTATAGCTTTATTACCCAATTTAAACACATTCCAACAAAAACCAATTATTTACCACCTCTTAACAAATCCGTAACTCCAGCCAAGGTAGTGCAAGGATACTGCTGTGATAACCAGTGCAGCAATAAAACGTCTGGGAAATCTGAAAATGAATTACCCTGCTCTCCTTTGAAGTTCTTTCATTCACTTTTTGTAGACCAAAACTCTTTTTTCTCACTAGACATCCACTTATGTAGTGTTTTACAACCACATGAAGTGTTTAATAGCCAAAATGCTGGCACATTCTGGTTATTAAATGGGGAAAATACATAATAATTAAGTTCATTAACATTTTGCGTATGATGAGCAATTCCTATAGAAACCAAAAGAGCAAGAACTTTCTTTTTGCTGTGACCACCCTTCTAGAAGTCATGCTGGGGGCTGACAGCAACAGTTGGCTTCATGCACCACCTTTATGAAATTAAGATGTGACCACCCTCTCTCAACACTGGTGTAGTTAATGAGAAGGCAGCAGTTTTGGACACAAAAGGTTGGACCAGTTGCAAGCTTAGGAAAACCAGGCTGCTGTCTATGGTGGGAGCCTAACCTGGGTAAAATTATTCCAGAAAGGAACAGAAAAGTTCTTACCAACAACATTGCCTGCACAAGACAACTCAAGAGCTTTTCCTGCTAGAGAACCTAAGAAAGAGATCAGACAGGGCAGAGTTAAAAGTGATTGCTGGAGGAAGACAGTTTCACAGATGCACCACATCTTATTTCCAAACAAGAAACATAGTTTACTTGGGTTTTTTCCATAACCTTAAGGCCACAAAATTCAATTTTGTCTACACTGATGAGAAGGTGTGACCCACTTCAGACTGGAGGCTGCAGAATTAACATTGTCAGTAAATGCACAAAGCTGAGGCTGGTTTTTTTCATCGCTACATTTTGATTCACTAAATGTTGCTTCTTTATTACCGGATGTGTTATAAAGTGTTCTTCTGGTGCTGAAATGAATCCAGGCTTTATTTGGACAAAAATGGATTGCTAAACTCAAGCCCAAAAGCAGTGAAAGCTCACTAAGATGCCCATTCTAGGGTGCCAATTATAAGAGGTTTTTGAGCTCTTTCAGCCAATGCTTTTTTCCTGCCAAGCCTAAGAAACACAGCAAAAAAGGATAACCCCCAAAATGAAAGTTTATAATTTGCAAATAGGGCTTTAAGTGTATTTTATAATCTCTGCATTTTCCATTTGGAATGTCAGACAAATTATATTTGCACCACAACCTTCTCTTTGAGGCTCACTAAATGCCAAATGGATCACTTTCATAATAACTTTGCAATTTGAGTGACCACTCTCTTTCTATGCATGTCTATTTTTGGCTTTAAAAGCCCATGAGGAATCATTCTGGGTTGCAGAATATAATGGTTACTGTTTTCTCCTTTCTAAACAGTTGCAAGGATTTTAATGGAGAGGATAAAAGGGAACATAAAATTCATTAAAGTAGTATTACAGCTAATCTGCTCCTCATAATATTGCTAAAAACTCTCTTGCACAAGTTTGTATTTACACAACTACAAGCTAGTTAAAAAATCTGCATACTTTCCTGCTAAGTTTTAAAGTAGTGTGGAAGCATTAGTACTGGTACCTCAGACACAAGGTCAAAGGAATTATGCATTACCTGACAGTTTAGCAATAAAGCAGTAGATTGAGTTTTCAAATACCCTCTGCTTGCTACTGATGTTCTATTACTGCAGGTTACTGGGTAAATAATGTGGTGAGAAGCACATCAACCCTAAGACGCCTGATTATCAGGCAGTGCCTGAGTTTCGGTTTGAGGTCAAACTACTCATGGCTTCATAGTGCTCAAGTCACGTGTTGCCTAACTGCAGGGAGATGCTGCACCAGCTGAGAATGAGCAACCTCTGCAACCAAAGCCTGTTTGAGTCTTAACCTGCTCTGTCACTGTGCTCCTTTCAAGCCCCTGGTTGCTGCCTTTTGCATGGATCTGCATAAGGCAGCTCACTTAACACCAAGTCAGCCATTGCTTAATGTTGTTGCACTTGGCACAGCAGAGACACATTCCAGGTGCTTTTCCATTGATTTGACTGGGCTTTAGGTGATCCCTGTAAATACTAAGACAAACTTCAAAAGCTGGAAATTCTAATTATGCCTGGCAGGAAGATTTCTTCTGATATCGAGGCACAATAGTAGCAAGCCTCACAGAATAAAATCTGTAAAACCCTTTTTTAAGGAACGGTGCCACTCTCTCTATACATACCAGTATGCAAGATCACAGTCTGATTTGATTTTGTTTCATTTATGTCACAGCTTTTACCATCTCAGCATTTTAATTATTAAAACTTTAAGCTTCTGTTTCTACTTCTATAGAAATAGTTGATGGATATGAAAAGCCTCAAGTGAAAATCAATAAATAATGTATATTATTTATATATAGCAGTAGATAGCAGAGAATTTTTTTTCTTCTTTCAGTGCATATACATCTTACAAGCATGGACTTTCTGATATATTGGACTTCTGAGTGAATTTGTCTGTGATTTCCTGAAAAATTTAGAAAACATGGAAAAAGTATGAAAAAAACCTGCAGCTTTACTTTTCGTTTCTTATTGAATTATTTTCGGTGCTTTGCATTTATGATATCAAATGCATTATTTTCATAGTTTTAAATAAGATTTTCATTGAGATGTAATTTTAATAGTGATACTGTACTAAATTGAAAAATTAGTAAAGAATGAGTTTGTTGCTGAGCTCCTAGATACATACTCACTTCTATCATATAAGAAATCCTGTTTCTCAGGTAAGAATTTTACCGCTGCTCCCGTAAATTTCCTGCTCCCAGGATTTCACCACTTTTTCTTGGTATGGTTGGGGTTTGCATTGGGGTTTGCAGTGGCAGATGATCCTCAGCCACATCAAAAAGCATGCCCTCCTTCAGAGCTGGGTCCCTTACCAGGCTATTTACTTTGTCTGAAAGGCTCTAAGTAGCTTAGGTGGTCACTGTTACCTGCCACAGCCATAGAACCCTTCCTCTGACATCAGTGCATGGTCAATACAAGATTTTGTGTCTCAAATATTACAATGTAGGAACAAAAGAAGTAATTGTAATATTGTCTCAAGTTAAACAAGAAAAAAAGAAGAAGAAAGAAAAAAAGTACTGTACATCTTGTAGTGCCTTGCTGAATCATGTTTAAGTCAATTCGATCCTACATTTTAAATGGGAATGAAATAGCCAAAAAAATTCTGGTCAGCTGAACCAATATCCCGTGGAGTTTAGGGCCAGCATGTAAACAGGGCTTTGGTAATAACCAAAAGGTTATTTTTTTAGGGCCAGCATGTAAACAGGGCTTTGGTAATAACCAGAAAGTACATTTGGAAGTAATGCCCTGGAATTAGAAATTAAATAAAGGAGTGAATTAAAACTAACATCAGTAGGTGAAGACAGGTGAGAAATAATGAGCAAGTGACAGCAAGTGAGATACATACAAGGCAAAATGGAAACTGATGGGTGCTACAGGAGAGGCATGGAACGGGTAACCTGGGATTACAGAGGTTTACACAGAAGCCTACACGTGCCCAGGGCTGAGGGAAACAGGAGATTGGCACCAGGCTGAGGTCACTGCCCTGTGGCACTGTTACCCATGGATCAGCCCAGCTGTTCAGGGCACAGATCCCGGGTCCCTGCAGTGCCTCATTACAGGTTGTTCACCCCTCTGGCAGAACCAATGTAGGGTCTGAGGCAGGTGTGCACTACAGAGGAGGGAGCTGTTGGATAATGTCTACAGCAGACTGAGCTAGCTTTCATGTCTTCAGTCAGTATGCCAGGGAGGGGTCCGCAGCATGGGCTGTCCCTGGGAATTCAGAAGAGATATTCTGAGCTGTGCTGAAGCCTGAGCCAATTCACCTCTGCTGTCACTGCTGCTCCAACCAGCTCAGCTCTGTCTGCACAGATGGTGGTACTGAGTCCAGCTGCAGCCTGGGCACACACGCATCCACAGGTGTATCAGAACATTAGCTACAAAAGAAGATAAACTGTATATATCCCAAACATCATTGAGCCTTGCCTGTGAACCAGGCGTATTTACTGCCCTGTAATGGTTTCAGGGTGAATGAAGCCTATGATGTGTTTTCCTGCTCTGGTTTTTAAGACTCAGTAATACATAATGCATGTCAGAAATAGAAAATTTTAAATTATTAGGTACGGCATTTCAGGTTTCCCCAGGCTATGTAAAAATTAAATCAAAGTATGCTGTGCTTTTCCCACAGTAAGAAGAAAGTCCCAAGGAAAAATCATCCCCTCTAATCTACTTCTCTATTTCTAGTATGTATTTTACAAATAACTTTTGCCTTATCAATTATTTTACAGATACAAAGGACAGCGTCTGATGCATAATTGAAAGGAAAGAAGACTGCTCCTTTGTAGACTTATGTGTAGAAAGTGAACTGCTTAATTGGATGTTTTGCACAGCCTGCCACAATTCAATATAATGAATATTTAATGGCAGTATAATGTAGCTATTTTTAAAAAGTAGCTGACGACTGCAAAAAAAAAAAACCAAGCTTCACAAATTGGGACACTGGATTAAACACACTGCACTACAAAAAAAAGTAACAAAGGCAAATGAGTAAGCATTTACGACACAAGAAAGGTCACATAAAATCATAATTAAATAAAATTTTAAAACATAAGAACCAGGTAGATGAACATTAACAGCACACCTCCAGAATTTCTGCCTTA
>VZRS01002386.1:0-50446 GCA_013398055.1 Ifrita kowaldi
ATGGCACAGGGAGCAGGACAGAGAAACAGAGAATAAAAAACAACATGAGTGAGGCACGGAGAAGGACAGATAAAGACAGAGTGGTGATCACACAGGAAGGACAGAGGGACACAGAGACAAAGAGGGAAACAAGGACAGAGAGAGAAAATGACCACGGCAGGTGGGTGTGGGGGAAGACGGGCAAGGCGCAGCAGAGGGATGGAGAAAGAGAGGGACGGGCAGCAGGACAGAGGGTTGGTTATAAAGAGAAGAGCGCAGTGAGGGAGAAGGACTGAGCAGCAGATGCAGACAGGTACAGGCAAAAAGACAAAGAAATACAATCACGGTGCAGGACAAAGGAAAAAGGAGAGGAAGAAAGAAGAAAAGATAAAGATGTGGGCAGGGAGGGAGACAGAGACAAAAAGTAGGACAGAACAGGGAGAGAGATTGAGCAAGATTTATTAAATAAATATTATTTACTTACTACAAGAAAAAAAAGAACAAGAGAAAGTGAAGTAGTGAAAGGGAATGGGATGGGGAGCACACAGGACAAGAAGGAACACAAAAGACACACTGGATAGACAGAAGAAAAGGGGTGGAAAGTTGGATGTAAGGCTGTAAGAAGATCAGGAACAAACCCCAGGACTTACTAGAGTGTGTGGATGATGAACATGTAAATAAAGCACCAGCTCAAACAGAACCATTTACTGTCACGGTTAATGAGCCTGGGACCCATTAATTAACATCTCTCTCTTGGCAGGGCCATAAACCCCCTGATAAAACAGGAGGTGAAAGCTGAATGGATGATGTGCACCAGGTTTGGTGCTGCTCAGCCCCAATCCCAGCCCCTGCCACCCGTGAACACCCTGATCTCTGAACATTCTCTCGGGGAAATTTCACCTTTACCCGTTCTCTTCCCCTCCCAGTATCTCAGTGTGCTCTAATGAACATGATGAGAGGCTTCTCTGTTGCAGGTTCTTAGGAAATCCTACGGTGGCTTTGAGACTGAGCAAGAGGAGCATGAGAGAAGCAGGAACATCTCCCGCCGGTTCCTGCAGCGCACACAGCACACCAAGGTGTGTGTGGGCACCCAGGACACAGAGCTGGCCCTGAACCTGGCCCTGGGCAGGGGAAGCCCGGACTGCCTTGGGTCAAATCAACCCAAACTCAGCCCCGTGCCTGTGCTCTGAAGGGGCAGAGAAGTTTCCCCACTCTGGATAACAGGTTCATCTCCAAGCAAGAATTAATGCATCACCTTCTCCTGGCGGTGTTTCGTGGCTGTCACACAGCATTTTCATGGGTCATGAACAAATGCATTTCAAGAGTTTTTTGCTATTACTGATGAAGTATTTTTGTTTTGAAAAACAACCAAGAAAACACCATGGACAGGCGACAATTCCATTTGAACAGTCTCTGAATTTCTAGTTATTTGAAAGGAAAAGTAATAGGTTAAGTGCAGGAGTATATAGCCATTACCAATAGAATCAGTAAGTTTTCCAACATTGCTTTTGGCATTTCATGGAAAAAACCCATTCAGCCCAAGATTTCTCATCCTTACATTCTCTCCCTAACAAACACAATTTCAGCAACGAATAGCTTGATCTGGGTCACCTTCCCTTAATTTCCACCTGTGTCCACAATCCTGGCAGGAGCTTGGAGAGCAGCAGAGTCACTGTGACTTTGCTGTGTTCAACTGTTTAAATCAGGCCAGTCCCTCTGCCAGCTCACACACAGCAGCTTCGGCCTCCCCTTCCCCAGCAGTGAATCCTCCCCTGGTCTGTGAAGCTGCACCTCCAGCAGAGACAGAGGGATCCACCCAGTGCTGTGCCAGGAAGGCCAAGACCACGCGGAAGGATGACAGTGTCAGCCCTTGAGATTAAAAAGAAGAAAAACAATGTGAGGAAGCGACAAAAAGTCCAATCTGACTTAGGCTGCATAATGCAGGTGGCATTTTATGGTTCTGCAGTGTGTACTACCTCCAAGTTCAAAAATAATCCCCTCATAGGAGCGTTAACTTCTCCATTAAGCCTCTTTTGTTATTAAGATTTAGGGATTTATTACATCCAGCTTTATTTTCTGTAACCTTCCCAGTTACTTCTCTGTTTCAAAAAAAAAGGGGGTAATAAATAGAGAGACCAACTCAACCATAACCTTTTCCTTGCTCTTCAGGATTCCCTAACATCAAACACCTCGCACTGGAGAAGAAAGAATAGCTTGTTTTTACACATCTAAATTCCTTCAAGTTGTAGTATCATCTGTTTCCTGGCATTATGAGAAGTGAGAAGTGTTTTGTACAGCACAATGAATAAAATGGTCTAATTTTCAGAAGACACAATTGCATGAGAACAGTCAGCAAAACTGCCTCAAGGCAATTTGGGCACACATTTCCTTTTCTGCAGTCTGAGCTTTCTTTCGTGTCACGCCTGAAATTCTGAGTTTCCCAGTACTCTGCCCCAGTCCTTCCCTCTCCTTCAGTGCCACTGGCATATGAAAAGAGAGGAATTTTCTTTAGCACTGGATGTCAGCCTTAACGCCACCTTCAGCAGGTGAGAAACCTGCCTGCTGTTTCCACAACTGCTCAGGCCAAGAATGCCAATTCAGTGAGAGCTGCCACGTCCTTCTTTTGCTCGGAGCTTGTAGTGGGACAAGCAGCACAAACCCCAGCAGATCAGAGTCACCTATACACAAAACTTGTTTTTTTAACTATAAAGCATGCTATAATTATGCATGTGATTTTTAACATTTAATATACAAGACTAAATCTCTTGCTGGTTTTAGAGTATTGCATTAAAAGTCTATGTGGTTTCTCTTCTTTCCCTGTTCCAGGAGAGTTGTTAGGAAACTTCTGTTATCTGTAAGAAGGTTGTAACATCAGTGCCTTTATCTAAACTTGATGTATTGTTATCTGTATTATTGTTTATATGCATTGTTTTAGAACTAGGAGGCTGGAAGAGAAAATTGAAGGAAAAGGTTGCAGAGAAGGGGCAGAGAAAGAATGTAGAGAACCCAACCCTGACAGTTTACCTGCAACTGTTACAAAATATCTATTTTGTATCTATATCTATCCCTATATGTATACATATATATATCTAAACATGATGATTTTCTGTAATCTGCTTACAGGCATTTTAAGTCTGCTTGGCTTCACAGGTGTTTTTCTGCCAAAGGTATTCTGATCTGTTTTGATCCTAAATAAAGGTTTGGAAAGCTGAGTTTCATGAGAACTGGTTCATATTTTGATTATTCTTCTCTTGGAGTTTCTCTTGGCACCAAAATCAGTGGGTAAGCCCAACATGTCCTTGAAGGGCCGTAAGATCCCAGATATCCAATCCCCAATTCCCTCAGGATTTGTTCATTGAAGCTTTTCAGGGTTAATTCAGCAAACTTAAGGTTTTGGCGATTTCATGATCAAAACAAGAAGAAATCTGTGAAAGACAAACTTAACTAAAGCTGGCTAAAAGTGCCCCCTGCTGATGACTCATTAAAACAACTCATTAAAAGGAGGTAAGATTGATTAAATACTCACAAACCCATCTTGCCAAGATCAGAATTCTCTGCCCACCAAGCACACAGCAGCCAGCAGGGACATTTCTCCCACTCTCCAGCAGAGACCTCCTCCCTCNTCACCAGCAGAGACCTCCGCCCTCCACATGCAGGGAGCGGCAGCCACTCAGGGAACACCAACTCAGACCTGGGCTGGGAACAAGA
Organism: Ifrita kowaldi; assembly: GCA_013398055.1. Lineage (NCBI taxonomy): Eukaryota > Metazoa > Chordata > Aves > Passeriformes > Cinclosomatidae > Ifrita > Ifrita kowaldi. Next base: position 3,688 of record VZRS01002386.1, read on the forward strand.
GAGGGACAAGGAATATTTTAAAGTCATTTCAACCTCAGTGGTGTCCAGAACTGGGAGAAAGCACTTCCCACACCACTCCTGGAATGTTCTGCCCTGTCCCTTCCAGCTTTGGAAGGTTTGTGTGGGAGCCTGGCTTATTTGTGCAGTTCAGAAGCTGCACATGCCTAAAGCATTCCCTTGGGTCATGAAGCTTCCCCCGTGCATTTCATTTCTTTATCCCAAATATTCTCCCCAGTTATCCACAATATAGAAAGAAAAAAAAAGGGAAAAGAAGGAAGACCAATTAATTCCGACATAAGGAATGTTGATTATCCAACACACTTCCAGGTGAAAAAACATTTCTGCCACTCTAGCAAATCCACTTTATATTGCCTCAATTAAATATTAATTATTTAAATGTTGTATTAAGAATCTTAAGGACACAACACTTGGAATTCTCAAGAACGGCTCAGCTTTGCTACTTGAAGGACTTTCACACCCAGGGAACTGAATGGTCCCAGATATAAAAACCACATTTTATACAAATCTGATAGAAATTTGATGTTGTTTGGCTACTAAGCTTTTCCAAAAGCTGTGGAATTAAGGCTTTTCCATGTCACATCTGGATTTACCCTTGGGAAAACCCGGCACTGAGGACTTGGCTTTAAAGAGGTTGCACCTGATGTTACAGACACAGAATTCCTTTGGGATTTGGCATTTCCTGCACCTCCAAACACATTAAAAGAATGAAGTGCAGAGTCCTGAGGCTCAATTATTGCCATTCTTCTCACATCCCTTTTTTTCAGCTCCATGTGGATTTGGGCCTCCTCTGAAGGTCTGGAAAGGAATTTGGGAATCCCCTTCTGTTGGTTCGGTTTCCAGCTTTTTCTCTGAGGTGGCCCGAAAGGCAAAGAATGGAAAAAACCCCCAGAACAGCACAAAATCCCAGCCCTTCCCAAGATGCAGCTCCTCACACCAAACCTTGGGAGAATCCATGGTGGTTCCAACACTGCTTCAATCCCACCTTGAGCTGAGCTTCCAGGGTGCTCTGCCTAATCCACATCCAAGCCTGGATAGCCCAGAGCCTGCAGGAAAAGAGGAGGCGAAGTCAAGGGGAGAGGGGAAAAAATGGAGTTTTGGGTTTTTCCTCTGTGCACAACAGGACTGAAGGGCGGGATGGAGAGATTTTATGGAAAAAAAGTACCAAAGGCTGCTTAATTCCCAGCATTTAGTGCTGCTGCGGTTGAATCCAAGAGGACAAAACCACTGGGATCAAACAGGAGTGGCTGACAGGATGGGTTATGACACAGACCTGCAAAGCTGGAGTCTTCTTTCTTCTCCAGGGCTGTCCCAGAAATTCTCCACGTCCAGACGTACTCCCAGTCTCCGCGCTGGGAAGGACGGACTTGGATATCCCAGGTTACTGGTGAGGCTAAAACAATAAAGTTATGCAATGATCAAGGAGTTTTCCCCAAGGAAATGACATATTCTCTGCAACTGGGATAACCTATCCCACGGCTTTCTCCAGGAAGAGTCACAGCTGGATGTGGTCTCCCATAAAGGATTCCATATGGGCTCACCTTTTTCTTGGAGCTTGGCTGAATTCCTCAGCAATGCCAGGGAATGTGGCTATTTGAGAGTTCTGGCAGATTTGGTTCATTTGCCTTTTTAGGCTTTGTTCCCTTCTCTCAATCTTCCCACTGGATTGTGGACTCCACAGAATATGTCAATCCAATTAGATTCCTGCTCTTTTGGATAATTTTTGCATTATTCCTGTACAAAATGACGCTTCCTATCAGGATGTTTTTCCCTACCATTCCCCAGCAGTTTTATCTGCTAGTCCATTCCCTATGTCAGTTGGGGTCTCCCCAGATTTCTGAGCTTCACAAGGCAGGAGATTCACCTGGGTGGGAACTGAACAGTCCCGAGGAATTGTCTGATAACATCTCCACGTTTGACAGCTGATCCTTGTGCTGAAAGGATCCCTCTTTCTTCCCTTCGGGCAATTCCAAGGCTCTCTGCTCCCATCTGGGAAGATTCCCCAGTCTGGATCTTCTCATGGAGTATCCCTGCAGTCCTCCCTGCTGGGATCCTGCTCAGGAATCCACGGGGTACAAATTTAGCAATTAATTCTTACCCCTGCCCAGTTCTAATTCCAAAGGATTTGGTATCTGCCTTACCTGGCTGGAGTCTGCTTCCAGCTCTGTTCTTGCTGCTTCTGCTGCTTTCCATTTCCCAGGAATTCCACCAACAGAGGACAGCGTTTTCCACCTCCTCGAGGATTCCCTCTGTTGGGTTTGGGTGCTGGAAGAATATCAAAACCTGGGCCTTCAGAGCTTTACTATCAGGAATTACATCCCTGGATTCGTTCATTTCCAAATATTATCTCTTCTCAACAAAGCCCTGGGCATCCAAGGAAAGTAGAAATGGATGTGCTAACCACTGGTTACACCTGTGGAATGGCAGAGCTTGGAAAAAGGGGCAGTTTGGGCTTCTCCTGGTGGTACCTGTGAGGTGTATTTTACCTAAGAGCCTCTTCCCATGTCTTTCCCCGTATCTACCAAAAATCCACCTGTTCATTCCCCAGCTGCTTCCTCCCTCTTTTCCTTTACCCAACAGAATTTCAACAGGTGAATACTCCCCTCTGTAATAGCACCTTTCATTCCAAAGCTATTAACATTTGACCTTCATTATTAGGATTTCACCAAGAGCTGGTGGATGGAAAATGATCCTCTCCTGGCCCCTGCTGGATTCCTGGAGCAGGGATTCTTTTCCTCTTTCCCCCACCCCCTTTTCAGGCTTTGTTCCACAGCTTTTGCTTCCAATCCTTGGATCCTTTCCTTCACTCCAGGAGCTCCCAGCAGTTCTACACCCTCTCTTCTCCCATCCCGATCATTTCTCCAAGAAGGGATCTGTGCATTCCAGTTCCCTTCTCTTTTCTCCAACAATTCCCAGCAATCCAGACCTAAAGCTGACACAAGGAGCTCTCAGTGCCCACAGATCCAAACCCAGACCTTGCCATCCCTAAACCAGCAACTCCAAACACACAGTACTGGAAAATTTGCATTAATTCAAACCTAACATTTGGGAGGCACCTCAGGCTGCAGCACACGGTCAGTGCAGACAAGTGATCCACAGGAGCCGTGGGATTTTCTGCTCTTCCTTGCAATGGCATTTATGGCTGAACAGTTCAGAACAAGGCCTGAGCAGACAGGACTGGAGAATAAACACCAAGCAACGACCCTTGTGCTTGGCAGGGGCCTGGGACATCCCAGTCCAGGCTATTGGCTTCTTTTCCCCTTTTTCACTGCAATTAACGTGGCACGGGGACTTTTTAATCCATCCAGACAAGGAGACACATTTCCTGAAAGAGATCCTCCATATAAGTGGGAAGTATGGAAAAGCTCACTGCCACATTCAGAAACCCTTCAGCAAAGCACTTGGAAAAGCAAAGGTGGTGTGGGATTACCTGGAGCGCCGGGGAACTGAAGCGAAGGTGGGAAACCAGCACACAGCAAACAGCTGCCACTGCTTCTCACTCCAGTCGCTACAGCAAGTGCAGCTTCCCTGGAATTTCATGCTCAGCGTCTCTTCCAAGCTCAATGGGTGAACAAACAGGTACTCCAATGTCGCAGTGGCTCGCGGTGCCGGTGGTGAGGTGCTGTGACCTTCCGAAAACGTCTCCAAGGTGAAGCCGCTCAGCAGGAGCACCACACACCCACACACCCACACAGATAGCTCCAGAAAATGGGCTGACAGCAAAGATGCAGGAAGGGTCTTTGTACGGGGTTCCATGGGAGGAGTCATTGAGGCCACCCATGTGAAGGAGTCCAGGGACGAAGACAAAAAACATTGGAGGGTCCAGGTTTAAATACGGGAGCAGAGGGAGCATCAGAGACCAATGACCTGAGGACATGAGGGCGGTACACAGGCGGGGTTAGGGTATGGGAGCCAATGGGAAACTCTGAGGGAGTGGCAATGGGGCAAGGCCAATGGGGCAACAGGGAGTGGAGAAGCTTCTAGGGCAGGGACATATAAGGTACAAAGGGGCAGGGAGGCCAGTGGGCCAACCAAGGAAGCAGAACTGGGGTACATCAACATATCAGAACAGAGCATGCTGGGGGGAAGCCTTTTTGTCTCCCTAACTTGGGGAGGATCTTTGCTACTAGGGACTGTGCCACCAATGGACACTCTTCGTCCCTAGTACTGCAGGCCCACCGGCCTCCACACTCCCAACATCTCCTTGCTTTGTACTTAGGGCAGCACAGTCCCACTGGGAGGAGCTGGAATCCAAGGGCGGATCTAAACATGGGACTCCCTCTTGCCACTCTTTCCACCTTTTCTCCAGCTCAGCCCTGGGCTGGGAAACAAATGACAACATTTTAAAAACATCCTTGAGGTGTCTTGAGGATGCTCAGGCCTGGGAGAAAGCCCTTCCCACCACCCTCTTGGCCTTTTCCCACTCCGAGGAACTGTGGAAATGCACATCCAGACCCGAGTTAGACAGCCTGGGATGCTTTCTGCACACCAAACACCACAGCTCCAAGCACCAAGAGCCTCAAGATGCTCTGGATGCAATTCCCAGCTTGTAAGGCTGCAGAAATTGTACAAGCAATGATGCACCATTTTCATTCTACCTTGACAGAGCAAAAACCTGAAGGAGATAACACCTAACACACGTCTTTGTGAAAACAGGTTAAAGAACTGATGCAAAGGCTGAGAATTGAGGTCTGCAGCAACAAGGACTGAAATGTTTCCAAAAGCAAAAAAAAAAAAAGAAAAAAGAAAAAGAAGAAAAGAGCTGTGCAGATGCAGTGGTAACTACATTATTAATCACAGGTTTGAACACCAAAAGCAATGCATCCCATGCTCAAAATCTCAAGCAAGAACGGAATGGAAAAAAGATCGCGAAAGAACATGCCCTGGAGTTCAGAAATTTGGAATGTGGCCATATTGTTACCAGATTCATGGGCTTAATTGTGATTGCATTATTGGCCATAGATTGTCAGCTAATCTAGCAGAAAAATACCAGCAAGGAGGTAACAGAAGGTGGCAATGCTGGTAAAGCAGCTCCCACTGCCTTTGGGTTGTCTTATCAGGGGTCCCGTGATAGCACTTTCCAAAGGGACCCCAAAAGATGTTGATATCCACCAAAAAAAGCTGAAGAACCAGATTCATACAAATCATAACCTGAAAGGAAGAAGCCCAAAAATGACATGTCCAGTGCTGCATTAATGCTAGTGTGAAAGTTAAGAAAAATAGAGGAGTTTTTTTTCTTTGCAAAGTAGAAGGTCTGAAATTCCAGTTGCTGATGAAACAAACCAAAATACTGGCAAAAACCCACTAGGGGACATATTGGCCTTTCAGACACTGAGTAATCCTGTGAAGAATCATAGAATCATAGGCTATCCTGAGTTGGAAGGGACCCATCAGGATCATTGAGTCCAACACCTGGCCCTGCAGAGACACTCCAACAATGCACCCTGTGCATCCCTGAGAGCGTTGTCCAAACACTCCTTGAGCTCTGATAGCCTTGGGGCTGTGACCATTCCCTGGGGAGCCTGTTCCAGTGCCCTTTTTCTAATATCCACCCTAACTAACAGGAATAAAGATGTACAGAAAAAGACATCACTTTAGTTCAGCACAAAGGTGGTGGAAAATTATTTTGTATGGTTTATCCCCAAAAATTTACTGGGTCTAATGCTGAAGGTGACAAATATATTTGCTTTCAACATTTATTACATAAATTAAGATGTTTACATTCAGAAGTGTTTCTGAAACATTCTAACAGCAGTGCCATGTAACAAAGAAATATTTACATTATAAACATCATGAGTTGTTCACAAACATTTTTACCCATGTTGCTGATTCGCTATGGGTTCCAAGCACCCAACCCATAGACTCATAGAATCACAAAGATTGCTCCTTGAACAGTAAATCTAGTGCAAGAAACTACTTTACCAGAAATACTAAAACTATGAATTTAGAAGACATGATAGAGGTCTACAGGATGTGGTTTTTTTGAATGAACAAATATATCTACAGGCTACAAGATTTCATATGAATAGACATATAAAATGCTGTCTGCTTGTGCAAGAGATCTTTAAATATTAAAGCAAGAAGGGAATTTGTTTAGAAATGTACTAGAAAGCATAACTAAAATAACAGAGGTAAAATAAATGCCAGTAAGTAATCATTCCCCTTCATCAAGACTTATATCTGTGTACTTTGTAGCTGATCCTGGCCAGTCATTTGTGTTGTTTTATGAACACTTGCACAGCCAGGAGATAAACATTAAGGTTACAAAGAAGGCCAGTGAATTGGGAACTCACACCTTTCTGTTCCTTACACCCTACTGAATGTGTATTTGCCCCAGTTTGAGCATGTTTCCACTACCATTCAACCTGGAATGACTCTCCACCCTCACAGGGAAGAATTTTTTCTTCATATCAAACCTAACCCTGCTCTCTGTCAGTGTGAAGCCATTCCCCCTTGTCCTGTCACTCCAGGCCCTTGTCAAGAGTCTCTCTCCATCTTTCCTGCGGGCTCCCTTCAGGCACTGCAAGGCCACAATGAGGTCACCCCAAAGCCTTCTCTTCTCCAGGCTGAACAATCCCAATTATCCCAATCTTTCTTGGTAGCAGAGGTGCTCCATCCTTCTGATCGTATTGATGAGACCCTGGCATATGTTGCCCAGAGAAGCTGTGGCTGTCCCATCCCTGGAGGTGTCTAAGGCCAGGCTGAATGGGGCTCTGAGCAAGCTGGGATAGTGGAAGGTGTCCCTGCCCATGGCACAAGATGATTTTTTAGGTCCTTTCCAACCCAGGCCATTCTATGATCCTATGACTCCATTGAGTTCAGTAAACAAACTGACCCTCTGCATCCTAAAGGGCTCTGTGACAGACCTGAGACTGTAGTGGGGGGACAGCAGGAGTCTTGAGGAGCCTGGGCTGTCTCTGCCTAGATAGCTCAGCTCCTGCATGGGCAGATTTTGCCAATCCTGTATTTCTCAGCAGGAGCAGGAAGCTGGCATGGCTTGTGCCAGCAGTCATGCTGTGTTTTCCACCACTGACGGTCGTCAGAGAAGATCATGCACAATGAATTCAGTAAATGATTTTGTCCAACACAGCTTCTCTGTGCTTTACCTAGTGAAGCCCAATATCAAACCTTTTCAATAAGGGTTTGTAAGATACAGGACTAGCAATAAAAAAAAAATCAGGTTATGAAATTCCTCTCAGTAACAGGAAAAGTTTCATGGAGAAAATCACTCTGCACAGCTGGAGGACCACACAGATCACCCTCATTTGCCGGAGTATAGCGATGACTTCATTTTAGTTCATGACGTAGTTAAAACAGGGAGATCTAATTAAAGCTCTCTTTGGATGGAGAAACATTATCAAGAGCACGGAGAAGGGGAAGGATTTCTTTTCTTCAAGGCTATAATCTCAACAGAGCTAAGAGACTGACTTCTCAGATTTTAGGTCAGTTCCTTTGGAAGCATCACCTTCTCTTTCCTGCCACATGGACAGGTAGGAGCTGTCAAGAGTCCACGGGAACATCCAGTAGGAGTGGTTAGGAAAGAACACAACAACCACAAAGTGAGTATTGGAGGCAGAGGGAACCAAGCTTATTTTAGTATCTGGTAATGGACATTGAACTCCTGCACTGAAGTACAAACGCTCACTGTGGGAGTCCAGAGATCTCCTAGGGAGCAAACACAGACTTCCCCTTCACTGCCATCAGCTGCTGGGTGTGCTTATGGCAGGAGCTGCTGAGTGTGCCACTGACAGAATGGAAAACTGTGTTAAAGAAAACATCTACACTAAAATTATTGCTCCTGGACTCTGGAAATAAGTCTCTGAAATTAGACTGTTGTTTTTCTCTGTAACTGGGTAAAAAAGTGCTGCCACCCATATAGCAGGTGGGGTGTAGGATTTCTGTCATCTCTGTCTAGCCAGATTTTAAGGTTCCTTGCAAGGGCCTTGGAATTGATTGCTCTTATCAGATGGTGAAGGAATTTTCCTCAATGGCTTTGGATTTCCTTGTGAACAGACAAGTAGGGAACAGAGTTAGTAGCTAAGACAGGTAAAAGAGACTGTCTAATAACTTGCAAGAGTTATTGTCAATATCTGTGTATGTGGTGGGGGTTTTTGCCAGTTCTTCATGGTGCTTTCTCTGATTTATCTCATCACCTGAATTCTTTTCCATTTACTTGCCTAGTGTTTTCTTCCAACTAAGCTCAAAAATTTTGAATATCCAGTATTGGTACAATTCTGTGTCCCTAGAAGCCAGCAAGAGGAATTTTAATCTTTAGTAATGTCAAGGAGTCAAGACCTTGCTCAAAATGCCTTACTACATGTAAACTGGGGAGGGTTAGAAAGGTGCCTGCTTCCTTACTCTGTTGGAAACAGTGTTCAGCCTGCTTGTCTTCAGGCCATATCTCTGGGCACAGCTGATGGTCTCCAGGCAAAGCTTCAGAGACTCAGATTTTCAATGAAGGTATAAATCAGCTGGTAGACTCTTACCATGAGTGCTGGGGGATTTATTTGTGTGCATCAGGTTGCAGCAGCAGCAAACTTGAATTTGGAAGTCCCAGCTGAGCTCCAGCTGTTACAGTGGTGCTTAAAACACATCTATCTGATTCACTGTCCTCAATCAGCCAGAAGATTCCTTTGTAAAATAAATGATTTCCAGGTTTTGCTTTCCCACTGAGGATATTATTTAGGATTATATTTCCCCAAGTATGCTAGCATGCATTTACCAGGCTGAATCCTGTTTTATTTTCAGCCCACATTTCAAATGCCTGCGTTGTTTTTTCTCTGTCATCTTTCATTTGCAGTTCCTCATCTCATACGTATATTTTCTTAAACTTTAGTTTGTATATAAATGGATTTAAAACATTACTGCACACCTTCCCAAGTTTAGCATGTTCTTGGCTAACACCCCTGTTTGTAGGCACAGAATCCAAGAAGATAAATTTACAGGAGATCTGAAGAGTTGTCCTGGTGTATTCCCCGGCTCCACCATAGCATCAGCACTACCTAAATTGTTCCTAGCAAGCATTAGCCTGGTCTTTGCTTAGAATTCTCCAAATCTAAAAATTCCATTATTTCTCTAGACAATTTATTCTGAAAAAGTGTTGCAGTGTTTAGTTTCGCTTCCTCCTGAAAGATTTACAATGGCTGAAGAATCACTTTGATCCTTTGTCTTAAGCAGTTTTCATTCCAGTCTCTTCCTTCAGGTTGAACTGAAGTCTGTGTTTCTGAGTAATTATCAATGAGGGTGGAAACCAGGAATGTTTCCCATTCCTTTACAGTCTCATTATTGCTTTTTGTTATTGTTGTTCTGTTTTCCTGGTTTAACTTAAGAGCTGTCCGTAATGGAAGAGTTCTCAAGGAAACACTCTGACTTGCCATTTAGAATCTTTCACAGCACATCAACTGCAATAACTAACAGCCACACAAAGACATCTTGGGAAACATTTTACACAAAACTGACAGTGAGAGCAGATTCTAAGAAATCGCAGTTGTGTTTGGCAGTGTAGTAGTTGTAGGTGAATTCTTGGATTTTTATTTTAAAGCAGCAGTTCAGTGCTGGTAAAGGAAGTCAGCCTGACCAGCACAGTGACTCCAGCCTGCAGCTCCCTGGATCTTTTGGGAAACAGAATGGGGTTTACATCTCACTGTTCCTCCAGACCCCTCGATGGGGGCAGGTGTGGACTGATAAATTCATTACTATTGCCTTCATGCCCTTTCCTCCCTGGTCTTATGACCCCAGACCATTGCGAAGAATGAAAAATATTTTGTGTCTGCAGCCATTGGTCACTAAACATGTTACTGCAAGCATCTTTTTGCTTAATGTGACCCTCTGAATAGTCATTGGTTGGTAGCAACTTCTGGTAACTATGGGCCTCAATTGGATCTCATCCAGTCCCTCACAGACCAATTCAACACTCAGAGAGACAGAGAAATCATTCCGTCGACTTGAAAATGCATCAGCTTGGCCCTCCCCATGGACTTCGGCTCCCATCACAGCATTCTGGCCTCTTAGCTGTTACTTGCAGCCTTCTAGAGCCTATCACTTAGCCACAAGTAGAGCTAAAGGCTTCCTCTCAAAATGCCTGAAAATTGCATTTTAATTTTACTTTAATCTGCAAATACTTCACACCGGTGTGTTGCTGGAGGCAGCCAGGCCCCAGACAGCCCAAAGGTTTTAGCAGGATTACATTAGCACAGGTCAAAGATGACCCCTGGAGGACTAATAAATGCTGCCTGAGTGGTGTGCTGGGGATAGGGTTGTGCTGGGTCCTTATGGAGAGATTCCACTGCCTTAAACCAGTTGTTCTACAGGTTCAGATTACTGAATGTTTTTTAGGAGTTCATGAACTGGGAACCAGGGTTAGCAGAGGGCTGGTGAAGGGCAGGATGGGTTTCCCTGTTCACCTCTTTCTCTGTTTAAACCACTTTCAAATTTCCCTCTGGACAGTGGGGAACTGCAGGCATCAGCTGATTTTGGAATGACCATGTTCTGCCTGTGCTCAGTTCTCTTCTGCCATTTGTTAACTCCCTTTTCTCACTTTTTTTTTCCCATTTCGGGGCCATTCTTTCCCTCTGTCTTTTCTGCTCCATCCCATTTTTTCACCCATATCTCATTTCATGCCCATCTGCACTCTTCCACCAGCTGATTTGGTTGGTTTGTGTAAGTTATTTACGTGTTACTTCAACTGCAGTAGCAGAAGCAGGTCTGAACTGAGTTCCGATTATGCAGTTTAAATGTATAGCAAGGGACAGTCATCACCCTCAGGAGTTTATACTATGAATGGGCAAGAAAACAGAAACAAATTGAGTTTCCCAGGTCTTGCAGCAGTTCAGTGGTGGAGCAGGAGTTAGTGCTGAAGTCTCTCAGCCTGGTCTCCTGACTCTCAGCCTAGTCCCTGTCTTACCTGTCATCATTCTTCCACTTTTGTGTGTGAAAGTGCATAGTTCATTGCTGGCAGTCTTGATCATCTGTCTGTGCAGGACCAACCTGGGGAATGTTGGTGGTTTTGTGCTGGTTTTATGGTGTTGTTTTCCCAGAGTTTTGTCCCCAAAGTTGAGGCACCCTCCAGGATTTGATACAAAAATGTTATGCTGTGTGTGCTCCAAAGTCTTACAAGCTTTCAGCAGCCTGCGGAGGAGCAGAGTTGGAATAGTTTCTGCTCCTTGGGGTGTGTCAGAGCTCCTTTGTGCAAGGCATGGGACACAGGGATAAGCAGGAATAACACATCCAAGGCTATTTGTATACCTTGGGTTCAAACTACAGAGTAGACAATCTAAGATCTTGTTACAATTAGTCTTGTGGATAGAAAGCCACTGAGCCTGGCCTGCTTCATGCTGCTTCTCACCTCACAATACTGGTTTAACACCAGCTATTCCTCCACTTGTTACAGCAGCTGGGAAAACTTGGGAATGAACACATTTCTAGAAGGAATTGCTTCAGAGCTGTGTTTCCCTCTGAGAATGAGAGATGAAATTATCGTTAGCCTCTTTCACCTTGCCCTTGCCACATTTGCCACCTTTGCCAGATCAGATTTTGGTGGAAACTCTGCAGATGTACTTCCAAGAGCTCATCTGTGTCATAAGTAGGGAGGTCCATGGAAAAAAAGGACCCCCAGAGGACTGATCCTGAGAGATTTTCCCCTTTTCCCCTTCCTTTTCCCCTTCCTTTTTCCTAGATATTCTCCCCACTATATCCAAACACTGATCCAGTGACTCCAACAGTCACCAGGAAAAAAAAGCCTGTATTTTCAGTCACTTGAACAAGTGTTTGTATAATTTTTTTTTCCAGCCCTGTGGTAAGAAAGTACCACAAGGTAAGAAAGTAACCTTGTGGCTGCATTTCTAATCACCAACTTTGTCAAAGTCAGTCTGGGCCATATTAGCATCTAAGAAAGCAAAACAAAGACAGACCTCAAACCCAGGACACAAGCTCACTCGAGAGGCAAACAGAAGGCATAAAATTAAGAAAGAATCTGTGTGGACAGCTTCCTCTCCACAGAAAATCCTGAGCTTGGAGACATTTTGACAAGCCAAGTGCTGGAGTTGTATGATTTATACAACTGCTGTCAGTAGATTTATTTTGTGGGTCTCTTCCGAGATTATCTCCAGTTCCGTGGTTTTGTATCCTGATGCAGGGCGCGTTTTGTACTTTGATTGTCTGTGTGTTGGAGATGTTCATTAGGCTTTCAGAGGGATATTCCATAGCTGTAAGCCTTTTAAATCACATACAATGTGTTTCTTATTTCCCTATGGCATTCTGCTTGCATCTGCTTGGTATGTGGGACGTCCAGGCCAGCCGCATTTCAGTGGCCCGTTTGTCTCCCAGGGATGGAGCACGTGGCTGATAATACAGGGACATGCAAGCATTCATGGTGCTTTTCTTTCGAAAGCACGTGCCCAGTGTCTAATACAGTCAGTACTTTTAGGGACAAAAACAAAACAGGATTGTCCCCTGTGCCCAAGAAGGCAGCAAAATATTGGAGCATTTGCACTTGTGGAAACTTTGCATGTAAGGTTCATAGAAAACGGGCTAGAAATTCCTCCTCCTAAGGAAACAATGAGGATTCATAAAGAATGTTGATTACGTTTGTGAGTTTATTTGCTAGCAAAAACCCTGGATCTGTCTCAGAGGCTATGGAATCAGTGCATTGCTGCTTTACAATAAAATTGTTTAGTGAGAGCTGCAGCAGACAAGCAGGGTGAAGCCGGAGGAATGCTGCAAGAATATCTGAGGGAGAAATCCTTCTGCTCCTCCTCTTTTTTTCTTCTCTGCTCTCAGTGCAAAGGAGCAAGGAGAAAAGCCTAGGACATGGGCTGGGATTCCTTAAATTCCTCAAACACCATACAGCTGCCTAAGTGCCCTTGCCTCTCCCAAGTGTTTTCCCACAGGTCACTAAGCATCCGAACATCTGCTGCTGGATAGATGTACTTCCCTCCTCTCCCTGGCCAGGGTGAGTGCACTGAACCCTGGTTAAGCTCTGTTAGTCTCTGCAGGAGCTCTCTGTGTAGTTCAGCTGCAGAGTTGAGTCTAATCTATGCTTTAAGAGCACACTTCCTTCTAGGTGAGGCTCCCCACAGAGGAGGAGTTTCTTTCCTTGCCTCCTGCTGGGCACTTAGACAAAGTAGTTAACATCCAGAATAGTTAAAATCTCTCTTCAGCCCAAGCACGTGTGTCCCAAAGCAGGTGGTGAATACTCAGGACAACAGCTTCAGAAAAAGAGACTTTCTGGGTGCCTTCCTCAGTCAAGGACTGTGATTGCCATTGAATACTTTGGGAATACTAAAAAGCTGAGCAGCCTGTCATGGATCTAGCATGGAAAGCATCCTCACTGGAGTGGTAGCTCTGCCGGAAGAATTCCACAGAGTTATTGGGGCAGTTGTTCTTCCTGCCTTCCCTTTTCAGCACTTCCCAGTTTTATGTAAAAGGGATATTGGGTGCATATTCTGCTATTTCCAAAATGAAGATATTTAGGAAGACAGAGACTCAGCTGCATTAAGCCATAGTACTTCATAAAAATTGGGAGCGTCAGTTCATATTCACTAAGGAACTGTCATGGGTTTTAGCCTTTTTACTGCTTATTAATGCCATTCAAAGATCAAAAAATCTCCACATCATGTTTTTTAATGGAGAAAACGGCAGTGTTTTAGTAACTCAGAACCTTAACAAGACATAACTGTGCCCATTTTTTTTTCCCCACTTAAAATTTTGCACGGCTTGACGGAGCAGGAGGCGCCATCAAATGGGCTCAGTATCCCCTTTCACAAATAAAGCGTGTACAAAGTGTGTCAGCATTTCAACTGGGGCCCTTCTCCTGAAGGCCTTTAATTAGTGCAGAACGCAGACTTCAGTTCTTTTGCCAGGGTAGATGAAAATGATTTTGGAAGACAGCCCAGACAGAGGAATTTGTCATAGGTTAGAACTGTTCCAACTCTAAGAACCAAGTGTACAGCTTATGCAAATCACTTTGCTAAACACAGATTCTGTGTTAATTTTTTTAAGGCTTTTTCTTTGACTAGCAACAAGAGCTCACTTGCCAGATCTTGTCTGAAATCAAAAAGAAGTGATTCCTTCTCTACACAGAAAAGAAAAATATTTCTAGTCTAAAACATGCCGAGAAAGAGCTGGCATGTAAGAATAAGGCAAATGTTCATAGGAAGTAGAAATGGAAAAGTCGGATGACATCACCGCTCCATCTGCCCAGAGCCCTCGGATTCCTCAGGACAATGTGCTCCACAGTCCATTGGGGATGAGGCTGGATGAAGCACTGAGCAGTGTCTTAGACTGAACTGAAGAAATGGGCCTACAAATGGAATGTCAGACTGTGTTCCTAAAAACTGCCAGGTGCTGCCACCCTTCCCCCCGACAGCCCTATTCAGAGTGCATCGTGCAGGTAGGTCTGGCACCTGCTTCAAATTACTGATGCCAAATTACATCAACTGTTATCAAGTTTTCTCAGTGCTTTAAAATCTGCCAAACCAACATTTGACAAATTAAGAAAATCAGCAAGAAAGCAAAGCTTGACTGGGAATTGCTCAGTTACAAGTTTTCCAAATGTGGGTGCGTGCTTATATTGGAGATGAAATTCAGCTTCAAAACAAGACCTCATATACCTTGTTCAAGCACACCACTGTTATGCCTGCTTTTAGGAGTTCCTGAAAATACCCCAAAATGGCAATTCTCTGCAGCAATTGGCTGTCACCAGGGTTCAAGTCAGTACAGGGCATCAGAGAGACTTGCAACCTTGTAACTTCCAGCAGCAAGTTTCTGCTCATCTGGTTTAGATGACATCTGCAGTCAGAGGTGAGTGACTTTGTCACCCCAGAGTGACCCTCATTAGATTAATTTTGTTCTGATGTTTCCACTGTACCGCCTTAAAAACTGCTTTTGAATGCTGAAGTTGGGTCATTTCATTTTGGATCCGTAGAAAAAAAGAAATCACCCTCTCCTTGGTGGAGATTCAAATGGGAAGTTGTCCTTAAAATATAACAGGTTTATATATATTTAAGGTTTAATGTATGAATTGCCTATCATAAGGATTTAAATATCTCTTAATTTATGACAAGACATAAAATACAGAGTAAATATAGCTAGTAAAATTTTAAAATTACTAAGAAATATATATATATTATGATGTTTGGGAGTTAAAGCTTTGACAATTCCATGTGATTATATTATACATATATAGGATATATAAATGTACAAAATATATGTAATACACAAAATATGTATTTTACATACTATGTATTATATACATCTAAATTATGCATATTCTTGCATGCATTTTTAATAGCTATTTAAAAATTATGAAGGATATGACACAAACATAAATGGTACTTTATACATTCTCCGAGTTTTACATTGTGAATCTAATTTCTGTAGTAATTCCCAGATTTATTGACTACAATAATTTCCAGTTACAAGGTTATATTTAAGACTGAAAAGGTTATAAATACATTTTTTATGTCAAAAAATGCCAATTTGACTCCCCATTCCTGTGGTTCTCAGCTTATTAAAATCTTGCTCTGAGATCTACAGAAAAAGTGTTTGGTTATATTGTCATAGACTGATCCCTGTTTCCTGAATCTTCCACAAATTAAGGGAATGCTTCAGTCTTTCTTTGAGGCTGTTTTTCATCTCAGACTTCTCCATTTAAACTCAGTAGTCTCCTTCACAAATAAAATCCATTTCTTTAGGACCTGGACAATAGGACTCGAGTCGATAGAATCATAGAGCCATAGGATTGTTTGGGTTGAAAGGGACCTCCAAAGGTCATCTAGTCCAATCCCCCTGCAGTGAACAGGGACATCTTCAACAGACCAGGTTGCTCAGAGCCTCCTCTGACCTGCCCTTAAATATTTCCAGGGATGGGCATCTGTCACCTGGCTGGACAACCTGTTCTAGTGTTTCGCTGCCCTCACCATAAAAAAAAGTCTTCCTTATATCTAGTCTGAATTTACCTTCTTTCCATTTAAAGCCTTGTCCTATCACCTTTATTAATCTGCTTAGTCTCAGCATGAAACTGTACAGAAGACTTTTTAGTTGCATCCCCAAACCCAGGTAGGACCCAGGACTGCAGGGAATTGCTGAGGTCTGGTGAATGCAACCTAAATCCAGCACAGTTGTGGAAAAAATAAAAATAATAACAAAAAAAAAGTAGCTATATGAGTCAAACTGGGAATATTTGGTATGTTTATAGATGCAAGGACTGAAATCCTTACACAAGAGGAAAGGCTGAGGGAATTGGGATTGTTCAGCCTGGAGAAGAGAAGGCTCCAGGGTGACCTAATCGTGAGATTCCAGTGCCTGAACAGAGCCCACAGGAAAGATGGAGAGAGACTCTTAACAAGGGCCTGGAGTGACAGGACAAGGGGGAATGGCCTCACACTGACAGAGAGCAGGGTTAGATGGGATATCAGGAAGAAATTATTCCTGTGAGGGTGGTGAGGCCCTGGCACAGGGTGCCCAGACAAGCTGTGGCTGCCCCATCCCTGGCAGTGTCCAAGGCCAGGCTGGATGGGGCTCTGAGCAAGCTGGGATAGTGGAAGGTGTCCCTGCCCATGGTAGGGGGGTTGAAACTGGGTGGTCTCTAAGGTCTCTTCCCACCCAACCCATTCTGTGATTCTCTGATTCAGTGTTTAGTGGTTGCAGTGACAAAAGTCCCAGCAGATGGTGCCAGCACTTCCCTCAGTGAAAGAAATTAAACAGAATTCTGAAACAAGGCACTGAGTGTTCATCAAAGAGAAAGTGGATAAAGGCTTTCGGCTTTGTGGTCTGTCTAGTTCAGCAGAAGCCATGCAGTGATGACACTGGTGCATATAATGGCAGGCTAAAACAAGAAAGATACATTCTTTTTAAAAATTTAAATAATTTCAGAAATATGTTTGGGTTTGGGCTGTTTTTAAAACAGTTTCTTATTTTATTTTATTTTAATCCACAGAATTTTGCTCAGGAAACTGCTGAGTCCAGTGAAAGGAGATGACAGACCTAGCTTTGAAGCAGAGATATTGCTACTGAAAGTAGGATTGTCACCACAAGCAGTGTGCCATAAACACATCAAGGCTTAGGCAAAAAAAAAATCACTGATTGAGGTTAAACCTTAGACTTAAGCATGGCCAAAAAAATGTGGGTTTAAAGTTGATACTTTAACACTAGAAGCTGGTTAGCATTTAAAGCTCTATTAAGTAACAGTGCTTAACTCTTGCAGGGGTTTGATTGTTTGTTTTTTGTCGAGTCCAACACCAGCAAAACTTCAGAGGGACCATTTTTATACTCTTGTAAATGCAGTGGGAGGATAAGAAGTTTTATCACATTTAACCACAATTCTGTAGTGGGGCTTTAGAGAAATGTTACATTACTTTCTCTGCTTCCCATGGTGTTTTCTACCAGAAGGGTTAAGTATTTCCTTTTTTCCTGTTTCATCCTTCTCAGATCAGCAGAGATCTGAAACAGAACCTCCAGTTACATCAGTGAGACCACAGTTTGTCTCAAGGTCCTCTTAGAGTACCATGTGAACTTGCCCCATCCCTTACTGCACGTAAATCATTTCAGCTGATTAAACTCGCAGGCATGTCAGTCGAAGAAAACATAGGTACTGACTGCTGCTGGAGACTAAAAAAAAACCCCAAAATACACCAGTTGTGCCTTTTGCAAAGGAAACGTGTTTGCCAGAGAATAAGCTGCATTCCCAGTAGGATCTTTGAAACTGACACAAAGCATTTCTAGGAATTATGCATGTTTCTTTCGATGGCAATTCAATGCATTTCTCTCTCTCTCTCCCCCACCTGCCCAAATCTTTAGCTTCAGTTCACCAGAGTGGCTGAGAACAGCGGCTGACACCCTTCCCCAGACATATAAATGTAAGGAAAACCCCGAGGGCTGATTGTATCTGTCATTTGTACCAACAGTCGTGGGCTGCGAAGGCTGAAAACAATCATCCCCCCTCCTGTGCCAGGACTGCGCAGTTATTGTTGTTGCCACTGTTTTGTCCTGCGGCGGTGACCCCGGGATCCCCGGCACGGAGCGTGGAGAGACAGGGAGCAAAACCCAGGGCAAGCCATGAACCGCTTCCAAAGGGGTTGAGTAGATAAACAAGAGGGGGATGATATTTGTTGTTTCCATTTTGCAGTCAGAGAAGCAAGAGCCGGGTCAGAGACACCAAAGGAAGCCAGAAAACCTCTGTAGGTCCCAGCTGGCTCCTTTGGTATCGCTGGTTTCTCCCAAAATGTCTCCTGCCTCTCCAGTGGATGGCTGCTGCTCCCAGTTAGCACCTCCCAAGGCCTCAGGCTGGGTGGGTAGAGAGTGCAGAGTCACAAAATCACAGAATCATAGAATCGTAGAATCACAGAACCATCGAATGGTTTGGTTTGGAAGGCATCTTAAAGTTCATCTCATTCCATCCCCTGCCATGGGCAGGGACACCTTCCACTATCCCAGCTTGCTCAGAGCCCCATCCAACCTGGCCTTGGACACTGCCAGGGATGGGGCAGCCACAGCTTCTCTGGGCAACCTGTGCCAGGGCCTCCCCACCCTCACAGAGAACAATTTCTTCCTCATATCCAATCTAACCCTGTTCTCTGTCAGTGTGAAGCCATTCCCCCCTTGTCCTGTCACTCCAGGCCCTTGTCAAGAGTCTCTCTCCATCTTTCCTGTGGGCTCCCTTCAGGCACTGCAAGGCCACAATGAGGTCACCCCAAAGCCTTTTCTTCTCCAGGCTGAACAATCCCAGTTCCCTCAGCCTTTCCTCCCAGCAGAGCTGCTCCACTCCTCTGATCAGCTTGGTCTCCCTCTCCTGGACTTGCTCCAGAATCCATGCCTTGTACTCCTTACCTTGTTCATGACTGCAGCTCTCCATGGCTGGGATGGGAGCATTTCTGTCCTGCCCCATGACAACTCACATCTCTGCCTCCATCTCTACTCTGGTCTCATTTTTCCACATATAAGCTATACCTTCCCCCTTTATCTCATTTTCTTCTCTGCTGTTTTCAACTTTCTGCCTTGTGTGTATCTGATAGTTTTATTAGTGTCTTGTATTTTCTATTTATGATCTATGTGCAGTTTAATTCCTATTATGACTATTTGGTTCCTATAAAAAGTGAAGTTTATTGTTGGGACTAATCCAAATCTGGAAGGAAAATGTCATCGCTTTTTTTTCCTCCCCATCAAAATTTGAGGTTGCACATTCAGCCCTCTGGGTGAGGGTTTTGCTATTTTCGGAAACATTTCAGTCAAAATCTCCTATTCTGTTGTCCAATGAAATCTGAAATCGTGCTGAAAGTTTTCGCTGAAGCTCTGAGTTCCAGCCAGCTCTGTCCTATTGCTGCAGTTCTAAAATAATGTCACTTTGTGGCCATTTCCTAATAAACAGCTGCCAGTTTGGAGGAAAAACAGACTATTCTCATTAAAAGGATTGCTTACCCTGCAGAGTCCATCTCACACAATAATAACAAGATGCCTAAAAGAAATCAGAAAGATCCCCCAGCCTCAAGAGACCCAAATTTTGAAGGGAATTTCAAGTTTGTCAACAGAGAACAAGGCTCTTTGCAAGCAGAGTTTATTCTGCTTCCTGTCATGGACAGCTGTGCACATTTAGCACAGGAAAAACACTGAAATGTCAACTCAAAAGATGAAGCAGGCCTTCTAAAAGGTACCAACAGCAAAAGCAGCATGAATTCAGAGGGGTTTCACAGCTCATACCATGGGTTAAACCTGTGTTTTCTGCTGTATTCCTAACCTTGCTTCATGACAGGGTGGCTGAGATGCCCAGAAAATGGTTGAGAAGACATTTCCCAGGTCATGACAGGCTCAGCTGGGGGTGTACCACAGTATGGTCAGGAGGGCTTTCTTACCTCCTGGCTGCACCTCCCTGAACTGTGTTGCAGCTCTCATTTCCATGGTTCAGAAATGCCCATCCCATGTGGCAGCGTCCAGGATGCTGTTCCTGGTAGATACCAACACATCGGCATTGCACAGTGGATCATTTGAAGAAGTGTGTTCCTGTGCACCCTATTTCCAAGCAGTCCCAAAGAAGTGAGGTGTGTGGTTATATCTGGTGTAACACCAGGTTAATACCAGATATTAAGGTAATGAGTGACAGGCATGTAAAATATGATGCTTCCACTGCTTTTCCTTGTGGAAAAAAAAGATGTGTGTGATACTGCTTACCTCCATAATGCTGAGGAGATCTGACCACAGCAGCAATGAAAGACCCAGCTTAGCACTTAAGCACACTCCAAATTTCATGAAGGTCCTTAATTGTTTTCTGCTGGCTGGATTATTTCTTCAGACCTCTGGGTCACTCTGCCAAACAGAGGGACTCAAACCACACCACTGAGGTGTTCAGAACAGAGACAACAAGAGCACAATCCCACTGTTGCCTTGTATAGAGAAATGGCTGGAAGGGACACAAACCCAGTGGCTGTCATTGTCATGCGAGGCTCTCTCTGGGCACAGCAACATCCCAGCTCTGCATTCTGCACGCGGCTCTCAGGGCAGCTGCTTACAACAATGGGGCCTCTATTCCTTCTGGCCCAGGCAGGGAAACAGAAGCATGGTGAAAACATAAGCTACTCAGACAAGATTAAATGCAACCCATGTAGTGATGAATCTCACAAGAAGCATTTAGGTTTCTGTTCTCAGGTCTGTGCCCTACTGCCTCAAGTAGACGCCTCTCTGGGACTCTGGAGCTCACCTCCACCTCTATCTCCATTTCTGTTTTCATCATCCCCAGGACAGACATGGAAATGCTGGAGTCCTATTTGAGCTCAGTGAGCAGAAGTCCCTTAGTAAATCTGTGAGCAGATTTGCAACTGAATGCAAAGACAACATTTCCACCACTGCTATCATAAAAAATGTCTCCAGGACAGACCCCAGCGCAGATCACACAGCTCTGGCAGTTCATACCTTTCAACTGTCTGTGCTTTCTTCTACATGAGAAGACAAAGATATTTTCACAAATAATCAGAGGGGCAGGAGGAAAAATTTCCACCGAGGTAGAAATTTTCAGAGTATTTCATATTCCAGTTTTTGTGCAGAAACAATTAACAAGCAAATACCTGTTGTACGTCTGATCCTGGAAAAGTCTGTCCCAAATCAGCACAGCACTGTGATTAGCTGAATGGGTTGCACTGCTAGTCTGTCTTGTAACAGTTGGAAGAACAGTCTTTTCCCTTGATAATGCCTGAGTGTCAGGTTCAGGGAGCCGGTGTAGATTTGGTGGCCATGCCTTCTCCCCTGACTGAGATTAGCCACCATCTGGTAGGGCTTCAGAGAAGAACCTTTCCCCATTGTCACTTCCTTTGTCTGATGGTCTGTAACATCTGACCTCTGCTTCACAGGTCGTGGCCTTCACCTCCTTTCTTTCCAACAGGAATAACGACAGCAGGGTTAAGTTTATATGATACCTCTGGTAAGTGCTACTTCTGAGCACTGGGCTTTTGCAGCACTCCTCCTTTCTTTGATGCTAAAGTTTCTGTTCTGACCTCCGTGCAGCATTAAATCAGTCTGCCCTGTCTGCCACCAATCTGGCTTCTCGGTTTGCAGGGATCTGTACTCCTATTTCTCTCTTCTGGCTCATGGACTGTGGAGAGCTTGTAAGGTGTGTGCCAGTTGTCTTTGCAAAGGTAAACTTTTTTTTTTTCTTTTCCCATAATCAGAGCCTTAAAATCTTTCTCTCATTCAATTATATAGCTCTTATTCTTGTTCCATGATGGAGTAAAGGTCCACCAACTATCAAAGCAAGAGATAATCTTGCCCCGAAGTGCTTTGTCTCTGACATGAAACAGGGGACATCTTACATTTTTCTTTATTAAAGGACTGAATTTCATGGCAAGACTCCCATGAGCTACGGTGAGAACAAGATTTCATGTTAAGTGATTTCCTTAAATTCATGGCAGAATGTTCTGGCAAAACAACCCTAAATCCCTGAATGTTGAATCCTGTGCCACAGCACTGACAAGAAGGGCACTGAGGGCTTCAGTGGTAAAAGGACACATCATGGTCTTCCAGTGTCACTCTTTCTTCTACTGTGGAGTGTCTTCCCATTCCCATTTCCTAGACTGAGAGATTCAGGCTGACAAGGAAGTGAATTTATAGTGATTCCATATAAATTACAAACTTGACAGCCTTGGAGGCAAACATTTAGCCACACGAGAGGTTTAGACATGGAAACACACAAGAAATACAAATGTTTTTTGCATGAACCTGCCAATTCCTGGCTTGGGATGTAAGCTCTCTCTGTACAATAGCACAGTTTTACTTTCCCTGAATATTCAGGCACATGTTTTTGAAGAATTTGGACAAATGCTGGTGCTCTGCTCTCCTGGAAACCAGTTCAGGTCAGATACTTTATTACTTTTAGGTCCCCTAACTGGCATGAGAGAGTCAAGAAGAAATGCTGAGTGCATGGGCAGGTTGGTAGTGTACCTGGTGGTATCCTGGGAGCCAGACTGTGTGAGTCCCACAGCCTGTCCCTGCCACTGCCTGGGATCGCAAAACAAAAGCAACCTTTGGTTCACAAACTCTGCAAGCACGTGGCTTCACAGCATGACCAGCAGCAAGGATGTGATTGCATGGGGGCAGCTGAACAACCTGAAGAGGAAGGAAGAGGCAAGGAAGGATAGGCGAGAGCAACCATCCCCATGTCACCCTGGGAACAAGGCACAGGCTCAGCCAGACCTGCCTCTGTCCATGATGGAACAGGGACCCTCAGGCATCCCCTCTGTACCTCTGTGTCTGATTGTGCCCCAGGGCACCTCTTCCCTGGCTCTCCAAGGTGTGGTTTGCTGTCATGTTTTCAGGCACGTGCAGATATTGTTGTGCAGTTCCTGGCTGGGGAAGGATGGAAACTCCTGAGGTACAATTCACCTCAAAGATGCATTTCAGACATAGGGCCAGACAGTGCCAGCACTGTGATCAGGGGCTGCTTCGGGTGCAGTTTCATTTGTAAGTGCTTTTCAGCCTGGTTCCACTGACAGAGCCATGGAAGTGCCACACAGGCAATTTAAAAAGAGGTTGTCACCACTGCTGTTTGTCGACAAAGGCCTGGAGTGACAGGACAAGGGGGAATGGCTTCACACTGACAGAGTGTAGGTTTAGATTGGATATTAGGAAGAAATTATCCCGTGAGGGTGCTGAGGCCCTGGCACAGGTTGCCCAGAGAAGCTGTGGCTGCCCCATCCCTGGCAGTGTCCAAGGCCAGGTTGGATGGGGCTCTGAGCAATCTGGGATAGTGGAAGGTGTTCCTGCCCGTGGCAGGGGGTTGGAATGAGATGATCTTTAAGATCCCTTCCAGATCAAACCATTCTATAATTCTCTTGGAGGATCTTTTGCATCTCGTTCCCCACTTTCTCATTACTGGGAGCTGGGCTGGAATGCTGCTGCTCCCACTTTGGCTGGGAGGGGTGAATCTCTTTCAGGCATTCTTTTATATATTGGAAAATATCTGCCAAGTAATTACTGAAGCTGCTTTTAAAATTTTTGAAGTCTTAAAATAAAACTCTTTCCAGTCATTTCAATGGCCATGCAATTAAGTTTTGGAGGACAAGAGAAAAGAATGACTATGGTTCTGTGCTGGGTATTTTGAAAGAAGACCACCAGGCTTCATCCCTGGCAGTGTTCAACGCCATGCTGGATGGGACTCTGAGCAACCTGAGATAGTGGAAAGTGTCCGTGCCCACGGCAGGGGGGTTGGAACTGGGTGGTCTTTAAGGACCTTTCCCATCCAGGCCATTCCGCGATTCCAAGATTTTCCAAACTCTTCCAGCAGGCTCCGGGCGCAGCTGCTGACAGTGCCGGCAGGGGCCGCGCGCGGGCCACGGTGCCGGCGCTGACCCCGTTCCCCACATCCCGAAACGCTGCAGTCGGCGCTGGCACCTGGCTGCTGCTCGAGCAACAACAGCAACAAAAAAACCAACAGCCCGTGGCTGAGGCTTTTAAAAAGGAAAGTTTTTTATGTTCTCTTTTCCATCAGGTTTTGCTCCTTCTCTTCTTTCACTTCCCTGTTGAAACTTGAGTTGCTGGGATGGATTCTCCTCTGCAACCAGCCTCTGTTCGGCAGAAGATGCCGGCATAGAATACCTCGCCTTTCCTGGAGGGTTCCTCTCTGGACTAGGAGAACCTCAAATGAAAATGCAGCCCGTGGCTTGTGGGTTTTTTAGCCTGATGTCTCAGAGTAATGGCCAACACAGACATGCAGAATTGCTGGAATTGTGTGTAAGTAACACAAGGCACGCAAAGATTTACTTGTCATCATTCCTAGGGGATGCCCACTTAACAATAATTATGTACATTGTACTCAAGATGCCTTTTTTTTTTTTGCCAGACTGGATAATGAGACGTTTTCTCCACACATCCAAGGAAGGTGCATGATGTGATTTTTGCACTCAATAGTCCTGATGAGTTCCTTCCAACTCAGCATATTCTGTGATTCTAAGAACCTGCAAAACCGAGGGGAAGATATTCCAGGGCATCTCTCTTTGGATTTGGCATTGACTGTAGCATTCAGAAGTTAACCACACAGCTAATAAAAGAATGTGCAGTAATTCATTTTTAATGATCGTTTCCTGGGTGTGGCAAGTGGTTTTGTCGCTTTAAATTCTTATGCAAATAAAAGCAGGCTAATCTTCTTAAATAGGTAGCTGTAGCTGTGTCAGCCTATTCCAAGCTGGCAGGAGAGCTGCATAATACTTGGAATTCTCTAAATTGTTCATGTCAGTGGGATATCAACTATCAGCACAATAATAATGATAATAGGCATGTGTTTGCTTGCAAAAAAGATATTGCATAATTAAGGGCCTCATTAAGGGTTCTCAGTACCTCAGAAGAATGCCCCTAACTTTCTGGTTGTTTTCATCCTATTAATACCAACATCACACAAGCCACTCCCCAAGCGACTTGTTGTTTTAATCACTGGTTACTTGGGAAATTCAGATGCAGCAACACACCTGAAATGAATTAACAGTGCAATTATGGCCAAAGTGCTTTCATTAACAGGGAAGAATGCCTGCTTATGAGACTGCCATCCCTTCGAAGTGATGCTCTCTCATTCTGGCTTTCTTGGATCGTGCAACCATGCCCCTAATATGATTCCAGTCATCCCACATAAGTGGTATGGGAACAGTACTTGTTAAATGTAAACCTTCTAGTATTTTCAGTTCCACGAAAAAAGTGAACAGTTCCAACACCGCCCCACCCCTCCTCCCCCCCAGCAACACAGGAAACCAAATGACAGTGCTGTGACACCCAGGAAAGGTCACCCACATCCACAAATCCAGGGTATAGCAAGCATAAGCATCCTGCTGCAGGCTGACAAGTTCCAGGGAGCATCCATATCCCAGTCCTCATCACAAGGTGCTCCATCACGCAAAACAATCTGAAAACCTGCTGCACCATAGGGAAAGAACCAAGAGAGAGGAACATCACGGACAGATTTCCAAATTGCACACTTACAGCGATTCTGTTAGGTGGAGATGCCCCGACCACAGGGCAATCTGAAGGATGCTGAGAGCCCTGAGGATGCCTTGTGCTGGAGTTTCTGCACAGGGGCACAAAGTGGCTGCAGTCACTATCAGAGGCAGGCCTGAGACCTGCAGGTTTGGATCTACAATTCCACCTGTGGACCTAAAGCCTGGGTCATTAGCATCTCTTAAGATGGCAGTAGATAATCTAGGAAGCCAACCACAACCCACACCGTGAAGCAAGGGAAACAAAAACAACACAGTCGTCCCTGCCAATGTGACCTGGGGCAAAATTCCTTCCTGACCCTAGATCTGGCGATTGGTTTAACCCAAGTATGTGAGCCACACCTGCCCACAGGTACTTGAGAAATTTTCCAATACCACTACAAGCATAAGCATGCTTGTCCGGCCTCCTTTTTTTTCAGCCAGGGCAGCACCGGTACTTCAAAAGTGAAATTAAACTTTACGATGTGGGTGATAAACCATAGGAGTCGTGAAGACTGTTTCTTCCCAGTCCTCAGGCAGCCAGCAGAGCATGAAGTCTGTGACCGGCACTAGGTAAATACAGTACAGAAAATGGCATCTGAGTCACCTTCAAACTCCTTTTGCTCGTCCTCATTACAGCCTTGAGAATAGCAACACATAAACCCCAGCACCAACTTCATCTTTGTAGGTGAAAGCAACTCCAGTGGCACAAAATCCTCAGAAGAGTCTTTAGCACAAATACTGGTAAAAAAAATTTCAACCACACAAATACTGCTGGTAAAAAATTTTCAACCATCCTTTCTCAAGTAGCTGCCTTCAGGACTTCTTAACTGCTGTGATGAACTTTACTGCCTCAGCCACATTAGGCACAGCTTTTCTGTCCACTCATATGCAGTGCAAACAGCAGCATTGTGTTCACTCCATATTCCAGCAGGAGTGTGTGAAAAAGCAGCATAATCACAGGCAGCTGAAGTTCCTCCCATCCAGTCAGTTCCTCACTCATGTCATCAGGATCCAGCAGACAGATCCTTCCACAGAGGGCACAGACCTGGGGTTTCTCTACTTCAGAGTTTTTCTGCTCCACCAGCATCTCTGAACTGATTGCAGATAGGGCCAGATTCTCTTCCCTTTGAAGTGAAGAGCAAAACTGCTTTTGTCTTTTGCTTCTGAACAGGCTCAGTCCCCATGAAGTCTGTGGGATGGAGGCTCCTAAAAGCCCGAGTCATGTGTGAAATTTGTACATCAGTTCCAAGCTCAGGTGGCTGCTTTTGAAAGTTTGTGTGCTCTGCTCCTCAGTTAAGGCTCTGTGACTGTTGGCAGCTCAGGGGACAGACAAAGTGTAGCTCATTTACACCTTTGTTCCTTGTCCTCACCCTGAACTTGACAAAGACTCATCACCACCATAACCTTGTAGTAATTACTACAGGTGTTGTACCACCAGCTCTCAACTTGCAACACAGCCATTACTGTAAATGATAACAACAACAACCCTATATCTGCAGGTTGTGCATAAATATCATCCTACCTGCGCTTTTACCACTCCTGCTGTGGAATGGAAGGCAGCTCCCTTTTTCCTCTGAAATTAGAATGGCTCTGTGGATTTTAGCATAAAACAGTGCAAAGCAGACAAGACAATCACAGCACTTTGTGAAAATTGGAAGGTTTGTGTTCTGCATTTTAACCCTGTCAAGCTGTATTAAAAAGAAAAGAAAATTGGCCGCACCTTGGTTTTTAAACTCTTATTCTGACAGCCTAAGATAAGGTCAGGGCTGGGAGTAGGAGCAAGACTGGGGAAAGAATTATGGTTAAGGATAAACACACCCAGAACTTCGGAAGTGAGGCAGAATGAGCATGTGCAGTTCTCCTTAGGTTATCCTGAATCCTGGTAATCCTGAATACACAAGAGATCAGGTGGGCAGCAAATAGAAATTGGATCATGTTATTTATGAAGCCATAATTTTCACATATCTTACAAATCTGGTTGTGTGTTATAGCAACAGGCAGGAAAATAATAACCTGCTCATTGCAAGGTGGGCTGGGGAGCAGCTTCAGCCTGGTTGTTACAAGCAAGGTGTGAGGTGTTTGGACTCAGTTCCACCCTGGACATGGACTTGCTGCAGGAACTCCATCAAGTCCCTCATCCAGGTTTCTGCTTTCCCCTCACCTTTGGTCTGGTGTTATTTAGTCTAAAAGCCTGGGAACAGGCACTTTTTCAGCACGTATTTTCTTCAGTGCCTGGCATGACAGAGTCTGATTTCACAAGGAGACTTTCCATCCTACAGAAAAGAGACAAAAGCTGGACTAAAATAACATAGTTTACGCTGTGATTATCTGTAACACTGTGGTCCAGCAGTAAAAAAATGTGGGCAAACTCATCTGCCAGGCAGGAAAGGGGATGGACTGCCTCATCTAGGAAAATATTAAATCCCCCGCCCTCCCTTTATCCCTATTTCCATGGCTTGGACAATCAGCATGTGTCACTTCCTCACTTTTAGATACATGGCTGTGCCAGTTCAGCAAGCCTTGTTTTGTACCTGTTTCCCTTGGATTAATTTAGAGGTAAAACCCTACAAGAGCTGCTATGCCAGAATCGTCCTACTCATCAACCTCACCAGGGAAGAGTTTTTCACCCAGAATACCTAGGACTGCAACATGCATCCCTATGGCTTTGTCTTCAGGCCTGTGCTCAGTCTCAGCAGAAATCCTGGGAGTTCTGGAATGGTTTCTTCATGCAGTGTCAGTGGGCCTGGGATGAAAAATGAAGGCGAGATGCCTCTGTAAGAAGCTATCAGCAGATATTCACAAAGGAACACTGCTCTGAAGTGACGTTTCATACTGTTATGGGGGACTTCAAGTGTCTGTGTCCAGTGGTATTGTGGAGATTTTCCTGACAATCACAGGGAAAGAGCAAAAGGATTTTTAAAGCGATTTCAGGAGCTAAATCTATCTGGAGTTTCTTAGGAGACAACAGTTTTTCCCATGTCAAAACTTGCCTTGGGTACATTTGAAAGGTCTACCATAACAGAGGAAAGCACAGATAGGGATCATCATTTCTCCATCGTGTAACCTCAGCAACAACACCAGCATAAGACAGACCCAGCAAGGTCAACAGATCTGATTTGGAGCTGACAGGGCTACTCTGTTGAAAGCAGTGGAGTTATTTCCATGTAAGTGAGAGGAGAAACCAGGCAGTGTTTTGTCCTGTGGAGCTGAGGCACCACTACCAACACTGTTGGCTCCTGCTTTTTCTGCAGGACCACAGGTGACATTGCAGTGGCAACAGCTGAAACTGAACCCAAATACTTAGATTTGACAGTAGAATGAAACATGTCTCAAAGAAGGCTCCAGCAACTCAGTCTTTCAGGCACTGGAGGAGTAACAAGCCATCGAGGCAGTGCTTTAACATACTGAGATGTTTCTGAGATAGTGCCTTCTGAGAAAGAGATCAAATGAGAATCTGTTTTGCATGGCTGTGTTTTGCACCACTGCCTCCAGAATTGTGCAGCTCTTTCTTCTTTATTTTTGCTCCAGATTGTACCAAGAGTGCCTCCCATCATATTGGATGCTTCTTAGGAGCCCTTTCAATAGGAGCAGGATAATTGAGGCATCAAATTGCATCCTGTGGGAGTTCCAGGATTAGGCCATAGAGCAGGTCATGTTATATGTTCGAAAGGACAAAGAGCATTTTATGTTTTGTCTGTTCACTTAGCTATGAAATGGTGAATTTTGGCTTGAAATACCTATCATTTGCCTTAATCTTGTTCTCCTAGACTGCCACATCCCAAGTGGTTTTTGCTAGGATGGTATATTATACTCATCATCTCCTGTTGCAACAAATTGAATCACAGAGTGGTTTAGGTGGGAAGGGACCTTAAAAGATCATCTATTTCCAACGCCCTGCCATGAGCAGGGACACCTTCCACTCGACCAGGTTGCTCAGACCCCCATCCAACCTGGCCTTGGACACTACCAGCTTGTCCAGGAGCATGAACCTGGCATGAGGAACTAAACATCAAGGATTCAGTATCTGGCCTTTTCAAACACTAGGCCTGAATATTCAGTGGGTTGGCTCTGGACTTCACTCTTTCCTTTGCACACAGTTCAAAGCAGGAAAACCACGATCCCTTTGGACCACTAAAGGACTGCCCTGGAGAATTTCTCTTTTCCTCTTGTGCAGCAAGTTAAGCTTCTGCCTTTTACCCTGCCAGACCAGAGGCTGGTGGATAGTTACGGTAATTTTTGTGGCTGGTGAATTATCCTGTGGAAGAATTCTTGTACTGTTGCTATTATTTATTATTTGCTGAGTGTTGGCAACATGCTTCCATGCTGAAAGAGAGACTTAATGCAGGGAAACTTCTTTATCTGCATGTGCACATGTACATGAATATGCCCTCACTTCTGCCCTTTGATCCTTCTGGACTTGGGAGCCACAGCCTGAAAGCTCTGGGGCAGCTCCCTTTAAACTCAAGCTGGAATCCAATATGAGCATGAAAACTACAAGCTGCACATTAGCCTCTATTGTTTATTTTGATATTGAGGAACATTTATCTTAGCCTTTCCCTAAACATCCTCAGCAGTCTTCCGCTGAAGTGGGAAGAGCAGCACAAGGAATACCGCAAATACCAAGGTAATGTTATCTGTTTTTTCTACAGCAAACTTGGCGGATTTTGAAAGGATACCCACTGTGGCAAATTCAAGGCTTCAATAAAACCTTTTGATAATGAAAATAAGGAATGTCAGATATCAATTATGAGGCCAGATTCTGTGTTTTGTGGTGGCCTTTTTAGACTGGGGCAGAAAAGGATCCATTCAGCTTTGCAGCAATGGAGAGTGAGAGACAAGATCAGAGATGTGCCCTCCCCTGTAGCACTTGGAACAAGGGACTCACCAGGGAGATACAGAGATGTGCTGGGAACACATAGCTCCAGCTGGTAAAACAGCATGGAAGGCTGGGTCAAACTGTCTAGGGAGGCATCAATAAGTGTTCAAGGACAGGTTGGATGGGGCTCTGAGCAACCTGGGACAGTGGAAGGTGTCCCTGCCCATGGCAGGGGGTTGGAATGAGATGGTCTTTAGGGCTCCTTGCAACCCAAACCATTCTATGATTCATGAGTAATATTTTCTTTTTACATCTCTTTGCATCTCAACTGAGCTAGTAATTTCTAACTGAACCATACCTGGACATTGGGCTGTATGGAGAATCTGGCCACTGAACTGCTAATTAAACATTTCAGAAAAGTTTTAACTTTGTCCATTCTGCCATTTACTGTCATGATAGGGCTGCTTATGAACACTCGCTCTGTCCTCTTTGGGCTAACAGGTGCATATGCAGCATGTTATCAGAAGAGAGACAATTTAGGCCAGAAGACTGAGGAAAATATGATGATGATGATGATGAGACATATTTGCCTGCTGAGTAGCCTCAGTATTTAAAGAAGATGCTGTATTTGAAGCACTGAGGGCTTTAACATTTAAAACCCTGGATCCCACACGTGACTGGTCATGCCACATGCTCTGGCAAATTCTTCTCTCCCTGAATGTGCAATGTAGACAGCTCTGAGGAAGAAACCTCTATCTCTGTTCCCTTTTGTAGGAGGACTTTGTATCCACGCTGGAAGTAGGCTCTGTTTGTGTTGGCCGGAGATAAAGCAGTCCCTTTGCATCCATCGGTGTGTTTGTTTTCACCTCTACCTATGCCCGGGTACCACAGCGAATGTTTCTAAACAGCAGATTAATCAGAAAGCACGAGGCACAGCTGCAGCCAGACTGTGGTTTCTTCTCTCCCTCTTTGAGGCAGAGAGCATTTGTAACCACTTTCCTGTCTTCACAGAGCTGCTGATGATCGCATCTTCTTGGAATTTGCTGCTTGTGCTGGCGCACAGCGACAGCAGAACCACGGCGGCCGCCGGGGGCTCGCTGATTGTCTCTCTTCTCCTGGGGCTTGCCGGGGTCACTCCAGTTCCTGCTTCCAGGGAAGGGGAGCCCGGAGCGGGGGGTGTGTGATCTGGCTCCAACTAAACTCACGGAGGAGAGCAAAGTCGGGGTGGAAGGAAATGGAAGTGAAGGGGGATTAACTCCGCTGGAGGAAGTGAAACCCCACAAGGTGCTGAAACCCGCAGCGGCAGCTGATGGGCGACAGGGTGGGTGTGGGACATTTGGTCGTTACCTCTCCACATCAAAGCTTCTGAGAAAAAACCCAGCATCCTGTGAAAACAGGAGGGCAATTCACCAGTGTGTCAGTGTCTCTCCTGCGGAGAGCCGGCACTTCTAACAAAAGGCAGCTGATCAGGGCGGGGGGGCGCTGAATGCAGCTTCGGGAAGATGTCTTGGCATTGAACTTCTGATGAAATCTTTGTGTGGCCTCAGAGGTCCATGGCCTCCTGACCTCTCCCTGCACAGGGGTTGGTCGTGGGCTCAGACAAAAGCAGCAGCAGCAGAACACACATGTAAAGTTTGCCTCTTGCCATCAGCACAGCGGGTCGGGTCTCAGCTGGGATGAGTCCTTAGCCCCGCTGGTGGGAGAGCTTTCCCCTTTCTCTCCAGGTGAGGATTTGGCTCACCTCCTGTGGTACTCATTCAGTAATAGCCAGTATTTGGAAAAGAATACCCTGAGGAGTTTCCCCTTTTCTGATGAAATCTCTCTGCCTCTAATCTGTCTCTCTGTTGCTAATCTTGCCTGCTGGGATGTATCTCTCTATCACGCTGTTTAAAGCTGGAAGCTGGTCATCCTTTTTTTCTTTCCTTTTTCCCCCCCCCCCCCCCCCCCCCAACTGAGTTATATCCAGTCAGGAACACGTGTGCTTGCACTAGTGCTGCTCCCTGTTGGGAAGCTGCTGGGGGGTGCAGACTGTTGATACCCAGAGAAGAAATGAGGAGGTTAGACTCTGTGGACCCCCTTTTGCAGCTCCTTCTGCCCGGGCTGCCTGAGTGACCTCCTCGTGGGCTCTGCCGTGACTTGTGCAACCCACGGCCTCTGAAGAGCAGCAGCTTGAGGGAGGGAAGTGACTGCTCAGTTTTGCCCAGGCCTGCTCAGCCTTTAAAGTATGTTTTGCTTGTTTGCAGCCTCTTTAAGCACATGCAGCAGGGTGGGTGCCAGCCTCCTCGTGCTGATCCATCAGCTGTTTTGGCCTGCTGCTTCCAGGCAAGAAGTGCTGGAAATTATGTGGATCTCCCTGTCTCTCTGGCTGACAACATCCCCCACCCCATGCCAGCATCCTTGCTTGAAAAGCTGTGTGGGTGTCAGATTTGGGACCCAATCCACTGACAGATAAACCTGGGATAGTAAATTATTTGTTTTCAGCCAGGATAGCTCCCCCATTCAGCTGACTTTGTCACAGCCTGAGATCTCACAGAGCTACAGCACAGTGGGCACGAGCAGCCAGAGCAAAGGAAGGAAAGAGAGGGCCATCCCTTTTAATGGCGTCCCAGCTAAAAGTCATTTTGTCTTGGCTGAGAAAACCACCACATCCTTGCTATTGCCTTCATTCTGAATATCCTGAGTCCTGAATCTTGCTCCCACTTCTCATGCAGTCCCATCTGTCCTCTTCCATCCAGCTGTGCTAGACACATCACTCTCCCCCAGCTCTGGATCTTCTGCCTCCTCACCTCAGACCTTCTGATGTGCAGTTCTCAGCCTTTCTCCAGTGAATTGCTCCCTGATGGTTGATAATCATCACGGCTGACACAATTAATTGAAGCTGCGCTGGCCAAATCTTCTACCAAAAACATCCCCATGCTTTTAGAATAAGAGAATACTTGGTCCTACTGCACCAAGCAGGAGAACAGTATGAGTAATTAATGCCAAGAAACGAAACAGGAGGGTAAGACAAAAAAAACCCACCCAAACCCCGGGATATTGGGCTGAACACAGATCTGCTGCAAAAACAGTGTCTATGTTTCCATCAATATCCAGGGATGACATATATTGCTGAGAAGGGCAATGGGGAAATCAAGATGTAGCCCTAAACAGCACATGGGAACTCCCTCCTGGAGGAAAAGGGGAGGCAGAACTAGGGGAAAAATTATTCTCATGCTTCAAGAATTTTTTCTGGATTCCTTGGGGTGTGTCAGGCTCACAGCATGCCAGCAGCTGGAAAGTGCACACTCTGAATACTCTCTTTGCCACAACCTCCCACTGCTAATCGGACAAATAAAGGACCTTCACTTCATCTGACTTACTCTGTAGTGCTATTGAAATATCCCTCTTGAATTGTAAAGTCACTGCCCAAAGGGCTCTCAGCCTGGGGAAAAAGGTGTTGTCCACTAGATCAAAACACTGAGATCTCTTTTAGATGAGTACCTTTAGGTCTTAAGAATAGGAATGACTGAAGGAGGCATTCACTGCTCTTCCTCTTTTTATTCCATTTCAGCCTTAATTCAGAATGATGGAAATGTGTCTGCCTGACTTAGGGGCAGAGCCCAAGTCTGGATTCTCACAGAAAATCCTCAAACTGGCTGCCTGCTGGCACTGGAAAACTCTTGTGATTTTTGTTAACACAAATGATCTGTAACACAAGCAGCAAAAGCAAATTGAAAAAAAATACAACCAAAACCACATTTAGTTCGAGAACTAAACAGATAAATAAAGAGCAGATTAAATGTAAAAAAATGGGCCAGGTCAAAATATCAGACAGATCTATGTCTTTTGCACATCAAAGGCTGCAATACCCTGAAAGGCAACAGCCACCCCAATTCCATTTAACCTTGGTAGTGAGGAGAGGAATTCAGGTGTGACTCATGTAGGTGAGTTAAACCACAAACCAAGAGCTGTTCCACACTTGGGGTAAAGTGATTAGTAAAAAACGAAAGTGCTGGAGGAGGGGCACACAGGATCCACAGGGGTTTCAGAGGTGGGTGCTGGTTCTTTCTGAAGTCCACAATCACTTGGAGCAGTGACAAGAGGATGGGAGCACTGAACAGCTTCCTGATTGCATTCTTGAATCCTCCTAAAAAGACTTGCCTCCTCAGGTTTGCTGTAATCTATAGCCGGAGCACAGGAGGCACAGCTAAAGGATGCTAAAGGATGCTCAGGACAGATAAAGGGAGGAATTTCAGTTCAGGAATTTGTAAACAGAGGGCTGAGAAACAGAGTTAAGCATAAAGCCGAATCAGACTGAGGTCCTCCGCAACTGCCTGCGTGTGAGCAGGAGGCTCACAGGGTCACCACTCTCTTTAGGGAGTGCTTGGCACCCTCTGTGTTCGTTCTTGTGTCAGTCCTTCCACACACACCTTCCAGTTTAAGGAAGAGAGAGACCACATGCTAACACAGGCTCAATCCCACTGGTCCATGGCAGTCCTGCCAACCCCAGCACCAGCACTGTGAGAGGGACCAGAGAAATGACCAGGCAGCAGAACCTGGGGCTGTGGTGTGCCAAAGTGACACTGCTGGGGTGTGTAATGGGCTGCACATGTGTTGTCTGCTTTGTGTGTGTGTGTGAGTGGGCATGAGACACGCCTCAGCCTTCATGGTTTTGAATGACTTTTTTCTGCTTTGGCCAGCATGGGAAGGCTGCCTCCCACTGCTCACCACAGCCTCTCCCCCCTCCCTGGCTGCTGCAAACCTTTCAGCTGCATCCATCGAACCCATGCGAATATTAAAGCTGTTAAATTGATGGGCTGAGTAAATAGGATTAGCTCCTTGTGCCCAAGGAGGGAGGCCACTGCTTGCACAGACTGATAGGGAGACAGGGGGAAAGGCTGAGGAGGAGAGGGTTGCTTTCAAGCC
Organism: Ifrita kowaldi; assembly: GCA_013398055.1. NCBI lineage: Eukaryota > Metazoa > Chordata > Aves > Passeriformes > Cinclosomatidae > Ifrita > Ifrita kowaldi. The sequence continues at coordinate 38,866 of VZRS01002386.1, forward strand.
GACAAGAATATGCTATCTGGGAGGTACACGGATAGCTTCCAATCTGCCCCTGATTGGATTAGACATGCTCCTAAATGTGAAGTGCCTATACAAGTCTGGGGCTTAGCTGGTGCCGGGCTGCTGAGAACCTGCTGAGGTGCTCCCCAAGGATTGCTGCCACCCCAGCAGGCCCTGGAGATGTCTGACTGTCAGGGGGCAGAAAGCCCCTGCTGCTGGGCCCTGTCTCGCCCACCGTCCCAGGCGTCGGATCTTTAACCCGCTCCCGTGAAAGCTGAGATCCTTTGCCTCCATCTGTTCACATGGGATGGCTTTACAATTCCCCTCTAACCTACCAAAGGGAAGCGTGAAGTGATCTCTCGCTGCCTGGTGGAAGGAAATCTCTCCCTCCCGCCATCTCCCCCTCCTCTTTTTTCTCTTCCAGATGAAGAATTTGAATGTCTTCATGGTCTGTTTAAAATATAAAGTGAGTTCTTGACACATTTTTTGAAGCTTGTCTAAGCATTGATTATTGTCACTAACAGCGATGTGAGCCAAATGCTTTCCTTTTTCCCCAAGCTTTAATAATATTTCCAAGAACTTTGGCTGCTTTTTTGCAAAGTTAGTTCCAGAACCAAAATACTAATAAAGAAGTTTACACCTAGCCTGTTATGTAGGATAGCAGGGAATGGCAGTGGCTTAGTTAGACCTTTCTTGGGTTTATAGAAGAATAGCTCCAAATATTTTTAATTGGAACAGAAAAAATCTGGGCAAAAATATTGTAGTTGCTGAACAGAGGAAAACTGTACAACTGTGATAATTGGGTTTTATTCCATGGATATTATCCTTTACTTATTTTCTAGTCACAGGGAAAATACTGGTGAGGAAAATCTTTGTTTAACGCCTATTTTGACAGTAGTTAGGCAGCACTCTGATATCCATGTGCTCACTCTAAATTAAACACTGTCCTTGTTTTTGAAACAGATGCTTGCCCTGATATTCTATAGAGGTAAAAATTACACATATTTATTTTCTTTTTTCCTTATTTTTGTTTATTCTGGCTGGAGATAACAGTAACTCACCTGTGAGGTCTAAGCTGCAACAATAATTTAGATTAGTAGAAATAGCTCAGAAAAATACAGGAAGGACCATGAGCTCTGTAGCCTGATGCAAAAACTATTCCTGTTTTAGCCAGGGAGATAAAAAGGAGCAAGGAAGTGGTTTCACCTCAAGAAGTGAGTTGTGGAGCCAGAATTCTGGTGCTGGTGCTGGTACTGACTCCTAACCTGCTGCTCTTGGTACTTATCCTGGTAAAGGCAGGTGAAAGTGTGAGGCAGGAACAGAGCAATGGGAACATCCAGAATGGAATTGCAGCATTTATCTCTGCAGCAAAGGTCTAGGCTTCCTTATCATCACCCGAAAGCTGACTGAGAAATACGTCTAGACTTCAGGGGGACATTTGTGTCAGAATAAAACCCAGCTATGAATAGAGCTGTGATACCTCACAGAGATACTCTCCATAAATGATGTCATAAATAGAATGCAAGAATATCCATCAGTGTTAGACACCCCATTTCCCCCCAGCCCAGCCCACATGAACACCTGAGAACATTAAGTATCTCCCCATTAATTTAGGAGCTGTGGTGACAACATGTTTGGTTGTGCTGTTTTCCCATTAGGCTTGGGGGTATCTTGAGTGGGCCTGATTGCATTATCGTGTGTTGGAAATTGAATTGCTGTGTCCAGTGCCCTTGAACTACTGTGTAAATTAAAATTTCTGTCTAGCAGGCAATGGCATCCTTTACCTTCCTCTGGAATAACTGGATATTAACACACACTCTTCACAGGAGATGAAATTCCCCTTCTTTCCCATATTTGTATTAGGTTTAATTTTAACTGACAAGTTAATACAAGTGAATGTAGAAAATTGATGCTTTCTGTAAAATGTGTGCTCCCCAGCCCTCCCCTTGGCCATCCTTCCTTATCTGTGTCACTCCCCTCAGTCCCACCCCCTGCAACAGATACATCACTCTACAGCAGGCAGAGATTCGTGTCTGCACAACAGGATGTTTGCTTACCCAAATTCCTCCGTGTGTTCCTGACACCATCAAGGCTCCCTGCTTCTTTCTGGACACTGAAACCACTGAATGCTCTGCTAGTTCCAAATCAACTTTCTGACTCCACCCAGCTTCTTCTGTCTTAGCAGCATTCCCATTTCTTTGCTTGAATAGCACCAAAAGGACCTTGAAGTTTCCCTGAGCTGACTCCATTTTTCTTCCTTTTCTGGCCTCATTAAAGCTGTTCTTGATTTTATCACTCCTTCCTGCACTCCTGCACTTGAATGTTGTGTAATTATATCAGATAACCTATTCAAACAAAGGAAAGGCAAATTAGAGATGGAAAGGCTTCTTTAGATAGAGGAGACAAGTCCCACTCCCTTGGGAAGAGGGCAGGAAAGGACCATGCTCTCCTCACTCACCCAAATGACATGGAGTTCTGTCTCCCTTGAGATCCAGCTACACTTTCAGACCTCACTGCTTGGAAGAATTCCCTGATCCCTTCCTTAACAATTCCACTGCTTGTTTCCTTGGCCCACACCTAGTTTTGCCCTTCACCACTCAAAATAATTTCTAAAGGTTCACTTTTCACATTTTGTTGTTAAGGAAAGTGACACCAAGTAGGGTTAAATGACTGCTGGAGACCCACAGTACTTAAGACAGATAGGGATCTCTTGGACACTTAAATTTGCTCATTGAAATCCCAGAAAACATGTCCTAAAATTCATTCCCAAAACTCACCAAGCACCACCTTAATTAAACATCTGAATTAGCCTTTCTGCCCCCATGCCTTTAGTGTGGCTGAGCCCCAAACTGTAGTTCATATGCAGTTGATATAGGGCTTGAGCTATGCACAGAAGTCACTGGTTTGCTGAGCTGGGTTTCAGGCTTCCTGCCATTCATTTTGGGAGGTTTAGGATTCAAGCAGCCATGGCTGCTCTTTGCTCAGCCACACTGAGGTGACCTCAGGACATGGCACTGCTTTCCACCAGGTGGCTGAAAGGTCCAGCACAGCCTGGCCAAGTCCTCCCTGGTTGTTGAGTCACCCTTGGCTGGCTGTGTGGATCCCTGCCAGGGCCACCTGAACTGTTCCTGCTCTCCTGGCCAGGCACTGCTGCCTCCTGCTCCTCAGCCTTCACATTCCAGACTGCTGCAAGCACGTGAACAATGCACGGCATCCCTCGGGTTGTTCCCACCCGGCCTCCCTGCTTTTACTGGAAATGAAAGCCTTTGCTGGAGGAGGAAATCCTTGGAGATCCAAGTACAGGTTCCCTGGGCTGGCTGCTGTTAAGAATAAAAGATCTGAGAGCTATTTCCATTCCCAGTTGCACAACACAAAGCAAGTCACTTAAACTTTCCATGCCTTATTTTCCCTCTGGATGAACTGAGACGTAGTATTCTATGTTTTTTGGGGAATGCTGTGGTATAATACCAGGGGAGGTCTTCAGATGCCTCTGAAGGCTGCAAATGATCCATACATAAGCTAGCTGCCATCTTATGGGCTATGGAAGACCCACATGAGGGATGCAGCAGCTCTGTTGGGAGGAAAGGCTGAGAGGATTGGGATTGTTCAGCCTGGAGAGGAGAAGGCTTTGGGGTGACTTTATTGTGGCCTTCCAGTGCCTGAAGGGAGCCCACAGGAAAGATGGAGAGAGACTCTTGACAAGGGCCTGGAGTGACAGGACAAGGGGGAATGGCTTCATTCAAAGTGTGTTTAGTTTAGAAATAAAGAAGAAATTCTTGGCTGTGAGGATGGTGAGGCCCTGGCACAGGTTGCCCAGAGAAGCTGTGGCTGCTCCATCCCTGGAAGTGTCCAAGGCCAGGTTGGATGGGGCTCTGAGCAACCTGGGATAGTGGAAGGTGTCCCTGCCCATGGCAGTGGGGTTGGAACTGGACAATCTTTAAGGTTACTTCCAACTCAAACCATTCTATGATTCTATGACTCTCTGTCTATTTTGCCCTTAGCACCCTGGAGTCTCTCAGCATTGAATGCTTTCCAAATTCCACCCTCCTGCTGAGTAGTTTGATTTCTGAGTATTTTCTACCAGATGTTTGAGAATCTTATTTTTGCTGAACAGTATTTCCAGTTCCCTCTGTACTGTCTGTCCATCCCCACCACTGTGCAGTTGTATAATATGCCAACATTTTGATCTTCTTACTCATGTCAGCTAGCAATTACTTGCAGGAGTTTCAGCAGCTCAATCTGTCCCTCCATTTCCATTCTGTACTGTAAGAGCCTTGTAGTACTGTTTATCCTCACCTCCCTCCCCCCTTTATAGATACAGATAAACTGATTTTAACAGCAGTCCAACTCTGACCTCTATCAGACTCCTGTACACTCTCAGAACTACCCCTTGCACAGCAACTTTCAGTTCCCTCTACATATCTGGCTCCCCAGCTGGGCTGAATTTAGTTTTCACATTTCATTTCAAGGCTCTGCCTCTCCTGCATCTTTGTTCATTAATTAAGTGAACAGGCTTGGACAGGTTTATCTAAAAGGCTGAGGCTTTGAAAATTGTCTTTCGATTATGAGTTTTGCATGATTTTAAAGCTCACAGGTGAGGCTTTCTTTGGGATTTGTCAAGGAGAAATAGGCCCACAGAGTGTCCTATAGCTAGCCAAAATGCAGAAGGGCTGGTTTTATGGGTACATATTCTCACTGCAAGAGGCAGCAAGATAGAGAGAGTGTTCACAGAATCACAGAATCATTTAGGCTGGAAAAGATCTCCCAAGATCATCGAGTCCAACCTGTGACCGATCACCACCATGTCAACCAGACCAGAGCACTGAGTCTTGAACACTTCCAGGGATGGTGACTCCGACACCTCCCTGGGCATCCTGTTTCAATGCTCAGAAACCCTTTCAGTGAAGAAATTCTTCATGATATCCAGCCTGAACCTCCCCTGGCACAGCTTGAAACCATTTCCCCTTGTCCTGTCCCTTGCTCCCTGGGAGCAGAGCCCGACCTGCCCTCGGCTGCACCCTCCTGTCAGGGAGTTGTGGAGAGTGAGCTGGTCCCCCCTGCACCTCCTTTTCTCCGGGCTGAACCCCCCCAGTTCATGTTCAGCAGCTGTTGTCGAGAACCCCCAAGTCCTTTTCATCTGAGACAGAGTTCTAGGATGGATATCCATGGGATGGATAAGTGTGCAGTGCAACTGCACCTCCCCGGCAAATACACACATCCACGCTTGCTTCACTCCGTGACGAAGAAGCAAAACTGCATTGCCATCCCAGAGGGTGCTCTGGGATAACAACAGCAGGACACGGCTGATTGCAGCCGGGTGTGATGGAAGCTCAAGCTCAGCCCTCTCGAGAAGGTCTCCCATCCCTGCAGGAGCTGTTCCTCCGCTGCTCTGCCCCTGGACTGGAAGCACACAAAGCAGTGTCCGGCTGGCTGAGGCTGTGGCAGAGCTCAGGGAGCAGGGACGGTGCCGGTTCCTCTCGTTCGTGCGGATGCTGCGGGAGGCAGTGCCCGGCGGGACGGTACCCAGCAGAGGGCAGCGGTGCCCGCGCTACCGCAGCCGCCCGGCCCGCGGCTTTCCCCCACACTAACCCCCTCCCAAAAAACACCCTGCATTGCCTCTAGGCTGGCAAACAGCCCGCACGTGTAAACCTGCTCTCCTTCCCTTTGCAGCTGTAATCTCGACCACCCAAGCATCGACATCTGCCAGGGCTTGCTGACCACCAGCTGGGGTCATGGCTCATGGTTGTACAATCACAATATCATGGAATGGCCTGGTTTAGAAAGGACCTTAGAGATCATCTCATTCCAACCCCCGGCCATGGGCAGGGACACCTTCTGCTAGCCCAAGTTGCTCAGAGCCCCATCTAACCTGTCTTTAGTCCTCCTGTCACTTGAACAGCCAAGTGTAAGAAAGCTCTAGGATGGAGGAAGATACAGTGGGAGTACTTCTAAATGCTATCCCCACTTCTGGGAAAATTGGTTTTCTCAGGGAAAAAAATTAAACTGTGACCTAGTGGTTAATTTACATGCAGAGGAGTCAGGAGTCAATTTTTATGTGGTTTGAACTGGTTCATTCATATCTAATTAAAACAGTAAGGGGAGGACAGCTCATTTTATGCTCAGTTAATCAAAAGACTGCAGAAGCTACTTCTTTTCCTCTGGGGATATTGATAACTGCAGGGTTCTGCCCCATTGAATTAGGTTGGTTAAACTGTTCCTCTCCAAAATCCTTGGAGCTTAAATCCACTTGAAGTCTTATTCCAGCCCTGAAATACATCTGATCCCAGCCCTCAAACCCATCTGTATTTTGGTACGCTATAGATGACTGTCCCTGCCTGGGTTAGAAGGGACCTTAAAGATCATCCAGTTCCCAACCCACTGCCATGGGCTGGGTCACCTTCCACTATCCCAGCTTGCTCAGAGCCCCAGCCAACCTGGCCTTGGACACTGCCAGGGATGGGGCAGCCCAGTTTCCCTGGGCAACCTGTGCCAGGGCCTCACCACCCTCACAGGGAACAATTTCTTCCTAATACCCAACCTAAACCTACTCTCTGTCAGTTTGAAATAGACATACCAATACATATCAATATTGGGATATTCAGAAGCTGGCTAGAGAAGACCCTAAAATATTTTTTTAAAGACAGAAATTAGCTCATCTCTAAGTGGGGATTTGGACTTCACAGATGTCTGTGGATCTCAATTATTCTGTCACTTTCTGAATTGATGGCTCAGACCCTGCTATTCATGTATATGCTAGATATTCCATGCAGGAAGGAGGTGGTGAGAAGGACCTTCAGCCCTTCCCACCCTTTCTGCCCAGTCTCCTCAGCCTCACACTGTAGCCAAATAAGCACTGAAATCTACTTCCCTGTTGAACAGCCTTTTGTGATCCTCTTCCAGGACAGGGAACTCAAGGTGCTCCTTCATAAAATACTGGCATGTTGCTATTCTTATTCTCCTGGGGCTAGACTTGATGATCCTAGTGAGTCCCTTCCAACTCAGGATATTCTATGTTTCTATGATTCTAGTTGGATGGGAACCATATGTAATGTTGTAAATGAGGATCTTCGGGTGTTTCTACAAATCTTCAAGGATGAGTTGTCTTGCCAGACAGGCCAGCAGTAATTTCCTATTGACAGAAGCAAAAAAAAATCAAGATCTTAGGGTCTTATAATGACAAACTGTCGTTTCTTATAACCTATAACACAGCACAATAAATCCTTAATTGCTGGTAAAACTTTGTCTTCAGAAAGATGAAAAAAAACCCAACTTTAGAGGTGCCGAACTTGTCTGTTTCTTCTAATGATACCATCTGGGCTTGTAAAGGGGATTTTCCTTCCCTATAAAACTGACCTCACTTATAAGGACAATCACATGCAAAGCAGCAGAAGTGATCAGTAGACCAAAGTAAACTGATTAACTGAACTGATGAAAAACGGGCTCTAAATTCCACTATATTTTCTTAAAAGCTGCTTCTCACAAGCATATGCGAACAGCTTAGTAGAAATAGTTACAGAATCACAGGACCTTGTTCTGCTTTCCCATCAGAGCAACTCTGAAGTAATTCCACTGAAGTGAGCAGAGTTACACTGATGTGAGATCACAATCAGTCAGAAATGGAAAATTCCTAATAGCTTATCCAGTTCATAACCCTAGGGCCAGGGTACAGTTATTCCTTGCACTAAAACCGCATTTAATTCTTCTAAATATGAATAGTGGAAAATGGTGCTTGGGAGGTGTTTTGGTCACTTGGTGGGGTTTCTTTAATTCCTCATCCAATTTCTCTTCTTGGGAAAATCTTTGGTTTTGACTGAAAGCCAAAACCTCAGCTACATTGCCCAATAAATGAAATTTGGAACAAAATGGGTATGCCACGTTTTGAGAGTGTAATTCTGGGTGCCTCATGTGCCCGTCGTCCACTCTGTGCTGGTTGTGGATTCTCATTAGGCTGGTGACACATGGAGGCTTTAGAGAACTTACTGTAAAGACAAAGCAATAGGGCAATGCCAGACACATTGGGGTGTCACCTCCAGGGCACTCCGGCAGAATTCCTTGTGTGTAGCATTGGGTTAACCCATGGCACAGCATCTATCCTTTTGTCAGAGGCATTTCTGCTTTCCAGTGAAATGTCTAAACCTTCTGTAGCAGGAAGATCTTCCTCAGTGAATCCACTCTTCTGTGAGGTCTGCTCTGTTCGAAACAGCTTTTCCTGCCGAAGAAAAATTTCAATAGAAACATTTTAATCAGATCTCATGGTAAAGAGGTTTCAGACAAAAAAGAAAGTCTCTCTCTTTTTTTTTTTTTTTTTTTTTTTTTTTTTTTTTTTTTTTTTTAATCCTAGTAATAACTAATTATACCTATTTGGTTGTTTTCAGGCACAAGAGCATTGCTGATGTGTCTGACACAGGAACATTGAAGTTGGGGAATGTCCCTTTACTCTCTCCTTGCTTGTTTAGCATCAGAGGTGTTTCCCAAGAGGCATTTCTGCAGAGGCACCTCGGGCATCCCATGGTTGGTGTGCACTGCTTCCTGCATGTAAAGGGGTCTGTACTAGCTGCTCTGGAAAAAGCTTAGATGCTAAACAAGATTTCAAAAATAAGTTTTTATAAATCAACCGTTTGTCTTCCACCTTTAAAACCTGGGGTCTAAAATCAATCTGCTTGTGTAAGTCCTTGCTGAAGCGTGTGAGATAAATGTGACAATAAATCACACAGGCCACTAAGCAGAGTCTGATACCATTTCCCTGTGAACAAAAAGCAGTAAGAAATCTCACAGCTGCTGTTCCTGCCCTTCAGCAACTTTTAATTTTTATTGATTGACATGACACCTACGCGCCACATCATCCACAAGAGGCATCAGGTCTGTTTCAGGAAAAGCAAATTATTTGGTATTGTCAACAGCTGGCAGAGGCCACCAGGAACTGCTTCTTCGTTCATTTGTTTTTCTCAGACACCTATAAAGAGCTGTCATCACATATCAAACGAAGCAAGTATCGGGCAGCATGTGTGTCTCAATGCTGGCACACAGCCTCCATCACTGGGAGGCATGAACTGAGGCATGTCAGCCATGGCAAGTGAGCAAAGTGGGGACAAAGTGAGTCCTGAGGCAGTTTGGGGCACCTCAAAATAAGAAAAATATAAAGTTATTAGAGAGTGTCCAAGAGAGGGCTACGAAGATGCTGAAGGGTCTGGAGGTGAGGAGCAGCTGAAGGCACTTGGTCTGTTCAGCTGGAGAAGAAGAGGCTGAGGTCAGAGCTCACAGCAGTTCTGCTGCTTCCTCACCTGGGGAAGGGGAGGGGCAGGCCCTGATCTCTGCTCTGTGTGACCAGGGACAGGACCTGAGGGAACAGCTGGAACTGTGTCCGGGGAGGGTTGAGGTGGATATCAAGAAAAAGTTCTTCTCCTAGAGGATGGTGGGGCACTGAATAGGCTCCCCGAGGAATGGTCACAGCCCCAAGGCTGCCAAAGCTCCAGAAGTGCTTGGACATGGTTCTCAGGCACAGGGTGGGATTGTTGGGGTGTCTATGCAGGGTCAAGAGTAGAACTGAATGATCCTTGAGAGTCCCTTCCAGTTATGGATATTCTTTGATTCTAAAGTGAGTTCAAGCAAAAACTTTTCAGAGTTGGTTGCCTTCAAAAATCACTGTTGCTGTGGATGGAATAGCAAGAGGACATGGTGAAGAGTTTGGACCTTCTGAGACCAGGTACTCTGCCTCAGGAGAAGCCATCTGTGCTGAAGGCTGTTGCCTCAGTGAGGCTAATACTTGCACTTCACTGTGAACTGATGGTGCAAAAGGACTTTGCATGATGAAATCAAGAGCTACCCCCTTGTATTATTTGTCCTGAGATAAACTGGGCTGTGAGACATGTGATGCTCTCTTTATCTGTGCAGATTCCTGATGAACAGTTGTGGAAGTACTGTGCATGTGTGAGCAGGATGACCAGGATATCCCTTGATATGCATAAAAGAAGCATATGAAAAAAGTTTTGCAATGTGCATGCAAGCCATTTTGGCCAATATTAAAGCCAAAAGGCCACACGAAATACTGCATATCCTCACTGATGCATTGTGCTGCAGTAGTGAAGAATGAAGCATTTCACTGGGGTAACAGGGAGCTGGAGGTGAGTGAAATACATTTTCCACACTGGAACGCAGTCAGGATAGTGGGTAAATGCCACTGCTGCTGAGGAAGGACCTCAGATGTTTCTGAAGCCATCACTGGTGGGGAGTTTGGTTTCTCAGTTGTGTCCCAAACCCAGCAGCTTGAGCAGCACAGTCCCCCTTAGCACCGCTTGACTCAGCCCTGACTCAGAGGGAAGAATTCTGCCCACTGAGTCACCAGCCCAGCCTCCTCCAGCTCTGCCTCCTTCTTCTGGTGATCCACTCAAGCCCAAACCTGTGCAGCAGATGGGAGCTTACAGGGCTGAGCCCTGAGCAGGATGGGTGGCACAGAACAAAGCCTTGGCAGTGCCAACACGTCCAGGTGACCCATAGGAGAGCTGTGTTTAGGGGGTCTGCTGTGGGATTTATGGGATGGACACCACGCTCACCTCAAGGAGAGCTCACTCTGGATGTTCACTCTGCTCTCTGGGGCCTCCACAAACACGGCCTGGGTGCTTTGGGCTGATTGCTGAGCCCAAGCTCATGCCCTGCAAGGGCAGGACTGAACAGCCTGAGGAATGTTACTGTCTCCCACCCACCTCCTCTGGAAATGTCTGAGCTTCCCAGAAAAGATGAGAAAAAGCACGAAACCCACGCTATGTTTGATCTGGACTGTGCTTAGCCTATCTCTTTTCCTTGAAACTATACTGAACTCATTTTGGGGTGGTGAGAAGGGAGCTGGCACTAGAAATAGAAGGTCTATAATTAACGCATGGTCCTAACACAAAATAGAATTACAGCAGCCTCTCAAAGTTAGTAAACTTTGCTTGGAAGTGCATTGCAAGTTTTATCAGATTTCTCTCATCTGCAGAAACAGAACTTTCTAGATCCATTGTACTAGGTCCATGTCCAACAGACTGGACCCAGTTACATACTTTAGTTGTATGATTAAAAAAATCCTCCACTGACACACATCATGCACATGAAAGCAATTTGAAGTCTTCAAGTACTAACCCTTCCCACCCTGAAGCAGGGGCAAATTCCTTCTCTCTTCTCACAAGCCTGCTACCATTATGCAAGCTTTCATTCTGAAACCCAAACTCATGTGAAAAACCCCCAGGTTAGTGAATCTGAAACTCAGCCTAAGCAACCCAAATGAAAATGTTGTGTGTCTGTTAACTGATTCTTTGTTTCTCCTCTCAGGGGCAGGCTGCTTGCTCTCCCAGCAGCCCAGCTCATGCTGCCATTTATGAAGTTTTCTGCAGGTACAATGCCCCGCACACTTGAACCTGTATAACCTGTATCTTTCCATGTCTCCAAGGAGGAATGTGGCTGAAGTTCAGCAAGGGCAAATGCAGGATTTTGCACCGGGGGAGGAATAACCCCAGGTACCAGCACAGGCTGGGGGTGACCTGCTGGCCAGCAGCTCTGCTGAGAAGGACCTGGAGGTCCTGGAGGTTCTGGGGGACAACGGGCTGTCCAT
>VZRS01002387.1:0-258647 GCA_013398055.1 Ifrita kowaldi
TCCCTTCCCTTCCCTTCCCTATACCCTCAGTGCCCAGCCCCATCCCCACATCATCTCTGCTCTTTCCTCCTGCTCTCGAAAAGGGACTTGGATGCAGCAGGTTCCTACCACAGCTCGAACCCCACAGCTATGGGAGATGCCATCTGTGGGGCTGTATTTTGTTCTGTTATTTACATAGTAGACCCAACACTTCAATTTTTTCTCCCCACAATTCAAAGTGTATTTAATTGCTTGGTTAGAAACCAAGCAAACGCACAGCCCTGTTGTCTCTGTGCCTCAAGTGCCACCCTCACTCTTCATGGGAGGGCAGAGCGGGGGCCAGGCTGCCCCAGCACAGGGGAGTGGGGCTGTGGGGCCCCTCACTGCTGTTTCTGCAGGAGCACCCCTGGGCAGCCCAGAGCCCCCTCAGAGCCCCGGGGTGCCCAGCACTCTGCAACATCCCCCAACACCGGGCACTGCTCTCGGTGAGGCAGCTCCTGCTGTGAAATGCCCTGCAGGTTCCAGCTGCTCTTTGAGAAACACGCAATGCTCACAGCAAATGCTCTGTCACCAACTCTGCTGTGTTCTGAACAGGGCCCACGGCCCAGTGATGCTCACACCAGAACCAAAACAACATTTAAAGTAAGAGCAAAAGTTCTGGACTGACACCAGGAATGTTTTTTTCCAGTCTGTAACCCCATTTCATTATTTCCATTATGATGTTGCCTATTACAATCTGAAAACATTTTATCTGTGTGCACATCAGCACCCAGTGTTCATGCCTTTTAACTTCACTTCAAAGATGAGGAATACAATTTAAATGTAAAAAAAGGTTGGTGTAACAGGAATATACAGGAATGAGTCTGGGAACTGACAATTAATTGGACACAGTTTTAAGTGCACAACGTTTTGTTATTATCTCAGATAAATGCACAATTGTGGTTTTATTATCTTTGGCCAAAGCTCTTACCTGATATGATGTCATTCTTTTTTGCTCCCTAACTTGTTAAATAAATATTTCATCCATACAAGTGATTTCAGCTGTCAAAAGCTGGGCAGATATTTTAACTACGCCAGATTAGGATCTATTGGAAATAATTGCGTACTTTTATGTTAATAGGACGAAATACACTCTGAGACAGCAGATCAGATCAAGATGTACTCATTAAATGAGCTGCATGAAGTACTAGCTTCTACTTTGCATGTTCAAGAGACAGAAAGTTATCTGTATTGGTAATGCCTGGTATTTGGAACTGTTCTGAATACCATAAACATCGAAGAAGTTTAATTAAGACACTTTCTTTTAGTTTAACTTTTCCCCCAAAGGACCTAGGGCTACATTGTTCTATCAAGAGGGGGGGTGAGGAATATTTTTAAGGAAAAAAAATCCCAAAACACTTTAAATTAATCCATGATTGCTTTATGCTTCTCTGCAAATGAGATGGCACTGACCAGCAGGATCCATCCCAGGGGCACAGCAGTATCTCCAGTGGAACAGCCACAGAGCCTCGGGAGGTGAGGCTGCAGCAGGGACCCCCACAGCTCTCAGCATCTCTCCAAGCACTGCAGCAATGTACCCAATTCAAAACCTTCTGGGTTCTCACTTTATGCTGAACAGTCACAGAGAGCTGACACAGACACATCCCAGTGTTTTGCTGCTGAGGTGGCTGCATGTTGATTATAGGACAACACCTTCTCTTATTATTTTCACTATTTGAGAATAATAATTCTTGCTGAGCAGTTCTGGCCAGTGGAAGACCGTGACTTTGTGTTATCCATGTGGGATATGCGTGCTCCCAGCAGAGGAGTGAAAGAGAGCAGATAAATGCCTCACCTGAAGCTCTTGTCCTCTGCTGTTACAGGTGAGCCCCGGTCCCACGGCACTTCCCCAGGAGCTCCAGCACTGCAGGCGCGGGAGCTGCACCTCGGCAGAGCCCCTCAGGTACAGGCTGTCAGCTGCCAGGTGTGTGTGTGCTGTCTCCACCGGGAAGGACCTCTTTGAAAAGCTTCCTCAAAGAGCAGTTCAGAATTTCCAAAATTATTGTCCAAGGAGCAAGCCTTTCCTGCCTTTGGGTGAAACAAAATGAGGTGGAAAAATCACCGAGGTTCATACGGGTTTATCTTTCTAAACCTACCAAACAGTGGTGGTAGGTTTGCCAGCAGGAAGACAGCTCTCATTACTTGGCATGGGTTGAGGCTTGGTAGACATACAAATGCCTCGGCAAAAGGCAATCCAGTACAGAAACATATTTTGTATTTAAAAATAGTCTCAACAGTTGTTAAAAGGGATTAAGCAATGTTTTTTTCCTGTATCAGCAAAAGGAGCAGTGCAGACAATGTAAAAGGGTAACTCTGGGAATGAGGAAATACTGTTTTATCTAATTTACTGCAGCCTGAGGTGAAACATTAACTCAGCTCTGAGCTCTGATGGGGTGTAAATAGCCTGAACAAAAACACTGCTGCACTTGCTTTTGAGGGCATGAACTCAGAGGTCTTCAAAACTGTGAATGGTATCACAAAATACACCTTTCATTTTACTGAAGCATTCACGGAAATGTTTCCCTTTGGAGTAGATGGTTTTGAACACTGTGGAAATAAGGAAAAGGAGAGAATTTTATGACAGAAGTTTCCCAACAAACTGTGAAAATATTTTAAAGGGATAAAACCAAATTACCTTCAGGTTTGCATCTCAAAGGACAGAAAAGGTCTCAACAGCATTTCCACAGTTCAGTAGGTGCTACCTGCAGGGATCCCTGCCCTCTGTGTGTGAGGAGCTGGAGTCAGCCTCCCACGGGCCCTGGGCTGGAGCCACATTGATGCTCCTTGGGCATCTGGGAGAGAGCAGGTTCCAGGCCACTCCTTCTCAGGGTCATCCTTGATCTTGATCTGTGTCAGAGACATAAACCTGTCTGCCTGGGAATGCACACACCAAACCAAAAGGGAATTCATAAAAATGGAGGAAAAGATCTGACATTTTCCCTCATGATTATTTAGTTTATATTTGTTACAGTATAAAGCACCTCCAGATCTGGCACAAATAAAATAACCAAAATCATTGCAACACTCGTGAGCTGATGGAGAACATGCCCTTGGGTATGAGACTGATAATTATTTGACAGAGAAAACATGTCTGGTGTCCTTAAAGGCCCTGTAGCCTATTTATTGCTCCACCTGTGGTCACACCAGATCATCACACACCCCTGAAGAAGCTTTGTGGCATCTGGGAAAGTACTGACCAGTATGTCCCCACCATGGGGACCATCAGTACCCAGGTGCCCTGGCAGGAGCCTTGGTACAGCTGGCACAGGGAATTTGTGTATGCCAGGGCCTTATCTCTGCCTGCCCAGTGAACTGGGAGATCGGCACGAGAAGGAATAAAGCTGACGTGCAGTTTTGGCCTTGTTATCAGAGGGAAGGAATAGCTCCTGCAGTTATTTATAATTTGCTTCTGTGCCACAGCCAGGCAGTCAGCGCTCACACAGCAGTGGCTGATGGGAGAAGCTGCACCCCTCTAAAACTGCTGTGCAGGTTTGGTTCCAGCCTGGCAACCCTGGTGATCTGTACTCGTGTCCAGAGCTGCTGGGCTGTGTCACACGGAGGAATGACAAGTGACAGCAGCGTCCCCAGCTGTCCCCACGGCTCAGATGCCACCCTGACTGGGGCCAACTGGGTCTCTGCAAGGCTCATCTACTGAACGTGCTTTGGGGAAATTGAGGGCCACTTTGGGAACACTGCACTCCTCCCTGTGACATCCCAAAAAGCAGTCTTGAGACACACACCTGATGCCATGTCACATCTGGGAAAATATAAGTCTAATAAACATTAATGCACTGGGACTTAGCACTACATTTTTTCTTAGTGCATTTGATTAAATTTTGAGCAGTGCTGAGCAAACCCACAGCCTTTTGTTTTCCATTTGCCAGGCAGGGACTGTCCAGGGCATAACCAGCACCTGCTCTATGGCAGCAAACCATTTTCACTGGAGACTCCTGTCCTAGTACTCCAGGGTCTTTGATCCCGAATGCCCTGTAACAGTCTGTATAGCCTGTGACTACAGAATCTGTTACATCATCCTTATGTTCCATACATCCATACATCCTTATGTTCCACCTATGATGACAATATTGGCTATTTTGCCCAGCTCCATGGAGGGAGTAGGGAGCACTCAGAGGTGCCTCAAGCCATGGGATGGGTACAGTCTATTTCCCGTGGAAGCCTCAGCCCATCTGCTTGTTCCCATGCAGCACCCCAATATCTGAGTGCCAGCTGTCCCCTGGGTTGATTCACACTCTGCATGTGTGGTGGGTGGAAGCTGAGGGCTTGAGAGCTGCAGTGCTGCCTCTCATTGGGAACAAGGAAGAAACCTGCAGAGCCAGGGCCCAGGTGCCCACAGAGCAGGACACAGAATACCTGGAAAGCACAACCATAGAAGACCAGCCAGACACTACTATTGCCCCTTCTCTGCCAAGCGCTAAAAAAATCCAAGAAATCCCAGCACAGGGAACAGGTTTGACCAGCTTTGTCACATTTCTGTGTTCTCTCTACTAACACAGACCCAGGCAGGGCTTTGTCTATCCGTTCCAGACCGTGTTAGTGCCATGAGACACCTCTGGCTCTTCCCCCAAGGCAGCTCCAGCCCACTGCTGGTAACTTTCTCCAAACCCTACAACAAGGCATCTCCTTCCTCCATGGACTCGCCCTTGGAGGAAAGGCACAGCTAATGCACAGGGACTCATTCTGTCTGTGAAACACTGGCTTAGTTCCCAGCTGTCAAAATTTCCTCCCCAGTCCTCTGGCTCCACTCAGCTGCACCAGGAACAGGCAGCTCCTCCAGGCCTCGCTGGGGCTCTGGGGACACTGGAGCTTGCCAGGTGCTCCCACAATGTCAGCACAGAGCTCCCCCAGGTACTGTAAATCCGTACCAAACCCAGAGCAAAGCTGCAGTAAAGGAACAGGACGTCTTTGAACATGACTTTTACTGTATCTAAAATTACTTGCAGGTCTCTGCAATGTCACACCCACTCCTGCAGTGATGTCTTTGGGCATCAAGCCCTGGAATAGCCTCTCTGCAGGCTGGAATGTGATTTCTGTTCCGAATGGGGATTAAATGTGCTCTCAGAAAAAGGAATTTTTAAGTTCTGAAATTCTGCTTTTGGACTTCAAAGCTGCTGAAATCTACACCATATATTCCCAATTTTTATTTATGACATGCACTAAATATTCACTTCTATAATAGGACATAAACTAAAAGCTTCAATATTCTGTTAATTTTATTTCATTGGTGAAATCACTACAAAGTATTGCTGAGATAGAAATCTCTTACCTTCCTTGCATTTCAAAGCATCTCTCATTTGTTTGTGCACAGCTCCTGCATTTGAATACCAAAGGAACCAAAAGCAATTCAGTAATTTGTCTGTAGCAGATGTTCTTCAAGATTTAAGCATTATGATATCACAGCTTAGTGCAAAACAAAACAAATATAAGGCACACAAAGTGAGATAAACTTTTAAAAGTCTGAAACAAAAATTGAGAACCATTTAGAAGTACTTCTGCAACTCAGTTTGCCATACACACACATGGGTTTTTCCAAAAAGTTTTACTCGTTATCAGTTACAGCACAGGCAGTGTGCCTCCCACCAGTGCAACGCTCACCCACCGCAATGAGTACTATTTTTCTTACTTGTAGCTGGCTGGTGACAAATGCTGTTCCATAACAGCTTGTGCTGTGTGAATGAAACAAGGCTCTGGTACTTCTTTGTGTTCTGAGTTCTCTAAAATGTAGAATATTTGTTCAGACAGAATACATTGTGCTCACATTTATCTTCATGTATATTTACATTGTTATATATTTTCAATTTCTATCGATTTGTAAGTAAATCAATAAGACAATTAGAACACAAAGGTTGGACAGGTTTCTCTGAAAATGTCAACAAATTCAATTTAACCGTGGGACTATAAAATCAATCTTGGAATTTTTTTTTAAATCAACATTTTTCAATAACTTATTATTCTTCTGGAAAATCCTGGGTCAGCATTAACTTCTCACAGACATTTTAACAATGAGATGACTGGACATTACTAGCAGTGGGCCTTCCCCCTGCATCCTTCACAACATCGATGTATTCACTCCTTGGCTCTCTCTGCAATGCAAAGAGCCAATACAGACTCTAAAACACCGGGGCAGTGTCAGCGGGGCTTTATCCCTCGTGTGCTCCATCAGTCACAGGCAGAGGGAGCTGGGGCTGGGTTTGGAGACTGTCCCGAGAAAAGCTGTGCTGCAGGGAAGGGAGGTCACGGTGTTGTGAGGAGTGTTGGAGCTCATTCTCACGTTCTGTTACCTGGGTGAGGGCAGTGACCATCCAGGCCCATCTTGTGCAGCCAGACTTCAGACCAGAGCCGATTCCTGCGAGGGAAACTCTGCACTGGTGCTGCTCCCCTTCTCCATTTCCTGGCTGCTGGCTGTGGGTGCAAATCCCAACAAGTAACTTTGGAAGTGTCCCAGGTTCTGAAGGAAACATCCCTCTCTCCCCACTACCAGGAGCACTGCCCACCCCTTGCAGAAGCCTCTGTCCGGAACAGGGAGTGTGGATCACCCTCGTCCCCCCAGGCTCCTCCACAGGCTGCTGTGCACAGGGACAGGACAGCAGGGGAGTCCCCAGGAGAACGTCACAGGCAATGTGACAGCTCATCCTGTGCTCAGGAGGCACCTTCCTGCCGCGGGGGCTTCCAGCCAGAGCCCCACTGCAATTCCCAGTCTCTACAAGAACAGATGGAGAAAGACATACTTTGCAAGACAAAAAGGAAAGTTTTAACAGAACAGACTGGAAATAACCACATGCACTGCGGCTCTGGAGATCTTCATTATTTCCCACCTCCTGGGGAGTGATGGGGCAGGTGTCCTGTTTGCAGAGAATCAGCCTCTCCTGGCCAAGCAGCAGGGGTAAGTCCATCACCAGCTCTCCAGCACACAGAGTTTCTGCTCCTGCAGCTCCCGCACCTGATCCCACAGAGTGCAGATCTGATGTGATGAAAGGACTTCATGTGCCAACGTGTCCAGGCCTTCTCCTTTCCAGTTTGCTGGACCTGCTGCATGGATAAGCAAAGGTTACAGAATAAATCTCTCAGTAAAAAACCCCACTATTATTAGATTCAAAAGAACCCTTTTTCATATGCCGAGCTGTGGCAAACTCCACAGGTTCCCCCTCTGTGCTCCAGAGTGAGGGACAGCCCCTGTGGCCAGTGCAGACCTGCTCCCTCCCCACTGCCCTTCAATCCACCAGGTGCAATGCCCTGGACCCCTGATGCAGCAGGACAAGATGCTCAGACTGCAGTGGTGATGGGCTCAGAATAAAGCCAGAGGTGTCCAATACCTCACAGCAGTAACTAAGGCTTCACCAGCCAAACCTCAGCCAGAAAGCGAACAAAAAGCCTACGCACGTGCTTTGAGCCCGAGCCTGCTTTGCCTGGCAGCAGCTGGGACACATCCCAGGGCTGAGAGGTGTTGAACAGGCAGTTACCACGCCGCCTTCTTGCAGAGGGAGCAAGATTTCCAGTCTGGCATTCTGCAGAGGGCCCTGCTGTCTCCAGGAGCAGGAGGTGCCTGGGTGGCAGCGGTGCTGCCCGGGGTCTGCACAGCTGGGGGAGCAGGCACTGGGCAGGCACTGCAGTGACACCAAGACCAAAACATTTCACACAGACATCTTTATTTTCGTATTTCTGCATGGATGAACGCTCTTTTTCATGGGATGTACGGGTAGACAGATTATACCCTACAAAATGGAGTTTAGCAAACATACATATATATATGTACACACATATATATAGTCTGGCAAAATCGCTTCTGCATTCCTCCACGTGTCCGAATGGATGCTTACAATAAACCAAAGCGAAAGGGACACTGTGAGGTTTTGGGTTATTTTTGTTATCTATAACATAAAATACTGTTTGCATTTTTTTTCAACTCAACTGTATGTTTTCCTGCTTATTCTTAAGCAGAACTGCAGAAGGGAAAAGACATGCCTCTAAGCTTTCAATTTTTACTACCCCAAGTTACTATCAGTGATGCAGGTAGAAGAACATTTCTGAACTTTACACAAGGGCCAAACTATGAGTTCAGTGTATGTAACCACATCAAATATAAGAGCACCCCTGCACCAGTGATGCGAATACATCATTGGCACGTGTTAGCTCACAGCACAGTTCGGTTTCACAGCCCCCATGCACATGGATACATGTTTGAGTCTCACTTTTGAAAGCTTCATTGCAAATTTTTAACCTGACAGTGTCCCTTGAGAAAAAATACATATTGGGTTTAAGAAAGGACACCCTCTACAGGTATTTTCTTTTTATTATTAAAACCAACATTTTTAAAACCATTCAACAAAATTGAATACAAATTGCCATCGGAGAACAGCATTTTTAACAGTGAAGCTATACATGGCTGATCCATTAACATGGCTTTAGTTATCACAATTTACATTATTTGCACATTTCCTTAGGTCTTTCCTGGCACTTCCACAAAGAAGAAGAGAAGTTTGACACACTGCTGCTACCATCTCATCAGACGTGACCCACGGACACAAGGGTGTTTGTTCTCAACACATATTGCAGTCAGGAAATGCCACTGCCCACGATGCCTGAACCTCAGGGTATTTGTGTCTCAAGCTTTTAGCTTGGCTCATGATTACTCACAATATTGCATTGCATTCAGAGGAACAGGAAAACAAACAGCCACAGAACAGGCACGGTACTTTTTTTTTCTTTTTTTTCTTTTTTTTGCATTATAATTAATCACATTCCTATTTGTCAACAGATTGTTACCTAAAATGCATATTAGAAAGGCTTTCTTTAAAAAATGCTGGCATGAAGATGCAGACTAATGTTTGTAACTAGTGAAACAGTCAGAGTCCTGATGCAGACATTATTTAAACATTCACGACTTGGAGGAAATGTGCACAGTTGATAGCACTGACAGAGAATCTGACTGTAACAGGAACTGCCTTCTGCCTCCTGGCAGGAGGATTGATGGGGGTGGGAGACTGGAGCAGCATAGTGCGTTTTATTTAGAAATCTGTTGTAGTGTTTGTCATAAATATTGCAAGCCCCATTTATGAGCGAGCAGAGGCTTGGCAAGTTTACAGTAGAGTAACATTCACAGAAAACATGAAAAACAAACCCAAAGCCATTTCCATGCAGAGAGTGGCTCTCTCACAGTCACTGATGTCTGTCACCTGCCGGCTGGAGAACATCTGCCATGGACAGATACTGCTGATGGAAAACCCAGAGGCCTTCTGTGCACTGGTGCCTCCCAGCCTCTGGCTGTAACAGTGGGATCAGGGACAAACACAGGGTAATAATTGGGTTTGCAACGGCAAGGACTCCGCCACAGACAGATTCTGCAATCTGAGCTTTGGGAAAACACAGCTGTGGGTGACACTTTGCAAGTCCTCCTGTCTCAGCTACTGTGGGCTTCAGGTGAAGCGCAGAGCTCAACCCAGGGCTGAACATCAGGGGTGTGTGGGAGAGGTCTGACTTCTGTGGGATCCAAATCAAAGCTTGTTATTCTCTAAGGGCAGACTCAGCGTGGCTCTCAGCATCTCCCTCTCTACCTGATGCACCCTCATTGTTCCTGGCACAGTGGAGCAGCAAAGGAGATGCCAGAAGTGCAGGGTCAGTACTGGTACCCTGATTTCAGCACGCACTGACAGTGACACCGGCTGTTTGCTGCTGACTGGAGCCACACTCAAGAGAAAGCAGTGACAGCCCTGGTGACAAAGGCAGCCCACACAGAACTGCTGCCAGTGGGGCCAGGAAACATAGCTGAGGCCAAATTCATCACAGTAACTCCAGAAATTAATTTAGCTTCAGGGACTATGGCATCATGCAACTAATAACACTTTCTTTTGAAAAGGGCACATTCCAAACATTTCTGTCTGTATGTGCCATCTCATAAGCACCCCTGAAGCAAGACTGTTAGAGGAAAAAGGCACTGTGATAGCCTGATTCAAATCCTTCTTTTCCATTGTCATGAACACTTCTCCCTCTGCTGAAGTGAACTACTTAGAATAACAGACAGATGTTCTTTTGGTGGGAGGGAAAACCTCGTAATTATATTAAATTCTGTCATTTGCTAAAGTGATTGCAAGAAGAATCAAGAAGGAACAGTGTAAACTCGTGCATTATTTCAGTTACAACTGATGTCTTTACCAAGTGCTTGTTAAATAAAGCCTCAATGACAATACCCAACAACTGGAGGACAAGGTACTCCCACAGCGTGGCTCCTCCTGCAAACCCCAGCCCCTCACTGGAGCTGCTCTGCTCTGGATCCCTGCTGGGAGGAATTCATCAATGGTATCTGTATGAAAGGCAATAAATAACACGGACTGAGGTGTCATCCCTGCAGACATGTAACTTCACTTGAATAGCGCTTTTGATGACAAGGGGATAACTCAAAGAAATAAAGTTAAGAGTACACAGAAGTGTATGGAGGAGCACAGTAAAACGGGAAAATGGCCCACCTCGGGGAATTGGCATTATCATTATACTAGGACTGATCAGACCTACTTCTATAATCAGGAATGCTTCAACAGATGAAATTTTTATAAAAGTAGGGCTACAGAACTGAGGCATTCTATATATTCTGTATTATAAAAAGCTTCCACTTACATAATTTTTAAAATATATCTTCACTGCTAACAGTTAGTCTGTAATATAGTATGTGATACAATAAAAATAGATGCTTACTGGATGGGAGTGATGTAGCACTATGGCAGGGACTGTCCCATCTGTGTGGTTTGAGCAGCTGGAAAAGTTGGCTGTTGCCTCCTTCCCTTCGTTTGTCAGCCACTGTCTACCTGGAGACGGCAATGGCACTCTGGTGAGTCAGCTTTCCTAAGAGGCTACTGCAGAGAAGGCTCTGACACGTTCCCCAGCTGACAAATCATCCAGCCTTGGTGTAAATTCACTACACGAGTTTTTCTGGTTTATTAATTAAAAAACCAAACCCCTAATCCAATACTCTACCTGGCATTAGCAAGGAAATGGGGCTTGTACAAGGCATGCTACTGCCATGTAGGAAAAAATATGGGCCTGGCAGCTGATTCCGAGGTTAATAACTATTCAAGAGCTCTCAATCAAATGTGCTGTGCATTTTGTGGATGCCAAGGTCCGTATGTTGAAACACAGCTACATCTTTGGGCCCTGTTTTTCACTAAGTAAAGCAATAAAGCCTAAATAAATCCATAAAGGGGGCAAGACCTTACGGTAACGTCCAGTGATGAATCTAGGAAGCATGTGCCAAACTACAGCAAAAGGACCAGAGCACATGGCCATGGTGCTACTGAGATGCACAGTGGAGAATCACCTGGTGTCCCTGGGACTCAACAGGTGGCTGGGACCAGAGCAGGTGTTCAATCCTCTGTGCCAGCCCTCATCCACCTCCCTGGTCTCTTGGGAACTGACCATCGCTGAACAGGATTTGTTCTGCACTTTGATATTAATATGTGCAACATGTTTTGCTCCTTTCTGACTCACCCTGGCACGAAGATCACCCGGTTAATGTGTTCAGGAAGAACCCCACCAAACTCAGCATGGTGGCACCAGTGCATGTGAGAGGATAAGCGGGATCTCTGCAGAAATGGGGATACTGGCTACATGGGCTGTCTGTTTAATGTCCCGGGTACACTGACTGTTCATTTTTTCACAGACTGCCCTGGTAGATTGGAGTTTTGTCAAAGCAGATTAATGGCAAGGCATCCATAAAACATTGTGCCGAACGGAGGTATGGACTGAGCTGTCACTTGCAATAGATGGCTGAATAGCTATCAACATGTGCTATCATAGGGAACTAAGCTTGCTAGATTAGAAGCAGGACTTGTGCCTAGCAAACAATGCTCTGTATTACTCATTGAACTTCGAGCAGCAGTTCTCTCTTGTTGGGATTTATTAAAATATTCACATGCTTCCAAAACGAAAGAAAGGTCCACCGGCATCTCCTGGGGAGAAGAGGTGGGATCGGTTGCATTCGGTTGCCATTTGGTTGGAGATGTCATACAAAATCCTCACACACTGGACATGGCTCAATTGTAAAAAGCTTTCACCCAGAAAGGAGATCTCTGTTACACAGGAAGTCTCAGACTCCTCCAGTGCTCGTCTGGTTACATGACATTCTCAAAGAGCTGTAAGGATCGCATGATATTGTCGTCCTGAAAGCAAGGAGAAGATATTTCCATGAAACCAGCATGGACAAGCACAACTCATAACTCTGCCCTGGCACCAGGAGCTCTGCAGCTGCAGAGCAACAGCCTTGCTCTGGGAATGCTCTCCCGCCCTGTGAGCTGGGGCTGATTCAGTGCCCCGGCCCCGATTCTGCACAGCAGCTGTCTCGTGCTTCGGCCCCTGGGCTGGTTTGAGGCAGACCAAGCACAGAGTCCTCTCCTGAGCCTGATGTCCAGCAGAGGCTGTGCCGTGCAGGGCACTGGGCTGGTGCCTGTGCTGGTGCCTGTGCTGAACCCTCAGATGTCCCTGATCCTAGGTATGCAAACGTGCTCCTGGCTAATATGCTCCACAAGTCCAAATGGAATAGCAGGTTTTGAACTGATAAGCAATCTGCCTTGAGGGAGCACTTCCTGCCAGAAATTCCAGCTCAAACCCAAAACACATGCAATCTGTGCAACCTCAGCCTCTTCAAGACTCTGAGAGCCAAACGAGAAAGTTACAGACAGACACAAGGGAAATCCGGGATTATTTCTCTTGAAGTCTTGGAATTTTACTTCGAGAAAGGAACCAGATTAGTATTCAAAAACATAATGATGATTTTTTCCCCCCCAGGAATTCAGCTATTCCAAAAGTTAGAACAGCTGTTTGCCTGTAACATGAAAATAATTTTCCACATTGAGCAACTTAAGAGATCTGTTGCATTGCATTCCTCAGTTGTATTGTGAGGCTGCACCACCTCTATCACTGCTCACTCTGTTCATGGGTGCAAGGCATCACCTTGCATGGGAATCACACTCTACAGGGTAATGCCAGGGCTTCACTGACCACAAGCCAGAGCTGCTGCAATGGCACAGGTGAGCACTGTTGTGCACTTTGGTTTGTTTTTCATAAACATGAAAAAAAAAAAAATCTTAGTGTTGCAGGGCTTGCTCCTGCCTGCCAGGAAACAGCACCTGACAGTGCATCAGTCTGCCCAGCTCCCAGTCAAGGATGGCAGCAGAAGGAACCAAACCCAAACAAGGGCAGAGAATCAAAACTCTAACAGTTACAAGTAAAGCTCCATCAATACTGAGACCACTGATTATACGCACACCTACAGGCAAGTTAAGAATGTGAAGAATAATACACAACACAAATGATCAAATAAAGATGGTGCCAAAACTAAGCCAAACAATCAGGAGGGACCAAGAATGAAGTAACTGAAAAACATTAGCCTTCTACTATGCATCTGTTAGACAAGGATTTTGCTGCCTGAAGTCCCTGACTGAGACTGGATGTGGCCAGAGCCAGGTTTGACACAAAACCAGCAGAAGCCAGCCCGGCCCTCCACAGTGAGCATCTTCCCCTTGCTCAGGGACAGAAGAGCTGTCTGGCTGCAGAACTGGAAAGAATTTTCCAGGCAACATAAATGCACAGAAGGGCCAAGATGCATTCTAAACAGCAGAGGTTGCCTTTTCCACCACTATTGTACTGGTCAAGTATTAGAGATATCTGTGAGCAAATATTCACACAATCAGGGTCTGAGACAACAGACATTAGGCCAATTGCATGTTAACGCAGATGCTTCTTTGTGCCAGTGCTAAAAGTACCAACAAAAATTTATCACAGCCAATCTCACATATGGAATTTGCAAGAGGGAGCTTCCAAAGCAGAAGAAAAATAAAAATTATTGCTATGATGACAGCATTTGCTTTTAATGTTTGACCATAAAAACATCAACTGGTTTTATAACTCAGGGCTGTAACTACAAGAATTTGAGATGCCTTTGACTCTGGGCAGTCCCAGCAGTGTGGTACCTGACAATGACATCTGGGGCAGCACAGAGACAGCATCAGACTCTCAAAATGAAGAAAAACAAAAAACAAAAACAAAACAAAAAACCCAAAAACAACTTAAGGCAGTTAAGAGCTTTCTCTACAATTGTCTGCTTGTCTATAGAATCATGCACTGCTGTCCACCCAGGAAGTTAAAAGCACTGGTCCCAGCACTGCACACGAAGACATCATCTCCCATATTCTGCCTGACCCTACCTCACTAGTGAGTCACAGGTTTCACAGAGCATCAGAAACTCAGTCTTGAAACTGTTTTGGTTTGGGGCTTTTTTTTCACAGAGCAAAGAAAACCCAGGATCCTGAGCAGCATCTTGTTTCAAACAGAGTTTGTCCAAAGGGAAGCAAATGATGTGACATGAGATAGATCTTTCCTTGCAGTTGTAATTTAATCCTTACCTCCTGACATGATTCAATAAACTCATCTAAAGTTACAACTCCATCTTTGTTTTTATCCATTTTCTGAAAAAAAAAAATAAAAATTAGTTTACACTGGTAACACTATTGTTACATTATAATACTTTAGTTGATGCAACCTGGATAAAGCTGGGACTTAACAAGCTTAGACCACAGACTCAATGCTGGATTGGCCAACTGCTAAGGACTTGTTTACTCTGGGATCTGGAGCACTTTTGACGTCATCTTCAACTGCTTCCTTGAGACACACCAGAACCTCTGCTCTTATTCCATTGTTTATTTATGCACTGCCTGACTGACCCTCCCCATTCCTGTCAGTCAGTAGGGCAGTTGAGAGAAGCAGCACAGAAGGGCAGAGGCCTCAGACTTACTGGATGTGGCACATCCCAATGCAAATGGGCAGGCTGAGAGACAAGTGAGAACCAGGAAAATCAGCAGGCCCTGTAGTGTTAGGCTGAATGGCTGCGAGGGTTTATTTTGGAATATATAACAAGGTATAGACTCAACTTCACACGGAAGTCTATCAGTGGTGCATAGCTCAAGTGTTGAGAAAAACCCATCAAAAACCAGGTACCTGGAAAAACACTTCTACATGCTGCCTTGGTGCATCTTCCTTGAGCACTGGATACGTGTATTTTCCCATCATATCATAAATTGCCTTTACGATATCCATCATTTCCTGCCATAGCAGCATGCCAGCACAAACAGAAAAAGGAAATTAAGAGAAATGATAGCCCATTTCCGTCTTGTACTGCCCTATTCTTCACCCTCCTTCTCCTATTACAAACCAGCACCTGGAATGCCTGTGCATGTGCATGGAGACAGATGTACCCCGACACACAAACTCATCCTATAGAAAGAATTGCTTTCTGTGCCATGCCACAGACTCCCACAGGGCTCCCTCCCCTCCCCTGGCCTGGCTCTGACACAGCAGGTGCTGGGAGCAAGGGCTATGCTCAGCTCGGTGCTGTGGCACCAACCCTGTCCCAAGAGCCTCCTCCAGGGCCAGGGCCTCCCAGCTGTGACTGGGAATCTGGTCCCTCCCCACACCTTGCACAAATTGCCCCTCAGCTCCATGACCAGTGGCAGTAACTGCAAACCCCCCAGGGATGCACAATGGGTTCGAGTCGACTAGGATGTATTTGTCACATACTCAAGGTTACCATGCTCAAAACCAAGGCTTCCCACAGTGGGAACAAGCAATACCAGATAAGAAGATAAAAACAGATGACAATGCAGGGTTTGGGAGTGGTGCTCGAGGCTTGTAGTGCCTCAGATAACCCCTACAGTATCTCCTAGTGCAGAAAGAAAGCTCTTGTGCCTCAGTCACCAAGTACTGCCACCGTTACCCTCCCCTTCACAAGGGTTACGTGGCTCAGAGCTGTAACCAGGATTTTGCGCCTGGCTAAAACAATTCATTAAAGGTACCTTAATATAGGAAAATATGTCTAGAAAATCATGCAATAACGTCACAGTGCACTTTGCTTAGACATAGACAAATGCTTGAGTCCATTCTGATTTGCATTTAATTAGCTGCATGTAAAATTAATTGTGTTCTGCAACAAAACCCAATCATTTCTCTCTTCCAAAATCAACCACATTTGTCAGGAACAGCCTTACCTCCTTGTTTATATAGCCATCCTTATTTATGTCATACAGATTAAATGTCCATCTCAGCTTCTCATGAACGGTTCCCCGTAGCAGAATGGACAATGCCATCACAAAATCCTGGTTTGAGGAAGAGAGAGAAGTGTGAATTTTCATAACACCCTTTTCTAAGTCACCCTCTTTATACAATGCCAGTCAAAAGATTTCTCTTTTTAGGATGGAGCATATGCTTATGAACCTCTTCTGGCTCCCTTTTCCCAAAATGTGTCCTCTCTGACTGAATTCAACGGTGGAAGCATTCACTAAGATGTCTGGTTTTTAAGAGCACAGCCAGATGCTCCCGTGGCCTTTCTCCTCCCTGCTGCAAGGAGCCGTCACTCAGATCGCCACCACCTGGTTAAACACGGCTGGACTGTGCCTGTGGAAGTAGAAGCTGATGCTTTCTTACCTCCACATTGAGGTGCTGGCAAAGAAGGGAGAAAATCCAGCATTTTCTCTGTGTCCACCATGAGAGATGGAATGATCCTAAACTCCTCTGACACAAGGAGCCTTAGATTTTGTTCTCTGGCAAAATCTGTCAGACTTGATCAGATGTGATTCCCACCACTAATTATTCAGTGTGGCACACATAATTTTAATTGGGTTTTTTTGCTTACAGTAAAGTTACTGCTTCTGGTAACTTTGATTTATTAATTATACTGCACGGTGCCTCAGGCACTGGGAGCAGCATAGCTACAGGGGTTTGTTAGCACAGGCAGAGCTTCAGGATAACAGAGCTACAGTTCCTGATAACTCATTTAATATCCTTCGTCACCTCCATGAGCTCTGCATGGGGCAGTGCATCACTGCTTAGAAACCTCTGCTCCTTTTTGCCAAGGCTCAGGGGAATTTGAATTTGTTGAACAATACAAAAAAGGGGACAAAATTCTCATGTTTGACAACCAGTAAAGAGACAGATCTGCCAGGAATGAAAGTTCAGAACTTTCTAGGTTTAGTTTTGTTTGTTTGTTATTTTAACAGCATTTTTCTGTTCTCAGTCTGTTTATGTTTCCAGACAGCTTTAGCTACCGAGTAGCTGCCCCATGCAAACCTCCCACTGCAGCCCTCACCACAGAGACACACAGACACACATGGAAACACCCCCATTTTACATCTAGTGAATGAACACATTTCCCAGTCTTACCTGGAAATTACCAGAGGTTTTGGCCATTTGACAGCAAAGGCAAGACTGCCTATGATTTATAGGAGTTTTATAGTCTTCAACACTATGAAAGTTCATCCTCCAGAAGTCTATGACTTAACATATCCCTTTGCTGCACTCCTACAGCTATGGGCTGAGCACGAAGAGAGGTTGTTTGTAGCCACTGCAACAGGTCTTTTATTTAAAGGGTGCATTTAGTTTCCAAGTACCTGAGATGCTTGTTCAACACATGCAATGCATGATGACTGCAGAAGGTACAAGGTGCAAGTTATCTGTGTCTCTCATCTCATTTCATATGGGACTCTCCTCAGCCACTCCTCTCTGCTACATAGCCCTCTGCACTTCCTCCCTCTGATCCTGACTAGCACAATCTAGAGCCTTCTTTACTGACACATGGAACTGCATCTGCATAAACTGAAGTGAACCAGATTTGAAAACATTCACTGACTTTGGACTGAAACCTCTAACCTTTAATCCAACAAGTCCTACTACTTCGCAATGAAGAATGGACAGAAAAGCTTAAAAACACAAAATTGAGAAAGTGGCATGGAAGGAAGATGCAAAGGAATTACCTCGAACTTCACGGAGCCGTTCTGCGCAGTGTCGAAGGCGTTGAAGAGGTAATGTGCATACATGCTGGCATCTGAAAGGCACAAAGGGCAGGGACAGCAGCTCATTACACACTGATGGTTCTAAACAAGTCAGGAACTTATTTTCCTTCTGTATATAACTCAATCTGGAAGCGTTGCCAGGTATCCTGTGAACCAGTAAATGTTAACATGGACTTGCAAAATCCTGACATCCTCCCTTAAAACAGCCTTGAAATGCAAAGGCTTTTATTACAGTAGAAACTATTTGGATTTTGGGACAGTACCTGAAAGAACGAGCAGAAAATCCCCAACCATCCCAGAGTGTCTCTGGTTCAAATGGTGGGAAACACAGCAAAAATACCAAAGAGTGACTGCAGAATGCAGCATCCTTTCTCTACCTTCGTGTTTCGTGGGAGACACGGCAGAGACCCCCCAGGGAAAGCCCAGCTTCAGAAGGGTCTTGCTGCAGTTACTTGAGTTTGACCCATGGCTGCTGGAGAGCAGTCTCACCTAGAGGCATATTTTCCTTCTTTTGAATCTTAAACTGCTGGTTTTAGAAAACCTTTTCTATTGAGAACAGTCTCTATAAGCCCATAAACTATGGCTGGTAGCTAGGAATAACAGTAGTGGTATGCAGAAAAAACATCCAACAGGTGTGCAACTTGAATATCTTCAGAGGCCTGTTCTCTGTTCTGGAGGCAATTCACTCTGCTCTCTGTATTATTAAAGTTCAGCTTTACAGGATGGGAGTTACATTAAAGTCCCTAATTATTTTACTGCTACTCTCTTGAGCAGCCATGCACTTCTTGTCTCATATTCTTTCTCTCTGGCACAAAGCATCAGTCAAGCCTCAGTCTCCACACTCAATGCATGGAACTCAGGTGAAGCCTGGTGCCTGTTCCGCCCAGGTGGAATGACCCAGCATCTCCTTACTTTGATCTCTCACATTATTCAAATCCAAGAAAGTGTAACAGTGTGCAGAAAAATCGAATACTTAACTTACTGCCATTCGTAAGGATAAAATGCACTGGACTTCAGGGAAAAAACATTGTGTACTACATTTTTAAGAGAAGGATTCTGAAATAAAATAGCTCCAAAAGAAAACCACAACATTACGTATGGCACAGTCCCACTAAAAGCTCCTATTAAGCTAAACTGAACAATGAACTAAAAGATTAAGCTAAGAGATCTTATTTCATGTACATTAAGAAATACTTAGATCACTTGTATCACTTGATGACAGATTAGCAAAACTTAAAACCTGCCAAGGATAGGAGCCCTAACAAAAATAACACAAGCCTGGGATGACATTGCCCAAGGTTTTTATAATTCAGAGCTACATTACCACCTCTAGGTTGTACAAGTTTATCTGTAACGAGAACCATGAAAGTGTAAAAATCTCTGAGGATTTATGAACTAAGGTTATACACATAGTTTGGAAACCAAGTGAAAAAAAATGTAAAATACAAAATCTATCTGCTATTGGCCCAATGTACTATTAAGCATGGTTGTATTTCCCTCATCATTAACCAAGGGAATCTCAAGGGAATGGAACACACAGAAAATGGAAAGGCAAGTCTTTGAAAACCTCAACAGAGTGGAAAAAAAGTTATCTATCCATGAAAAAGTGAAGCTTCTGTGCCTGCTGATGTTTATGCATGGGAAGGAAGGAGTCACCTGAGCTGCGTCACTTAAAGGAGTTCACTGGGGTAACTGGAGTTTCTTGGACTTACTGGAACTCAGGTTGGAAACAAAAACCACATCCAGGAATACATAAAAATTAAAAATACATAATTTTTGCAATAAATAAATAAATAAATAAATGGTCTGGTTTCATTTGGTAACAAAACTAAAAGCAATCACAACAGGAAATCATCAAGTTCATACTGAAATTTAATGAAAGCTTTTTATAGGTGTACATCTTTGAGGTCACATGGGCTGTAAAACATAAGCATAATCTGTTTTATCTTGACATTCAGTTGAAAAAACACTCGTTAATGACCTTCTTTAAGTAAATGCACATGCACACATACATTCTTGCAGAAAGGTCAGTCATCATTCCCCAAGGAGTGTATTCTGCAGGTACTACAGAGTGGGATAGTTTGGAAAGCCTCAAATACTTAATCTTTTGCTAAAAAGCCTCTTAAACCAACGACTCATTTCTTTCAATTTGAGAACAGCATCCCCACATATCCAATTAGAAGAATATATAGATCCTTGATGTTTTTAAAAGGCAAGAACATGTATTATTTGAGAGATTTAATACAATACTTTAATATGCCCATGCATGACATGACCCTGTCTTAGTCACATAAACACCAAAAATGATCATTTCAGGCAGCCAGGAGTTTCCTTATCAACTAAAAACTGCTTTAAGAATTTTAAGGAGGTTTTGATTAATGTTCAGGCCAGAAAGAAGTCTAGGACCCTCCTGTGCTAGACACTACATGCCCAGCAGTCCAACAGCAGGGAAGCAAAGACACACTGAGGGGAAGCAATTTCACTTTCTGCCAACAGAAAGTCAGGACAGAACAAAGCATCAACCCCCAGTTTCTATTTTGGACCTGGGGAATAAAGAGCTGACATTGAGGGGCAACCTTCAGTGGGGTTTTTCTATGTGAAATAACTGTTCAAAGGACCTAAAATTTTATTACCTTGATGTTTGTGTTTCTGTCTAAAACCCTCAAAGCTTAAGTTCAATTCCCATTCCTCGCACACATGATCTGCAGCAGTTTTGCAGACAGCTGGCAGTAGGCAATGTTAAGGCTTCAAGAACCCTGACAGGCACAAAGCACTCCACTTACCTCCATGAGGAAAAAACTGTGCATAGATCTGTTTGAATGTTTCTTCATTAACAACACCACTAGGACATTCCTGTTGGAAAACAAAAAAGAGAGAGAGAAAATGAATCAACTAAAACCCAGCTTTGTAAAGGTTCATTTGTAGAACTGTACAAGCCCGAAGAGAGCAATGAAACAAATCATCTCCCTGTTCTTACAGTGCTCTGCATGCACAGGCTGTGCAGCTGGAGAAATTGAAAGTAATTCAGGCTGCAATTTCATCTTAAGCATCTCACAAAGTTGGTTCACCATTATTAACATTTCTAACTGTGTTTTCAGCAGTTTCATTGCTGTTTTATAGAATGACCTAGAAAGGCAGCTCATGCCTTCTGTCATACCAAGCTTTCATCTAATAATTACAAATAATGTTCATGCCAGCTAACACCTCCCTGTCTAATGCCTTCACAGGTATGAATCGTTAATCCTCAGCAGCAGACTGTGGCCAGAAGCCTGACTCCAGATCCACACAGGCGAACAGTCCATAGTACACTAGAAAGTACAAACAAACAAACCTTAATAACAAACACCCCCCACCAGCTCAGTGCTGCTATAACACACATTACAGAGTCTTGGGCACTGCTATCTAACCATGTGATGTTTCAGTTATAGAAAATATTTCCCAGTTGATGGCACTATTCCTCAAATTTGCCTATCAACCAAATATGAAAACTAAACCAGAGCAAACCAATAAAGTAACCACAGCACTGAGCCTTTTTCACAGAGCACAGAATTCCGGACACACGGAAGTCAGCTTCCTCCCACATTTAGAGCCACTGACCAACAGAGACTGCTGGGGTCTGTGCCCTCCTGCAGCACTGACCGCACTCAGCCATTTTATTCCCCAAGCTCCCATCAGCGAGGGAGGAGGGAGCAAGAGCACTGTCCCTGCTGGTAGGACATGATCGAGATGGATTATCTGAGCAGGCTAACTCTCTCTCACCAAACTCACAAAACTGGCATGTACAGCTTGGCTTGATGCTTACATTGAGCTGAAGGGCAGATTTGGGATCAAGAAAGTTGCTCTGTTCCTGGCACTATACTCACTCCATGCATGCCTCTCTCTGTGACATGCTGTGATTCCTGCCTCACATTAACACAAATCCTTCAGCAGAGAACTTCACAGGATATAACACTGTTCCTCTGCACAAGGAATCCCCAGCTTCCATTCTTGGAACCTGACTCCTACTACTGTGCCTGATAGTCCTGAACTGCTGCTCAGAGAGAGCGAGCAAACAGTCGATCTGACAATTTTTCTGTGTGCCACTTGTGATTTTGTAGGTTCCAAGGTTCCTGGTTAGAAGAGTATTCTCAAACTGTTCCAAAGCTCCTCATAAAACATCCATTGCCTGGTTTCCTTATCATGAGAAAAGTGGTTACTTTTTCATCTTTAAAGTAGAAATCATCAAAAGAAGAATAATTAAATAGAAGCTAACATCTACCATAAGAGATTCTCACAAATATTTCCTAAATGTTCATGTTTTCTGAAGCTTGTAAGCTAACGTACATTAAATAAATAATCTGATATTTATTTATGGTATCTTTTAATCATCAATCAGACCAAGTGTCATATTCACAGCCATTCTTGGGCAGAAGTGTTCTCTTTGGTCACTGAAGTGCTGTTGCTACAAGATCACACAGGGCCCTTGCAGAGTATTTCACCAAACTGTCATTCTTTTTAAAACCAAGCCTCGCACAACCTGCCCAACCTCTCCAGCACAGTGCCACTGGCCAGACACGCCGAGATGTATTTCCTTCTCTCCTCTTGATAACACAACAATGTGCTGAAACACACGTGCTGAAAGATGGTTTGTAGATGAGGGACTGATCATTTTTTTTCTCTTTGCTTCCCACAATTGCAGAGTCCCTGGGGTCCCTTCCCTCTCTATTTATTACCAGAGATGGGCACGTGGCTGCTGCTGCTGCTGCCTGTGCTCTCTCACAGGGGCAAGGGCTATGCTGGCAGTTTTAGCCATTAGGCCTGCTTAATTTTCTGAATTTCCACATGATCCTTATTGCTTCTTGCTCCATCTGGAAGCCAAATGAAAGTTTGCATCACAGCCCTAGGAGTGCTGGGGAGAGGCAGCGCGGACATTGATAAGCCCATTTAGCTCTCCATAACTGGATTGCTTTCAGACACATATGCTACTACCAATTCATTTGCAGTTAATTGATCACAATTTTTGTTTTATAAGAGCCAAATAATGCTCAAGAGACCTCATTAGTGCTATAGTACTATTTAATTCTGCTGACTCAAAAGAAATCTC
Source organism: Ifrita kowaldi (assembly GCA_013398055.1). Taxonomy (NCBI): domain Eukaryota; kingdom Metazoa; phylum Chordata; class Aves; order Passeriformes; family Cinclosomatidae; genus Ifrita; species Ifrita kowaldi. The sequence continues at coordinate 22,945 of VZRS01002387.1, forward strand.
TCTCGTGAAACAGAGCAGGTAAGATTAGTGTCAGTTTAAATTCCACTGAAGTTAATAAAGGTTCACTCATTCAAGAAAAAATGCTTGTAACAAAAAGCACAGTCCTTCACTGTAGTATTCATAAGGCCTTCCTTTGATAGCAGGGTTTTAGGTTAACACCTCTCATTTCCTTAACCTATGAATTCTTTAAAAACATCGAACAGTGAACTTTTTTTTTATACTGTGGTCAAGCATAGAACAAACCCCTCATTTTCTGGGGGCTGACTATCAAGCTCTGGCAGCATGAGCTATGCATCTGAACTTACCCTTTCATGCTGCTTTTAAATCACTAAACCACAAAGGAGCTGAATCCACATAAAAACCAAACACACCAACCCACAAAACCAAAAGGAAAATAAAACAGCACTTGCATTTTTCTTCTGCTGGAATCAGAAATAAACTTCACTGATCGCTTTCAGAGATGTGCAAAGCAGAGATGCAGGGACCACAAGGGAGCTGAGCCTAACCTGCCTGATGGACCCTCCTCAGTTCACCTGGCCAGAACATGAGGACGAGCGCTCAGGGGTCACATTTCGCTAAATTAGAGGAAGTAAGTTAGCTGACCACAGACAAATCCACAATCCAGATTTGCATCTCTAAGCACACATCCCATGTATTTTGTTGCGCTACGTTCTCCCACTTTGGAGATGTTTTGGGGAATATTAAAATATCAGAACATTTCTCCCTTGCTTGTACTGCTCAATTTAATCTCCATAATTCTGCTTTGTTACAATTACATCTCATACTACACTTTGCTACAGATTTGCTAAAATACTCCCACTAAAGCAAGGTAAGGATGTCTCCAGCAGCCCCTCAGTCATCTGGGTTGTCTGTTTCCTGATTTAGTATTAAGAAATTATCCCTTGCAGCTAACAAGTATTTCCCCTAACAGCACAAACCCCCCCAAACTGACCAAAAATTCCCACAAAACCCCCAGTTCTTTAAAATCAATGTACTCAATTCCAAAGAATGTAAGCCATTAGAAGCATGGCCTAAATGGAAGATGCTGAATTACTGAGCTCAAATCTCTGTATTTTTGGTCACTTCATTAGACATCAATGTATCAGTTTTCATCATAAAAATACTTTCTTGCTCTCCCTTCCTGCACTTCCATAACTGCTCACCAAACTTTACTCCTCTGGGGGGCAGAAACTTTCTTCTAATTCCAGCCTGTGCCTACCCATGGCCATTTTGTTCCTGTGCCAATATTGCTGTTTAGCTCAAACAATTCTGGTGTTTTTGCAGACAGAAGGTATCACATTTTTTGCTAAGTTGTGCCAAGGCAAGACCCACCAGAGGCTTCACTGGGTTTGCCTGTTTCTTTGCTTTTGCAGAATCCCAACCAAAGAGGTGGGACCAAACACCTCACATTAGTCTGGCTCCAGTCAGAGCCAGCTCTGAGGTGCAAAAGAGACTATTCACATAATGCAGAATCCTGCGAGCAGAGGCAACTGCTAAGATAAATGTGAAATGTTGGTCCTGGAATCAAGAGATGCTGGAGGGTGGCACAACTGGAAAAGCAAGCTGAAGGCAAAGAGAGGGGACATTTGGCCAGGCAGCAATAATACAGGCCTGGTTAGTGTGCTCGGCTTCCCTGGAGATGAATTTATTGGCAGCCTCCATCAGCCTGGTGCAAAAACACCAGAACAGACCAGTGATACACCAGGTGAAGATTGAGATGATTTGGAGGGAGTGGGGGAACAGAATTCAGAGACAAAGAAAGAACAGGTTTAAAGGTACTGAGAATTAGGACTCCGGTCCGACAGGGCACTAGTCCAGAGGCCACCCCAGGCTGTGCTGAGCTGCTTTTGGTGGAACACCATCCCTGTTCCTGCACACCAAATCCTCTGCAGCCAGGACTTCGATCCCTCTGTGCCCAATACAAGTTCCTGGAGATGGCTCTGTGATTATCCAGGTGTTGCCTTGTGATTAAACAGGACCTGTGCAATCACTGAGAGCAAGCACTAAATACAAACCAGAGAGGAAAATGACTGTATTCCCACAGGGATTTCGAATCTCCAGATGGCACTGTAACATCATCCCAAAGAACAGACTGTTTGGTACAATAGCAAATATGGTAACAGCTGAGACAGTTTGCCTCCTGTGCATAATTACTCATCCCATTGAAACCATGATTTGCAGACTACCAACGTTAAAGCTGCACTTCTATGTCAGTTTAAACCTTAGATATGAAATTTTATTGTGTGTATTTATTGTACATATTGTGTGCAGATCAGCTGGATAAAAACAGCCTGCTTTGTCCTAATATCCAGATATAAACCAAGACCTTGCCAGCACTGCCAATTAATACCAAGTCCTTCAGTGACATCCTAGGTTTAGGTCACAAGTTAAATGCACTTGTCTGCCACTCTTGCCCTGGGAGGTAATGCAAAGTGATAGCAAAATTGGGAAGGGCAAGAGGTAAATGTCCTGTGTGCTGGGAGTGCTCCAAGTCTGCCTCACTGGTTTGCATCTGCATCTGCAAATCCTCCCAGCACGGAGCAGAGCTGTCCCACACAGGATTCCCACCTGACAGCGATACAGAAGGCTCTGTAGAGATCTCAGCAACACTAGGTTTAATCCTCTGCTGTAGGCAGTCATGTCCTATCTGGGTGTTAACCTGCCAAGCTCTGTCTCAAAAGCTGTATGATTCCATGCTGGCTGCTGAAAGCATGAAGAGATATCAGTGTTCAGTTAGAAAACTTCACACATTAAATGACCTTTATGTGCAGCAAAGGCTGCACAAATATGCCACATGTACCAAACAACAATACAGAAAGCTGAGCTGTGCTTTGGCCCACTTAGGTGAGCAGTGAAATAAAGGATGAAACCACCAGACTCCTTGGAAAAGTCAAAGATACACTGGAAATGTGATTTGATCAAATTTCAATAATCAGTCAAAAAAGAAAGGCCCTTCTCAAAGTCCAGCAGGTTCTCTCAGATCTGCCTGTATTTAAGGCAGTTCAGCTTTCTTTCGACAGGGTTTTACCCAATAAACTTGACTTTCTGAGAAATGTCAGCATTTTGCTGTGACGATCGTTGAACGCTGGAGCTGTCCTGCAAGACAACTTAAAAACCACTCTGTGTTTATTGAGCCAGCTCAGTTCTGACCTGTTAATCATCATTAAAACATCAGCTGGCACAAACCACCTGGATGACTAAATCCTGACCCTCAGGCAAACATGTAATGAGTAATCATTCTTCAAGGTCCATAAAGCATCTGCTCCATGTAGCCTCAGCATTCCCCATCCATTTCTCCTCATTGTGAGGAGCCCCTGAGCGGCAGCAGAGTCAGGCTGAGCCTCAGGAGCTGCAGCCTCCCTGCTCCCAGGGAGCCTGGCTGGAATGGTGGCTCACAAGGATGGGCACAGAGCTGTTCTGCACACCCAGTCATGCCAGCTGGCATTGGTGCCTGCTTTCCCAGAAATCTGCAGCCTCTCTCTTGTCTCCTCACTCTTAATACACATTTAATTTTTGATTTCTCTTTGGCTCCTGCCACTCCAGCCTTATTCCCTACTTATTATGCAGGACCTTGAAGTCCTAAAGTGCTCTGCTGAGATCTTACTACAAGAGCAAGATTTCTGCAGCTAGAGAAGGGATAAAATCTCCATCCTGGGCAGCTAATCACGAGTGAACAGTACCACTTATATTTGAACATGAGGAGATGACAACAAGGTTTAAGTAAGTAGCCATAAAAACATTTTCAGGTTATCTTCAAGTACTGGCACAGCTGAGGAAATTGAAGTGTGCTTGCTGACATTTGGGGAACAAGTTTAATGAGACCATTATGTGCTGAATATTCATCCAAATTCAGTTTTAGGCAGATTGCAGTGTCATAAATATTACATGTAGAGGCAGATTGTGCTCATTTTGCTGTGGTAAGGGAGATCTAATACAAAACTACTAATGCTTAGCAGGGGAATAATACAAAATCGAGCTGAGCAGTTGAGGCTGGTGGGGACACACATATTAGATTGTTCACCGCAGTACTGTTCTTACATTTTTAAATCCTCTGTAAAGAACTTGAAGTTCTCTTTTAGTGAAATTGGTTTGTGCTTCAAGCTGTTCCAGTCCCTCAGGTCTATGGCACACTGTAGTCATTTCTAATTCATCTTCAATTTTATCTGAAAGAGAAGACAGGAAAATATTTATTTTGGTCATTACCTTTGCTCTTTTAACATGATGGATAGGACAGACTGGATTTCAAGAGCAACAGATCAAAAAGAAACCACCAACAGAACTGATCTGTGTAACTGTTTTCAACCTCTTGAAAGTGAAATAAAAGCCACAGGAGTAAAGCAACAGCTCACATTTCTTACTGGGCTGCCAATTAGCTGCCTGTTCACGAAGCCAAAATGGTGGTGAGAGCAGAAGGGCAGCAGCAGACACATTGCTCCAAAAGGCAACCACAGACATTTCATACCTAAATATCGAAACAGCGTGGAGGAATAGCACTTTCAAAGTACTGGCTTTAAAGAAAGCTGTGCAAATGTATCTGAGAGAGCAGACATGCTCAGGCATATTAGACAACGACATTATACTGAGGGTAAACAGTGAGGGAAACTCTCTGTGTGCTAACCAAAAAACTTGCTCTAGAGACAGTGAAGGTCACTTTAGTCCTAGGAGGAATTCAAATTTTGTCCACACCTGCAGAATCTGGAATGAATTCAGCCTGAATTTACATGGACTTTTTGGGGAAAGAGATAGAAAATGAAAAACACTTATGTGCTTCTTACTCAAGAGAGTGTTCTTCTGCAAGGAAGAAAAATACTTGAGACCTGTCACATCCTGTATTACCATAACCTCAGCTCATTTTTGATGCACGTTTTCCCCTGTCAAGCCCATCCCCCAGCAGTGCATGCGATGCCCACATATTTGGATACTTAATGTCTGTCAGTTTGAGATTCTCTGAACTTCAAGGACCAGATCCAGCCTTCAGCTGACATGAAAATCCAATCCACATCCAAAAGTTGCTTGGCATAAAAGTGAACACAGCCTTTATTGTCAAAACTGCACAATTCATGCCTTGTAAAAACATTTTAGGTTATTTGGCTCAAGCATAATATAGTAACTTCTGCTGGAAGACACAAACTTAAATAGAATTTGCAAGGAAATAGAGTCACTCTGAGTAGAGGAAAGGCATGAATTCAGAGCAGACTGGCTCAGTGAAAGAACAGACCAGCCCAAAGGTGTATTTTCATAAGTTAATTAATTCTTCAGAGATATATATACACATACATACATACATACATATATATACATACACATACATATATTAAATTGAACATTATTAAGGGAGGGCACATGTCAGTAAGTGCTAATGGTTAATTAACATTGGTTCATTTTGTCAGTATTAAGAAATTGGTTCAAAATATTGGTGAATTCAGCCATTCTCCTAATCCACCACATCTGCATCATCACAGTCAGCATTCGTAGGCCTTGAACAGATAAAATGCATTCCTAAATACTGTTCTGAAGGTCCCTTGCACAGCAGGGGAATAAAGGTGAGAGGCTGTAACAGCACGGGACAGGAGCAGAGTATTGGCTGGTGCAGAAAAAGGGACTGGAGGCTGGCAAGTGGCCAAAAGAAGCCTGAAGGACTCACCTTCCCCACACAAAGGGAAAATGAAGAGTCTAAAAATTACAGCTCCTGTTAGAAGAAAGGAGATGAAAAAGCATGTCTGCTACAGGAAAAAGAAAAAGTAATATGAAATAAGAGGGAAAAGCCATTTTCTTCGCAAGAGAATTAATGCCACAAAATGAAGGAATGCAGAAGCTGTAAAGAGAGAAAAGTGTGGGGAAGAAATTCTTTAAAATGAGGGAAGAGAAATGAGTGGTTGAAAAAAAGAGAGAAAATCCACTTAAAAGGGAGCCAGGTTCGTCACTAGTCTATACATTGTACAGGAAATATCTTTCTAGTTACCTGTAGTTAACCACAAATCACCTAAACCTTTTCCTTAACAAATGCACATAACCCGGCTCCCCTCCCACACACCCCTGCTGTGCCCGATGCCACAAGCAGTTTACACAGGACCCTGGCAGGCATTTGTTTTTCTGCCGTGCAAGCAGGGCTTGGAGCCTTTCTCTGCTCTTTAACCAGCTGAACATGCTCAGCTTTTCACCCACATTTTCTGTTGCTTGAGCTGCCCTAAAGTTCTTTACAATTTCAGTCAATGTAAACTGTAACACACTGGCCAACTACTCTTTATATCCTATAACATGATTTAACAGAGAGAGGGGGATAAAAAAGAATTATCTATGCGGCTGATGGGGAAAGCAGCCTGTTGGAACACTCTCACACTTGCTTTTACTTATGCCCCTACAATGTGGAGGTCCAGATGGTTTCCACAGAGGCAGGAAAGATTCAGCTGAGAAAAGTCTTACTCTTTGCAAAGGCATTTTGATATGACTAATTTTTTGTGGGTGTTGTATTTACCATATACTTTTCCACCTCCTTCTTAAGCAGACAGTTTTTAAAAACACTTTCTGGAATTTGTGTTAGTATTCTAAAAACCAAGTAGTTAAAGAAAAAGGTCTCACTTGTGCAAAACTTGCCACTGTTATAGCTCCACGATAGTTTTAAACAAAATCTACAAAATTACAGCTCAAAACTCAGAGTTGTCTAGATGCCCTTTACACAAGCAGACCCAAAATTAGGGTCTTGGAATTATTTTTTTCCAAAATATTATTGAATAAAATATTACTTGGTGAATGCTGTATTTTAATAACGATTCTTGTCTTTTGACAGTACTGACCTCATTCAGTGAGTCATTACTTCAAAAGAGTGAAACTCATCTCCTTTAGCTTATCCTGCAAGAACAGACCTTCCCAACAGTCAGCCCACGAGCTTGGGTTCCACAGGACAGATATTTCTATGTTAAAAATAAGACAGATTATTGGTGTAGGTTTGATTCTATCTACCACACTGAGAAATGTCTCTCCTTTTTCTACAAAAAACTTCAGAAAGAAAATTATGAGAAATGTATCCCTTTCAAAGGGACGCTCTATTTTTTCCTTTGTTCCCTAATCCAGAATCTATGTTAAAATCTGCCTCTGAAGAGGATCTGATGGTTCCCTGTGGGTTAATATTTTCATCTGCTCCCTCTTCCTCTCCCAAAGAAAGTGTTTTAAAACTTAGCAAAAGAATTCATGAAGCTTTAGATCTGGCCAAGGGGACACTCAAATTGTCACCAGACCAATCATTTTCCAGTGAACAGACTCAAAAATGGCAGAAGCTGTTCCTTCAGGAACATGCTCCAGTGCAGCAGAGCAGTCCTGGGCATTTTTTGGAACATCATCACAGAAAATAAATACAACAAAGACCTGTTACATCATTTTGTCTCTCACTTGCCAACAAAGAGCTATTTTTCATGTGTCATGATAAAACTTTTAGGAGTAATCAACTTCACATTAATAGGCCTCACAGAATAAACACCCCTCCCTCATGTTCACCACATCTAACACACAGTTGTCATCCCATATTCAAAGGTCTTCCTTCAGCAACATCCCTGTTCATCCTTCCTCCCTTCCTGGCTGAGGCTGCAGTGGGCACAGCGCAGAGCAGGAGGGACCTGAAGCCAGACCTGAGGACACAAACTGCTCTTCTGTGCCAACTGATTGGTTCCAACTCATTAGTCCTCACCCTCCACAAAGATTTTTTTTTTTTTTCATTATTTGTTTCCTTTCAGTGCTTGCTCTCAAGTCAGCTCTTTTCAACTGTTTTCTTCCGCTCCCTGGTAACCTATAAATTAACCACAGAAACCTCAGTGGCAAAACAGGAGATTGGCACTTCCTCCTCTGCCCTCACTTTTTATCATGGGTATTGTATTTCCTTTTATTTACATTTTCATTATCATGCTGGCTCAGTCCCTCCAGCTCTTCGGAGGTGTCACTGTATGAAATATGAGCTCTTGCATTTATAACCACTAGAGTTTTATTAAACTGAAGCTCACTGTAGGGTGGTGAGTGCAAGCAAAAGTGTATATACATAAACACATGCAAATTTAAACTTTTGATAGGAATGATGTTATTTTATCTAATACCATATTCTTCCTCAGCCTTGTTTACAGTTTGCTGAACACCTAAAGAGATTTGAGTGAAGGAAACAACCTTGCTGTTGGTTTAATTTTCTTCTCCTTCACTTCCCAAGTGCATGAACAGACCTTGGGACTGACTGCACCCAGTGCGAGGGGTGAGTGTGGTCACCTCTCCAGCGGTGACACCTGTGACCCCGCCTGGTGCTTACAGCATCCTTATCCTTTCTGAGCTGGAAGGACATCCCTGCCCTGCTGATGGAGACACGCGACCCAGGGGCTGGGTACCATCCAGCTGCTTAGTGAGAGCTTGAACCTTAGCAAATAGGTCCCCATTTTTTATTCTGGATCTCAAAGCATGATTTTTTTTTGTTTTTCTTTTTTTTTTCTTTTTGTTGGGTTATCTGTGCTCACTAATTAGGTGGAAGCAGTAACTAACGCAGAAGGTTTCTTCTGCTTGCAGGTACTGATAAATGATAATTTATTCTTTTTCTGTTTTTAGTTCCAACACTTGCTGAAATCATCCTGGGATGAATCCCTTCCATGCCAGATGGCTGCAGTGAGTTGTGTCCTAGGCTGAAGATTGTTTAGCCAGTACAGAACATTCTCTTAGCTGTTTTCCTTACAATGTATTTAAAAATGGAAGAATGGGGTGTAGCATTTCCTGAGTGACAATTCATTTCTGCCCATATTTTTGTGGCTGCTTTAATAGCAGGGAATGAGGTCTGGGTCTGGTAGAATCACCTGTGGTAATACTACTCCAGTGTAGGCCCAGGTTAAAATCATCACTTAGGTTTGTATTTTTCTGCAAAATAGCATCTGTATTTGCTTAGCCCATAGGATATGCACATTTCCTTATATAATGAAAACCAAACAGTGACTTCACTTTACAAAAAAAATGATCTTGACATATTTGCATGTACATGCATATTTTAGACTGTTGCTAATGAAAGAGACTGTATTTCATTTCACTGCTCCTTGCTCAAGAGCAGAGAGTGAATTTTCCTTAAGGCAAATCGATGTTTTAACAGAATACACTTTAGAAATTACTTAACAAGGCTTGCTTTATTCATCCTTTCAGATTTGTTCCAATTTTACCTTTTGTTATCTTTACCATTTGGGAAGTTCCATACTCAGAGTGCCTGCAAATTGGCTTGCAGCATTTCCCACAATGGTTTGGATTGGATTGGACCTTAAAGATCATCCAGTTCCAATCTCCTGCCATGGGCAGGGACACCTTCCACCAATCCAAAGCAAGTCTGTGTCCTATAAAACAACTGTGTGTTATTCCCCAGCCGCTGTCTGGGCTCTGGGTTTGAGCAGCCACATTTCTGAGCCTGCCCATCCTTCCTGGCACTGGCAGCTGCCCCTGCACCCACAAACCTTGCACAGGGCTGGGTTTACTGGGCCAAACTCGCTCGGGAAATAAGCATCAAACACCTTTCTCAGGCGCAGTCCTGCAGCAATTCCAACCCACGTGCCTGCCAAACGAGCCATAGTGAAGCCTCATACAGTGCTCAGGCTGGCCAAGGACAACCCAGAGCCTAAAACACAGTTTAAAGGGTGTAAACGATGATGTAATAAAAATGTAAATGACCATGTCCCCTGCATCCAGAGGCTGCAAGGTGAAACTGCAAAACACCAGTCTCCATGGCTCATGGGAGGACTTTGAAAACAAGTTGCTTATAATAAATTCACTTTTTGTTAAGGAAAAAAGTCAAGACGTAAAGTGCAGCTAATGTGCCCAGTGTTAATTGTAAAACTGACAGGCGTTAGATGAAATGGGTAATTTTACAAATACAGCTGAAGGGGATTAAATTACGTGCAAGAATTATTAGACTGCATCTTGCTTTTATTAAAAAAAAAAAAATAGCTATATTTTAGGAGCAAGGACCTGAAGAAAAAATTAACTCTCGTTTACCCACGGTATACTTGAAATTAATCTCCAGACAGAATGTGCTCTTGGGCAGGTCTTGCAGGAAATAGGTCTTGCCTGTGGGAAATCAATTGCACATATTTGGAGATTTCATGAAGAGAAATAACTCAAGGCCCGAGTCCGTACGTGCTCATTAGGGCAGGAAGTTGTGGGGCAGGAGCTGGGCGAGAGCTGCGGGAGACGCAGCTTGGGATGTCCCTGGAGCTCTGAGCTTCCCGATGCCGGGCTGCGCTGTCCGGCAGCACATTCCTGTGCTGTGCCATGTGCTCCCCCCCCCGGCACCGTCCCAGCCTTTAAGCGACCCTCAAAGGGTCCGGCAAATCCCGCACACCCCTGGAGCCGGGCAGGGACAGAAGCAGCAGCTCAGACTCAGCTGTGATCCCAAAAAAGGGGCAAGGAAAACCTGCTCATGGCAAATAGCAGTTAAAAAATAGCACAGAGGTACCTACTGATGTATCAAATATTAAACACAATTAAAGCTGAATACCCTTTATTATTAAAAATAATTCTTAATATTATACTGCCTGGATGGAGAGATCAGTTTCCAAACCAAAGGGACTCTCCAGGCAATAAACCAAAACCCCCTTTTTTCTGATACAACTTTTTTACTCTTTCGGGTGTATTTTGAGTTGGATTTGATGGTCCTTGTAGGTCCCTTCCAACTCAGAATATTCTGTGATTTTCACCACTAAACCAGCAACATCAAATTCATTAAACAAACAGCCAAGCTTAGCACAGTTGTTCTGCCTTTGCGAACCTGCAACACCACCACTTGCTGAGAGAAGATACGTGAAAACCCAACAGTGTATAAAATTCCAATACAAAAATAGCTAATAATAACAAATATAATTACTAAAAAAATAGATTTTTTATGTTTCTTGTCTAATCCTTACAATGATCTATGCAAAATGTATAAATACTGTCCTCTGCCTCTGTACTCCTCTAATTAGGTTCACAGTTGTACACAGGGATGCAGAACCAACATTATTCTCCAAAAAAGGAGGCACAGGAATTTTGAGGTACCTCCCAAATGTTTTTCTGGCACACAGCTAAGATCAGGTACAGTGGTTTGAACATGAAATATGCAATGTCAAATTTGAATTCAGATGTTTCTGCAGACACTGAATGAAGTTCACCTGTCATTAGAACTGTTTTTGCTGTGGTCATTCCCAGAGGAAGAGACTGCAATGGGTCCTTCGAGTGCACTGGCCTTACCCAGGACAGCACTTCCTTTTCAATCTTCCTTGCACATTCCCACACATTCTGTAGCAGCATTTATAAGGCAAACAACTTGTGAAAACAGGTGGAAAACCCCTGAGAGCTTGCTTGCTGCTTTGCTGCTTTTCCATGGGGATGCTGCAGAAAATGTGCTTTTGGGACACGCACTTTCCTCCAAGCAGCTGTTCAAAGCTGATTTAAAAAAAAAAAAAAAAGAAAAAAAACCAAAAAAACCCAACAACAACAAAAAAAATCACCCTCACTAGAAAGATTAGATCATCACTCCCCTCTGATGATTTTCAAAAAATTCATACTCATACCATCTCAAAACTTCAGCTGAACTGGGAAGCACTTGACTCAGTCCTTCATGTGATAAAACCCTGCACACAGGAGGACTTGGAAGTCGAGTCAAAGTTGGGGCTTCCTTCCTGAGAGGGGACTGGGCTGCTGCAGCTTACCCAGACCTGGGGCATTTTCTTTCTATTTCCTTCTATTTCTATGGGAATAAACTCAGCCAGGGGAAAGCTGTTTCCTAGGTTAAGAAATCTTTTACTACAGAAAAAATACAACTGATAAAGTCAAACTGGTTTAAATTTTACCTCTCTGACACATGTTAAACCATTGGGCAGGGTCTAGGAAAATGGAGGAAAAAAATGTAACAAAAAGGTAGTGACAACCGCTCACAGCTAATTTTAAGGTCACGTTGGATGCGTTCTGCAAGTGCCACAGGGTGCCCTTTCCCAGTGATTGTAGGATTGTCTCCAAGTGTATTTTCCATTCTTTTCCCCTGAACTGCCTCTTTCCCTTACCCCAAGGGGCAGGAAGGCAAGTCAGAGCTTGCTGTCCCCTGCATGACCATGAAGCTCAGGCCAGCATGCGAAGGGAAGCATGCACCCAGCCATGCACCCATGCATGCAGCAATGCAGCACTCGTCCTGCAGCAGCCTGGGGAAGGTGGGGAGGAGAACTTTGCATGCAAAGTCTATTGAGGGCAGCAGGAGGGGCCCACAGCCTCGTGCTCCACGGTCTGGGTCTCCACAGCAGTAGGAAAAAAACAGTGATTAGTAAGGGTGAAGGACTCTCAGGTGGTCCGGAAGGCTCTAACTGGTGCTCTTTGCAAAGTTGTTGAGACATTAGCCATGAAATCACCTGCTTTGCTGGGTAACCTGAGGACAGGAAAAAAATAATCTCCCATTTCAAGTCTAATTAGGATAGTTCTAAATTTGCATGTTAACACTAGCTGCAAACTAATTTCCATTGATGGGAACAAAGAAATGTAAATGCAGTCGTTAGAGAAAGCACAACAGCAGTGGCCTGATTTAGTAAGGGTGATAATAAAAAGCAATAGAGTAGATGGAGAGGGCCCACTGGAAATACTGGGCTTGAAAAGATGAAGATGCATCAGAAATGATTTTGGACAGCAAGAAGACTACATGTGCTGCAAAAAAAAAAAAAAACAAAGGCAAAGAAGTAATCTAAATTTCTGCATAGGGTAACCTTGTGGGTTATCAAAACTTTGAACTGTAGATAACACCTTCTGCATAGAAATAATATTCTCTTCTCCTCTCTGCAAAGATAGGGGAAAAAACCCTTAAAAAAGAGAAACAGAAAAAAGCTTCTTGTAAGAATGTATTTTTCTTCACTGTATGAAAAACTTCACAGAGTCAGCTTTCAAGAGCTCAGCAGAAAATTAATTCCCTTCCAGATTATTAAAATTATGGCTATGTGTTTTTGCTTTACAGCCTATACTTTTTATTTAACACCGCATTGTTGTTTTTTGAAAAATGTCACTTTTCAATTAAAAAAGAACCAGAAAAGCTCTTAATCATCATCTCAAATTCATATGCTTATGTCTACTTAGCATACTGAATAGCACAGATAGAAAAAATTATGATTCCTTATCACCACTTATAAAACGTCTTTCCAAAACACGAAGAAACTGTTACTGAAGACTTGATTATTTGTCAAACACATTTCCCCTGCAACATCTGCATGGCAGCATTTTATATTTGTGCCCATGGCCAGTCATCTGAAAGTTCAGAAACTTTCTGATCAACAATGGATTTTATTTCATTCCAGTTGTGCTGGTAGAAGACATTGCACGCCCTAGAACTACTGTTTGACTTTGTTGCTATGATCTGAGAAACTGAACACGGCCAGTAATATTTATTTCAATGCTAACCCAATCCTGGTGTAGAGTAGATTGCTGGTAAAGGTAAAAAGAAGGTATTGTTTGTCTCACTCTCAGGAAACCAGTGCACTGGGTGTGATGAGACATTTTTCTGGCTGGAAGTACGTCTGCCTAGGTCTCTTTTTTATCAAAAGGGTTTTCAAAATCAGAAAGCATCTGCTTTAGACTCTAAAGCAGACTTTGTTTAATTGAAAGAAATTTAAAGGACCTAATTAGAACAGATATAAAATGGCTTTGTGATCAAATCCCTCACTGGTAAATATACAGAGGGATGGGTCCTTAGCTCTAGGATTGCTTTCAGCCGGCTCCGCCCTCTTCTCAGCTCCAGGACCCCAAACAAAACCCCTCTGCCCTCAGGGAGAAATATATTTATTACATAAACATTATAGAGCTGTTGGAAATTACAGAACTTCTAACATTTTTAAACTAACTTTAGTCAGGGGTTTTGCTTGTCTTCACCCAGGGGGAAGGGAATGGAAGCTTCTTTTCAAAAAACTCTGTTCCCAGGGCAAGGCCTGATGAGCTTAATGTCTCAATGGACTGGGAGCTGCCAGAGGATGCACAAGAGATAAGCGACCATTAATGAACTTCAATGCCCGAAAGTCCATCCTGGTGCGTCAGAGACACCTTGTCTGGGAAAAGACTGATAAGAGAATGAAGAATGAGGACCTGATTAACAACTAAGATGAAGGGATCAATAACCAGTAGGAAACCAAATACTGAGAACTGTGTAACTTTCGACCAATGAACATTGAACCAATTAATTTATCTGGTTTTGTCTGTATAAGTATGTGGAAAATCTAGTAAAAAGTGCCATTTGGTAACACACCAATTCCCAACTGAAAAGAAATAAAAACCGAAAAATATTTACATTCTAACTTTTTATATAGTTGAATAATTTTGAATGGTTTGTTAAATAAATGTATTTTCTGCAATGCAGAGGTTTTACAGACCATGGAACCTGGCAGCCCTTTCCATTTTACTCGGTTAACATGAAATTGTGCATTTATTCAGCATCACTTCTTCAATTCAGCTTCACTGACTCTGAACAAAAGACAGCTCAGGTTGACATACAGCCCCCCGCCCTGCCCCAGAGCAAATCTGTGTTTTGTTGGGGTGTTACAGGCAGTCTCCCCCAAGCACACAGGATCTTAATTTAACAGACGGGGAGGAGGTCTCACGGGTGAACAGATGCTCATTGCCATGGCAAAATCTGGGAACATCTCCATGAGCACCTGTTCTGGCAGGTGGCCAGGCTGGGGTGTGCCCAGGCTGGGGTGTGCCTAGGCTGGGGTGTACCCAGGCTGGGGGGTGCCCAAGGGCACAGACACCCGTGCAGAGCAGCCCACACACACTTGGAACAACAAGTGTTCAGTGCTGCAAATCATCCTCGTGCTCAACCTCGGGAGCTCAGGTCTGGGCTGGAGTTCAGACAAAGGCACTGCCTGGAGCTGACTCCAAACTACCACCAACAGCTTGTGTGCTTTTGTGTATTCTGCTGATCTCCAGAAACTCTTTAGCAATTCCAACAGCAGTCCAGGCTTTGCTTCATACCACTTTTTCCCAAACTGCAGTAATGAATTTTGCAGAAGAAGATATCCTCTACTCTGTCTCAAACACAAGTCTATATCCATGAAGGCCCTCAAAAAGCCCACCTGAACAGTCAATCCAAGGACAAACACCCAAAATCAAACCTTTGCAAAAACCAAGTTGCCCTTTGTGCATTTAACAGTTATGGCTACAATTAAATTGTAGGATTGCAATAGGACACAATACGAAAATTTTTTCCAACACCTCCCAAAAAAAAGGTCCCCAAAACCCAATTCTGTTCCTTCTCAAATGTCCAGAGCAGCAAACCTCAAGCCCAGCAAACAAAATCCTGCTAGCATATTAATGGCCTCAGAGCAGAATTCAAAATCACTCATTTCCATTTAGGGGACTCAAAAACCCAAACATTATAAAACACCGTTCCCCTGAGATGGGACTTTTGTAGAACTTGCAGTATTTTGCTGGAAACACAAAATTTTTTATGCAAATCAGTTCTTACATCCTTAGCCAGACTTGGACTGGAGGGCCCAGGTATTCGCAAAGAGGGATGTCTAACACAAACTGCACCACATGCACAGAGCTTTCTTGACTGACAGCACGGACAGCTCCTTTCAGCCTCCCAGACAGGAGCAGATATAGCATCCACAGCGTTACTTGCTCCCGGTAATGTGTTACAGCAGGAGTCCCACTCACAGCGTTCCACTCTTTATGAATCTATTTCCTGCCCTGCTATGGAAATGAATTACACCTCTGCAGCTTGCCAGCTGAAAAGCCTCTACAGTAAAATGGGAATAATAATGCTTATACATCCAGACACGCTTCCCTAGTGCTTCATGCAAGTTCCCTCAACTTCAGTAGCTGTCAGTTAATGCACATCCTTTGTTACATAGGGGCCTGACTTCGGTTCTGTGCTGCCACATAACACAAAGCCCCACTCGAGTCACAGCAAAGACTCTCAAAATGTGCATTTCTTCTAGGTTGATATTTATGCAGTGCTTGAAGTACAATATTTGTGTCTAAACCACTCCCTGTACTTCAATCAGCAATCCAAGGAGTGCAGAAAAGAGTAACAGAGTGATGAGGCTGAAAGGTGACCAGCAGGAAGAACTTATGGCAAGCGTGCACTTGATTAAATAAACATTAAAAAATGACTTATCATTTACCAGCATGCTGGTAGAAATGAAGAACAGAAAATGGAAAAATGTTCATGCAAATTCTACTTCCTGAAAAATTATTATCTAGCCAGCTACAATGAAATGTCCCTTTCCCCAGCAGTCTAACAGCTGGAGACATGAGGCAGCAGCAGGGCAGCCCCAGCCTCCCGCAAGGGGCACAGAGCTCACACCCTGACACAGCACGCCTGCAGAGGACCCATTTCTTATTAATGGGTAACGAGGCCCAAACAAAATCCCTACCAACTACTCACAGCATAAATCTAACAGTTTAAACATATTATGACACTTTTACTAGACTAAAGTTTAGGTCAGGAGTTACTGCTGGGGAAAAAAAAATTAAATTGTGGTATGTGAGAGGGCGCACAAAGGACTCGCAGGCAGCAAACTCTTCAAAAGAGCTGGCCCAAGCCACTGGCCTTAAACTGGTTTCCCCAGGTAAGATTATGATTCCAAAGCAGCAAGGGAAAAGAAAAACCATGAGAATGTGAAGCCATCAGACATGATGCTTTTTTAGAAGAAATATCAGAAACTCTTCTGAGGGCACTTAATGAAATAGTTGTAAGAGACTGCTGAATTATGAATTAGGTACGTGAACTTACTTTTTTTTCCTTTTATGGAATAGGTAATTTATCAAAAAACCTCTGATGAGGCAAGACAATGCATTACAAATGGACTTATTTTCTCTGTGAATTATTGCTGTCAGTGTTTTTTTTCCTCATTGAAAAGCAAATCAGACACTTCAAGTCCTTGATTTACAACTGCACCAATTTCCATTTAGACTGGTTTGCTCTAGCTTTGAGTTAGGAAACAGGTTTTAGAAGAACAATAATCAATGAATATATAATGGGGTGAAATCAAGCAATCAGAAATAGTAATTAGTTTAGTGCCTAATTCAAGGACATTTTATCCCTGAGTTGTTATGGAAAATAAAGAACTGTGTAATTGTACATTCAGGCAGGTTTTAACTACAGTGTAAAAACTAAGGGCTTTTTCCCCGCTCAGAGGCACCTTTTTGAACAGGTGGGATTACACACACTTGGCACTGGATTACACACACTGGCACAGACTTGACAGGAGAACGTACAAGACATTCAGGAAAAGAAGGTAATGGCGCAGGGACAAACGCAAGGTAAACCACACAAACCCCTTGTAAGGGCACTCTCAGTCATGTACAGTGTTTCAGGGCATGATTGCAGTGAATCACAAAGCTGTAGCCTCCCCTGAGATTTTATTCTGGATTGGGACTTTTCAGCTGGAGACAGAGAATTTGCGCCTCTGAGAGTGTGCATTCCCTGCCCGTGGAGGGCCTGGCTGTGCGCGCCCCAGGGCAGCCTGAGCGGAGGGAGCACGAAATGCAGATCTCTGAAGATGCAGAAGCAGCCCCAGGCGAGGGCAGCCAGAGCACTCGGTCCATCCCCAGCCCAGGACCGGGGGCTGCTGTGGGCTGGCTCTTCCCAGGCCGTGCCCCACAGCGGGGGCTGCAGACCCTGTGCTTGAGCCACCCCTGGAGGCACGAGCCCCCAACAAACAGGGCACTGAAGCCCTTTGGAATTCAGATTGGTTTGTGGGAGATGTCGCTCTCCCGAAGCTGACATTCCAGACTGGGAGAATAAATTAAATAAACACATTATTTTCCACAAAATGAAAGTTTAGACTGTGATTTAGAAAACATAATTTGGGAAAACCTTCCAAATTTTATTCCTCACAAATGTTTACATGACTGTGATACAGCCAGAAGCCATCTCCCCCCTGCACCTTGTCTGTGGTCAGTTTGTCACAGTCTACTGACAGCACAGAAAGCAGCTCTTTGCAGCTTTTTCTCTCTTAAGTTACCCAGTTCCATAAAATTTTACTTCTTCACTGGGGAACTATGCAGCAAATGAGCAGAGCTGTAATACATCTGTGCTCATAACCTACACTTGAATTCTGCACAACAGCAATTTCATGCTAAGGATCTTTAAAAAACAATTAGCTGTTTTTTCTACTTTGACCTTAAGTGTCAATTTCTTATGATCAGTTTGTGTTTGTTTTTTTCTGAAATGAAGCTTTGTTTAGGGTTTTTTAAACAGAAAAATTTATTTCTCCAAGCTGAAAACACGTGTAGGTTTGCTCACGCTTATTAAGGAAATGTGTGTGTATGTGTGTGTGTTAGCATACACTTCCTGTTCAGAAACAGCAGTGTGTAAAACAGATCTTGCCACAGAAATATAAAGCAACACTAGCATCCCCAGCAGGAGTGAATGTGGGAGCAATTTTCCTCTTACAACAGGTGGACCACTGCATTATGGCAATTCACCTGTGCAAAGCCCAGAAAAAGAACAAATTGGTTTGGTCCAGGCAGAATTGAGGAGAGAAACACCACTATTAAATGAGCACTCTGCAGATCCCATCCAAATGAGCCAGTACTTCCCAGAAGATCGCTTCTTCCCACTTCACAGAACTGCTGTTCAAGTTGAACAGATTGCTCCAAAATGTGAAGCATAATTAAGCAGAACACAAGTACCAATTAAGCTCTATTTGCACAGAAGAAACTGTTCGAAAAGTATTGTTCCAATACAGATCCAGATGTTTCAGCAAGAGGAAATGTCCTGAAACGCGTGTGGGTGGGGCTGTGAGCGAGCTCTTTGCCGACACCCAGTGCCCTCCCCGGTGGGGTGGGGACAGCACCGGACTGGGGACAGCTCAGGGCCACGGGCTGTGTTCTGTGGATGTGCTGGTACGGGCAGCACCCTCACCTCAGGCATTTAAATGGATCCTGATCGCGGGCAACCAATAGGGCCTGGATATCTCCTCTATAAAAACATTCATGTCCCAGTTTTTGGTTTGCCAAGAAGTGGAAACAGAAGGGAGGCTTCAGGACATTAAGACAAATGGACAGTGCCTGAACCACCCTTCTGCCATCGATGTTTCTTTAAATACAGACTGCATACTTCTTCCTGACTCAGATAAAGCTGCTTTGGTACCTATGCACTCACTCAGATTCTTCTCCCACATTTTGACTCAGGCAGCTATAAATCGGGTACTGGTTTTTACACATAGACACTGCTGCCCAGGGTTGAGGGCATTCGCTCACTCAAACTTTTCATCCACATAAATGTCAGGTCCTGATGGCAATTTAAAAAACTAGAAAACACTATCCAATACACTACATTCTGTGGAGTTAGTAAGAATCCGGTGTGAAAGCAGCAAGTTGTTTCAAGATTCCCAACAGATTTATTCCTTACAAGGAATTGTTTTGCCTTTTCCCCAGGGCCATGCCTGGCTTGTGGTGATGCTCCCGAGAACAGCTGTTTCAGCCAACTGCCTTGGCCACCAATCCTTCCCCATCCTTCACCCCTCAGCTTCCCCTGGTGTCCTGGTCCTGCCTAGGACAGGGTTAACTTTTGCAGCAGCCAGGAGGGGCACGCCTGGTCCCTGGGGTTGTTCCCTCAGGAAGGGCTGGAGTGAGTGGTGCAGGTTCCTGGTGATGAGCGGTTGGTGTGAATTGTTCGCCTGTCCTGCACACTGCTATCAGCATTGCTGTTGTTACTGTTCATTCTCTTATTTCATTGCTGTTTCTAGTGAACTGTTCTTATCTCAACCCATGATCTTTACCTTTCTGTACCTCCAATTCTCCTTTCCATCCCACTGAAGAGGGAGGGAGGAAGTGAGTAAGTGGCACATGGTCTGGGGTGTTTCAGTGGCAGCACTAAATTGGGGAATACCATTCCTTACCCATGACACCTGGGCTTCTACCTCCAAAGAGCAGTGTGAGAGCCCCCCAGGCTGGGCGCAGGCAGCTTCTTGTTTGAATCAACTCTGAGCCACTCTCCAAAGAGGCAGCAATCCGGAGCAGCATCCCACACCCACAGGAACAGCACAAGGGAGGACCACCCAGTCCACAACCTACAACTAACAGCTTAATATCTTTTTTATATTGTGGTGACCAAAACTGCCAACAAGATTCAAGGTGAGACTGCACCTGTATGTCCCACCAGGGAGCATAAAAATTGAGGGGGCCACACACACACACAAAACCCCCCCCAGATACATTGGTACAAAGCAATAAGGAGCCCCACAAATAAGAGCTAAACCCCATGGCCATAGATCCCACTGCTGGTCAACATACCAAATATACCAGCACCATGTACCAGAGCAGGGGTGAAACTGAGACCTCCCTGAACTCCCATGCAAGGGCCAAACCACCAGCAGCTCCAGCCAGGCAGCAAAGCAAACAGGCAGGGAGCTGAAAGCCCAGCAGACAAGATAGGAGAGTTTCAGAAAACAGACAATAGCTTAACAATTTCCTAAGCTTGGCCCAGCTAGTGGTGCTGGGAACCTTACAACTTTGTTCCTGTGGCAAAAGGTTATTTGGCACAAAACTTCCTTCCATTTTTCTGTGTCTTTATTCTGATTCTCCTGAAAGGCCAATAGGGACAACCACTGTGAGACACTCTACTAGGATGTAAATGCAACCAACTACACACTTGATCAGTTGCCATGAAACCAAAATATATAATTATTTAAAACTTTACCATGCTCAGGTTAGAAGGAACCTTCTGCTTCTGAAACATACAAATTCTCTGACCGGGAGAGGAAGGCCATAAGGTTTGGATCTTCCCAGGCTGGGGTCTGGCTTTGATCAGTCCCCTAAAAGCACTGGCAAATTCACAGATCTGGTCTGTTTTCGAAATGCCACCAACAGAGAGTGGTTTGAGACTAATAAACACCAGTGCTTGTAAACACTGGAGCTGTTCTGGCTGACAATATCTGAGGACTTCTGCAGGCAGAAAACAAATACACAATTAGGAACATGACCAATGCCAGAACGCAGTTTATTAAATTTTCATGCTGACTCTGATTACTTTCATTTAGCAGCACAGATGTTAAAGCAGGATGAGGAGATAGAGTGCCCATGAGTACTGGGATATGGCTGGCAATATGAGCAAGATTTGGAAGAGTCATTAGAGCAAATGTTGCTCACACGTGCGCTTATCGCTCTTACCAGTCAGTCAATTTTAAAGATGCCATGAAAACATTTTAATATATTAGATTTCATAATTCTGATTCTTCCATTCTGTTTTAAGGAAGTCATGTAGCAACTCTAATGCAGTCCATAGGAGGAAGTCTGCCCAAGAGCAAGAGGCACAAGGAACAGGTTTAGATGAACATGCCATCATGGGCAAGCTCATCCCAGAGCTGAACCTTGCACAGATGAGCCCTTTGGCTCTGGGCTCTGACATCAGGGTGCCACAGGACCACCAAAGGGAAAACGCAACCAAGACCCACAACCTGTGATGGGAACTTCTGGTTTCGGACCTAGGGAAGCCTGACCAGTCTGCAGATGCATGCTCCTATTTATTTCAGGGAGGAAGAAATATTTAGCTTGAAATATTTTAAATAGGGTGTGTGAAGAATGAAGAAGAAAAATTTCCCTTTTAGAATGCTTGAGATTTCATCTTGCAATTTCAATACCCCTTTTAAACATCTACATGGAATTTAATTAAGTTTTGGCCTAATCCCAGAATAACAGGACAACAGAGAGCTAGAGCATTGTATGTGCAAAGACACACAAAGGGAGTCTCTGCTGCTGCAGTCTGCGAGCTGCCAGCCCTGCTCTGGCACCTGGGAGCCCATACTCCTGTCCTGGGGCAGCCGGACCAGCCTCGAGGGGTGGGCACAGGGCACCGCTGCCCCTCTGGCCTTAGGGACAGGTCTGGCAGCTTCACTTTCACTGCTGGGTCTGTTTGTGCCTAAACCCCAGCGCTCCCAGGCGAGCACTCA
Source organism: Ifrita kowaldi (assembly GCA_013398055.1). Taxonomy (NCBI): domain Eukaryota; kingdom Metazoa; phylum Chordata; class Aves; order Passeriformes; family Cinclosomatidae; genus Ifrita; species Ifrita kowaldi. The sequence goes on from VZRS01002387.1 coordinate 44,847, forward strand.
GCCACAGCAGCAGCCCCTGGCGCGTGGTGCTGTGACAGACCCCAGCACTGTGGCACTGCCACAGCCCCTCCTCACCCACGGGCACCTGGCTGCTGCAGGGAGCCACGGACTGCCACAGCACTGCTGTCAGGAAGCGCGGAACACATAAAATGGACAAATTAAATGTTTTACTCTTTCAACTGTGTGAAACCTCCTTTTAAGAGAGAAAGAATTAAATCAGGACTTAATTAAGATACATTAAGATTAATTAGGACTTAATTAAGATACATTTGGATATGCATCCTCAATTCAAGGTTCCCATGTGTGAGTTTAAGAATCACAGAAGAGGGCTTAAAGTAAGGTTAATTATGTTCCATTTATATTGACTATTTATATAGCTATCCCTTTCCAATTATGAGCACCTGTAACTCAATTTCTTCAAGAAAAGCAGCCTAATCCTGAAATTCTTGAGGATCCTCTTCAGTCAAAAAAAATCTCTTCCCCTACAACCATAAATTTATTAAGCCAAGTGAAATTATTCCAGATTTCATAACATGACACTTTCAAATAGCTTTCTTGTGGTTCTTGCATGTTTCCAAAAACAAGGAGACAACCATGAAAGCACAGGCAGGTCTGTATCTACATGAGTCATGTTTCACGTCCGTGAGAATGGCTTCAGCATCAATGGGAGAAGCTGGAGCACAACTCGCATTTTAAGACTTACTAATAACAGTGTGTCCATGATACTTTGGCAAATCAGTGAAGAAGATGAGCAATTTTTAACATCTCACCAGAGCACAGCCATCTCAGAGACCACCCCAGGGTCACTGGAAGGATGTGTCTTCAAAACCCTGATGGGCTCTTCGAGAGTTCACACAATCAGCTTCAGGTCACACACTTCTCATTCCTTCCACCTCAGTGCCCCTTCCCCTTCCCCTTCCCCTTCCCCTTCCCTTCCCTTCCCGGCACTGAGGCTGACACTGCTCACAGGAGCTCACTGCAGGAACAGAAACCACAGCTGACTGCTCCTAACTGGCCATATGAAAAAGTACTAAACACATCTGTCTGCAATATTTCAAACACCTCTTGTGTAATGATGATCTAAGTTATCTTTAATGGCACAAGCCAAAAAACTATTTTTAACCTGGCTATGTCTCTTTAAAGTGAATGCTGTTTCCACACTATTTAACTTCTACAATTTAAACATGTATGGCAAGGGGAAAAAAACACCACACTTATTTTCCTTTCTGCTGCAATAAGAAACCACATTTATTTCATATAAAATTTACCACCATTATTTATTAGCAGGCAGAAAGCTTCTGGGTATAATAAAAATCTGGTACATAAAGCTGCAGCATGCCTGAGGAGAGGGGGAATTAACTGCAATAAAACTTGTTTAAAGAGCCTCATAGTATCACTTTAGAAATACTAAAAAGAAGGGGGGAGAAGCAAGAAGAAAAAGAAAGATTTTTTTTTTTTTGGTAAATCACAAAATATTTTCTGTTAAATTCTCATATGAAAACAAAAGACAAGTTTTCCTCTTGTGCTTACATTTAAGAGTATACATGGAAGGAGTATTTTCTCTTCCACACTTGTTAATATTTTACCTCTTGACAGACAGCAATTATGTCTGATGACGATTTCTTCCTGAGTGTCAGATTATTATATTCCTATTTTAGAGAGTTTTCATGGTCATCTCACACAGGAGGGGTCAGCTCTTTAAGCACAACTAACCTCATGGTTACATGCTGAGCCCAGCTTGCACAGCTTCAGTCAGGAAAATAATTCCAGCAACATCTGGAAACGCACTTGTAATGCAGTGGCAGGACTGAAGAGACAAAACACACAGAGAACTTGGGGAGATGTTCAGTACCTGGGTACTCCAGACTGCACACAGAGATAGCACATGGGGGCATGGCTCTCACCCAGCTGAGCAGGGCAGCCAGGGATGCCAATTCCTTTAGTAAGCATTTTCTATTAAATATTGGCTGTATTTACTTTTTGTGGGTGCTCTGGTCCTCTGAACTTCAGCATTTAGGAAACAGCTTTGGTGCAAGTAATGTATATGTATTAAAAGTCCTCCATGCAACAGCTGTATAATTATACGTTTCAAAAAGATTTACAGCACTCGGATTCAATTACATTATAAAGGAAGAACTTCTGCACTCAATTCTAAACAATTATTTGTGTAACATGATGAACTGACAGTGAATGGTGGCTGGCTGTCAGTCAGACAGGTTCTGCAGGCAGGTTTTACTTTCACAGCCTGTACTGGTGTGTGCCCAGCCTGTCAGGGCCCTGATGGAGCAGGGAAACCTTGGCACTACATTACTCTTTTTGACCTTTTACCATTTAAAATTCAGGTCCCAGTGTATTTACAAAAGCCAAAATGCACTATTACTAGCAGATGCAACTCAGACTCAACCTTGCTGGTTTCCTGTTTGGCCGCTCAGCAGCCAGGCAGAGCTCTGCAGCACTGAACTTGCCTCCAGGTTCACCTTCTAAGAGTGAAAGAAAAGCTGCTGAACTTCACCCCAAAATAAATCTGCAGAGCTGAGTTATAAATTAATAACTAAAACTCACTAGGCAGGCTCACCATGTTTTTGTATTTTTATTCCTGAAGTAATCTTTCTCCTTCTCTCTGTCCTTGTGGAAAACTGCTCTGGTTCACAACAGATGAGTTTCAGCAACATTCTAAGTGCTCAAATACAGCTGAACTTGAAAAAAATTCAAAGAAATCACTGCATTGTGATGGATCTTAGCACGTGATGCTGCAACACAACACAATGAATACATGGCAAGCAGGACTGCATTTAGATTATTGTTGCAAATGACATCTATTAATCACCATGGCCAATCTGGATCCTAACATTCTCCAAGACAATCTGCATTTAATTTCCTAATCCTTTATTGTAATTAATAGCAGATGTTTGTATTTCATTCACCATGCAGCCCAGATGTGACTGCTGACACAGAGTCCAAACCTCTCACACAGTACTGGTATGACTTGTTACACATACTGCCAAAAGCAAGATACTGGATAGGTCCCAAGGAGAGAAGAAAACATTATTCATAGCTGTTTTGGTTAGAATTTTTTCCCCAAATCTAAAAGGATGAAACAAAATAGGATGCAGAGATTTCATTAGAAGTGCAAAGAACAACTGCAAACCATACAGACGGAAGTTTCACGGGAGAGCTTTTCCTTTAGCTTCCTCTGTCTGGCTTCCCACAGCCTTGAATAAACTAAGCCACATCCTTCCTACAAAAATTCATAAAAAACAAATAGGTTTAATGCTAAACAACTTCATTAAACAGCATTCGAAAAGATATATTCATGCCTTAGTCAGCCACTAGTATGTTCTCTGAACTTGCACAGCTCCTGCCAGGACAGCGGCACCGGGCCCCACGTCCCTTTGTGCTGAGCCCTGTGACCTTCACCACCGCTGAAGCAAAGGCACAGGACCTGCACCACTACTGACACCCTGCACCAGGCTCACTGTGTGTCTTTTGTTGTGCTGCTCTCCATCAGGAGATTCTGACCCAATAACCAATGAGCAGGTTTAGAGTAGTGAAAGCTGTAGAATTGGCCAAGCTGTATAACTTTGTCTAAACTTTACTATAGTGTCAGATGCAGCTTGGTTATGACCAGAACTGCCCCAGCTGATGCTCTCCAGCACCTCCCTCAACAGAAGGGAATTTATGAGGTGCAGAGAAAGCTCAAGGAGACAGGCACTCTTCTAAATAATGTAAACCAGAATGGAAGTCAGACTCAGCTAGAGCCAATGAAACGCAAAGCAAGTGTTAAAATAAGACCACATAATTTTACACTTATACAGCAACACTGTGATTCCTGTAGTTGTCTGACAGGCAGAAGAATGACAGGCTGGTATTCCAGCTCAGGAATCCTTTTTTCTCAGGGATGCAGCATTGTTCATGCTCTCACCATTTCTGGACCTGAATGGAGAGGGCACATGGAATTTAAGAGGGATGAAGCCTCTGCGTGTACCCTGCATTTCAAAGGGGTTCTGTAGTCCACAAATGCAGAGCCGTGAACACAGAATCAATTTTCTGTGCTATTAATTCTCTTAACCTGCATGGAACCAATGTACAATTCTGCCTGAATCCCTCATCATCCAACAGCTCTTACTTTTCGAAGTACATCAGAGAAAAGTCTTGCAAGGGAAGACAATAAACAGTGAGAGAACAGAAAGACTCATCCAGCATACAGAGTTTGGTCTGTACCAATCAATCACAGACACTGTAACATCTATCAAGCAGCCTGACAGCTGGTTCAAGAGCATCGGAGAATCTCTAACCTCCACAGGCAACACTTCCATGGTTATAAATCAAGAGTACCTTTGACAGCTACAAGCTCTGGACAAGGACAAACTCAGCTTCAGTGATGCTGGCATTCAGTTTAGAAAATGCTATGCATGTATTTTTCTTAACCCACATTAGCTTTTCCTTAAAACCAGCCCCTGCCTTGCAGGAACCGCAGGTCCCAAAGCTTGCACCCTTCTCCCCTCTGGCTGCCTGGTGCCTTTACCCCTGCTGCAGTTGGATGGGATGTGGATCCACATGGACGAGGGCAGCACCCAGCACCACATCCTAGCACAGGCAGCCGTGCTTCCGACATGTAGGGCCACCCAGAGCCTGCAAGTTTGCAAGATGGATTTGAGGCAGCATGTTACAGTCTACAGTCTCTCTTGCAGCTCTAGAAAATGGGTAAAGCATAAGCTCCTCCTCTTCAGAAATATGTTAGACCAGCTTATCATCTGTGCATTTTATCTTGGAAAAAAACTGAAGCCAAACAAAAATCCTTGAAGTTAAACTGAGGATTTCCATCAAACTTTATACAATTCTAATAATTTTATTTTAAAATTATCTACAGAATATTAAGTGCTTCTAACAACCTTCTGCCCAGCAGATATAGAGATGGATGTAGGGAGGGAGTCTGAAGGGATAGAGGTGAGATGCAAGGGAAGAATATGCAGGTACAAAAGTCAGGTACTGTTGCATTTTTATATATGCGGGGAATTAACAGAAACACTACAATCATGGAATATAGTGTGGGATATATTAGAAGTTTTGCTGTGGTATATTGGTATATTCTTTTTGCATGTCTACCATGTTCTTTTAAGAAAGGGACATTTGAAGTCGTGCTTAGTAAAATACCTAATCAAGATCGTTACCTAGCTCTTCCATCGCTATTACAAAGGTTTGCACTTTTCAAACCATTAACAAACTTCTAAGTCAGCTCAGCACCCAAGTTCTTCAAACACTGATGCATAAAGCTCAATAAGCAGTTCTACTTCACACACTAGTGCACTTTTTATCTTTCGTTGCCAAAGAAGTCAGTCAGATGACACCCCCTACTTTCAAATCCCTTATAGAGCACTAGTATCTCACTGTAATCAACCCAAACCAAGGGGTCTGAAGCAGCTGTTCCTGTCCTGCCATGTGCTGCCTGTGGAGAGGTGCCACTGCACCAAGAGCTTTGCAGCGCACAGAAAGAGAAGGGGAAGAAGGGAACAGTACCTCAGCCAGAACCTCTACAGGACAATCCTAAACACGAGGCTGTGTGGGATGTCTCCCATTATATTCTCATCCTGTTTTCATTCCTAGCTTCCCAGGACTGGTGATCACTGTGTTTTCCCTACCTTTAGGGAACTGGGAGACCAAAGACAGGCCCTTCTATTTTCTCCGGTAAGGGAGAAACAGCTAAAGGAGAGGGAAGGATACAAGACTGTGTAATTTTTTTCACCTTTCACTTCAGTTCTTGGGAAGTACTGGAACAACCAATGATGCATGCTAACAACATGGGTCACTGAATAGCCAGAACTACTGGAGAATGTTTGACAGAGCGCATCCTTGTGCAGAGGAGAGAAACAGAGAATGCATTACGTCTTCATGCCAGTAATACTTCTTGGCCCTGTCTCGCATATCACTCACCTCTGGAAGCTGGGGAAAAGAATGGTCTATGAAAGGGCTGTGAGTTAGATGGAAGCTGACTTGACAGCTGGAAAGGATTGAGAAAAGGCCTGAAGATTCCTACTGATGGATTTCAGTAAAGACAGATGCAAAGGGCTACGAGTTTGACAACAGAGCCAAGCACAGAGGTACAGCTGGAGATCTGCGCATGATCTTGGGTCAGGAGCTGAACAGAAATGACTGGTCTCAAGAGGCTGCAAAGACAGCAAGGACTTGCCCAGAAGTACACACAGGAATAGGCTTTGCCAGCCATGTGAATTAACCCTGCAGTGCTCAGTGGGGTCAAGTCACAGCTTCAGCAAAGATGTGCATTAGCTACAAATACTACAATTAAAAGCAATAAAAATGATCAGAGGCTAAACTGCAGAACAAACAAGACCAAAAGAATTAGAATGATTTACACATGTAAAGAAGAATCTGAAAGAACGTAGGAGTCTTTAAAAGGCTTCTGCAAAGATAAAAAATCTGTTTTCCACGTCCTTTGGTGGACTGAAGACACAGTAATACCTGTAATGGGTTTGCTGTGCTGACACAGACAGGTGCAACCCTGCTTTGAGACAGGATGGACTAGGAGACCTCTTCACCGTCCACCTACTTCCCAATAATTTTATGAAACACTTACATACTTTTCCCATAAGAGATTGTTTCCCAAAACAACGGTTAAAAACTACAGCTATAGCTCTGACCAGGTGAGTGTAATGCCTCAAACAGACTTTCATTTTTGTGCCTGGTCCAGTCATGCGGTGCTTGTGGGATACTGTAGCTACTGATGCTAACCCTTAACCTGGAAAGTAAATGCTTTTAAATAACAAATTGTTATGTCTCGTCCAAGAAATTTGTTAGATAATAACCATTAAAGTTTCGACATCATTGAATATGCCTGAATTCACTTTTTACTGAATTGCTGCCAAACATTAACTGTTTTCTAAGCATTTCTTTACATCAACTAGTACAGAAGAAAGAAGCTACTAAGTCTCTAACTCAGGATCAGCACCACAGGTTATTGTTTTGCTCTCCCTTCCCTTTAGAAAAGATAGAAAATGAAGGACTGACACTTGGGAATTGGTTAAATAGGATTTTATCTGTAGAAATGTTACAATTTTTGGCAAAGCTTTAATAATCTTTTTTATAAAGATCAGTATCTGCTGATAGAGCTTAGAAGACATGATAATCTGCCACTTTCCACTCCAGGCACTTAACTGTCCCCTCTAGAGTGACAGATAGATAATGTGAGCATTAACAGAGCTAGAAAAGGAATAGTAATTCTACCTCTTAATAATAAACAATCAAATACAAACAAGCTCGTGATTGCTTAAGCAGGAAGGCAATAATCAAAGCAAGCAAGAAGACACTAAGCACTTGCAGGGAGGTGTCTGGAGCAGACGACAAGCTAACGACAAAGTGAATGTTCAAGAAAGCCTATGTGGGAAAGAGGATCAGTTAGCAAGCTACATGTGACTTTTTTATACACTTAAGATTGTGCTCCTATTGCTTGAACATAGAAATTCAAATAAGCAAAAAGAGCAGGTTTTAGCACTAAGCTGGTGTTATAAATGAATTATTGAGAGTTGGCTTTCACCGTATGTTGTGTGGGTTATGAATTATATTGAGTAATATTACATGTTAAGAACTGTTTAATGGTTGTTGGGGTGGTCTGGCTGTGGGCTGGTCTTTACAGGGGCTGTATGATCTGTGTGCTGTAACGTCACTTCTGTGGGGTTTGCCCAGGGCCGGGCTGTTGCCAGCCAGCCTTGGAAGGCACCACCACAAAGGAATGCGGCTCCAGCCAGACTTCGAGGGCACCACGATAAAAGGAATGGGGCTCCAGCCAGCCTTGGAAGGCACCACCACAAAGGAATGGGGCTCCAGCCAGACTTCGAGGGCACCACGATAAAAGGAATGGGGCTCCAGCCAGTGAGGGCCCTGAGCACCACAGCAACAGAAAAGCGCGGGCTCCCACATGATTGACAAGGGGGCGGGGCCATGCAAATCAGCAAATAAATATGCATCAGGTGATGCAACCACACGGGTATAAAAGGCAGGATCGCCATTTTGTGGAAGAGCCTCTGGCGCCCAGCTGCGGTCCCCGTGGTGCCGTCTTTTGCTTTGCCATTTTTATTGAGTTCTCAGAAAATTTTAATAACTCATTTCCATATAGGATCCGGGTTGTCTATAACACTGGGAACGGGACTGCCTCAGGGTAGAGGGACTAAAAGCAGAACCTCACGTCTTGCCACGGTTCTGTAAAGCAGTGATATTTAGAACTGCTTGCTAAAAAACAGAGGGACTGCAAAAGACAGGGCAGTATTTCAGATGGGCAGAGCTCCCTGAAGGGCTGTATCCTGCCGCCTTGGGAACGCTGGGTTTGACAGCTCCTGAACCCAGGTCACACTGCAAGGGCCACTCAAAGGTGCAAAAGGAGACATCACAGCAGCTGCAGCAGCAAAGGAAACAGTGTACACAATGTGGATTACATCTGAAAGCTGCGAACTGAGACATGGAGAGCTGAGCTGAATTGCTGAGGCACAAGATAAATAAGAACTGCTACACACAGGTGCAAACACATGAGGCAGTTTGAACAGACACATGTGAGACATGGGCAGATTTACTATGGTGTGAGCATGAATGAATAAGAAAATATTATTTCAAAGAAAGGTTAGCAGTGGAACAACTGTGATACACATCGAAGTATACCCAGCAGAGCAGTGCAGTATGCTCTGGAAAACACAAAGCCATAAGTAATTACAGCAACCAAAGGAATCACTCCATAGATCCAGGGGGTGAAGCAGAATCTCTGCTGCTGAAACAAACCCCTCGAGTTAACAGGTTTGAATTGTCTGTCTGAAAAAGTGTTGGACACTAAGATCTTCAGTGTTAAGACAGCACAACTCAATTTAAGTTCCTTAGGGAGTCTAAAGGCCACAATTCATCCACAATGTCAAACCCTCTCCCACTCCTTAGCAGAGCCAAAGCTGAGAGAAAAGCCACAGAACATCAGAAGCAGCTGTCAGAAGCTAATCTAGAGAGACGACTCAAGCACCAACAAATACTACCAGGCCTGGGAAAGCAGAAGATGGTGTGCAGCAAATAAAACTCACTTCATTCCCAATTGGGAGCACACAGCTTGTGCTGTATCAAGGCTACCAATCTTCAGGAGCCTCTGGAACAGGCTCTGTGATGGTCTGGGGTCTGCCTAATTGTGTGAGAGGAAGTCCTGAAAGCTCAAAGTGCTGTGACAAATCCAAACATCTCATTACAGGAAACCTGTAATAATTAGTTGAAATAACTTCTAAAAAGCCAAGTAGAATTACATTATAAATTCATATAATGCACTTTCCCAAATTTACACAGCCAAAAACCTATGCAAGGAGAACATAGAAAAGATAAAAAGGACAGAAATCCTCAAGTTGGCTGCACAACATTTATCTTCTGCTGCTTTCCTTTGTAATATGGGGCTTTGTCTTGCAAGGTACTAATGTTTCTAAATGAGCCAAACATTTAAAGTGTGGTGCACCTATGCAAGCGTGGACGTATGAACACAATGCTACCATGACACATACCTGAACAAAAAAAAAAAAAAAAAAAAAAAAAAAAAAAAAAAAAAAAAAAAGTTCTGAAATTGATAATCCACCAGAGGTCTGTTGTTTGTTTGGGTTTTTAAATAACTATTTTTAGTGTCATGTCTCAGAGCCAGGGTCTCACTGTTTCTAGCTGAACAGTAAATAATTGCATAAACTCGGATCAATATCCCACAAAAACCATGAGATTTAGTGAAGATGATGGGATTTAATAGTTGGAGTAAGAACTGTAGTTCAAAATGTTGATCTACAGATTCAGTTTCTTTTGAAGAGTATGAATAATAGTTATTCTAATCTTCCCTATAATGTAAAAATAATTGCATGAATATAATAAATACAGCAATTAGCATAGTGGGGAAAGGAATATGACTCTAGTATTTGGGTACTGCTCCAAGCCCTGCCAGCAGCGGCACTACCAAGGCACTTCACCAGCTCTGCACACCAGCTGCTTCAGAGGGATGAGCTTACCCCCTGGGTGATGGCCCAGCTTCATACCCACTCTGCTTCTGAAAAGGGTGGGGTGGCAGAAACAACACACGATTTCTGCCTTGGATGAAGAAAAACCTGTACAAGGGTCAAAATAATTGAAGGGAACTCACTGTCAAGGATGTGAAGATACATGCTGATTAAGCTATAATACAACCTCTGCACCATACAGCACTAATCAGCATTTTTGGTCCCTATTACCTCATAGCTGAGCACCTTCACAAGGGATACACTATGAAGAAGTTTTCAGTCTGCTCAAACCTCTCCCCTCTTTCCCTCTCTCTAGGGTGGGTCAGTTCCCATCTGAACCTAGATGAAAAAATTTTCTCTCACAAGGGCTTTTATATAAGAATACCCCTATTTCACATTTGGATTATTCAATACCATATCAAATTAGGACAACAAGCCAGAATATAGATTTCACTGCAGGTCAGCTTGTATCATGCATGGATGGAGCACTGACTGCTAACCACGAACAAGCACAGGCAGAACTGTTCCACGAATACAACATGGGGCTATTTGCTCACTTTTACTCATTTCACCTTTACACAGACACCTTTCTCATCTGTCACATACTTGACTTTGCTGGGGAAACACTGGGGAGACTCTTCTGGGGAAAGTAATTCCTTCAGAAAGAACAGACACTGGAATTACAGTAATTCGGTCTGCAAAGGAGGTATAAAAATATTCTTGCAGTTAATACAAGGCAAATGCCTCAACATTTGACTTGGCACCTTATTTTTAAGGTGAGCATTTCTAGTGCCGTTATTTAAAATTAGTTGACATTGTTGGAGATCTTAATTTATTTGTAATTATGTAATTGCAATCCAGTGACATTCTAGGAGTAAACTAAAAGCTCCCACAATATTCATTTTGTAATAAGGAATATCAACAATCACGTAATAACAAATACATGTCAATTTACATCTTCTCTCAATAAAAATAACTCTTTACTAAGCCATTTTTAATATCTTTTCCAAATTCTGCAGGAGGATTTCTAGGATTATGTGACAGCAATGATTTTACTGTAGCAGTAAAATCCATGTTAAAATTCCATCTGCTTTTCTTGATCCAGTAAAACCGATTTAATATATAAACTTTCTTTACTTTTTTGAATCTTTTGCCAGCCTTTACTATTCATATTTTGAAGAAATCTGAGTAAAGTGACACAGGTGTTTATGCTAGTATTTTATCCTTAGCATTTCCTTGGCTAGATAAACTTGACACAGTGATCGAAGCAAGAATTCAATCAGTGACTTGGGGGTCCCTTTGTTTTAAAAAAATACCTCATTTGCATCATCAAAAAGTTATTTTCCTTCAAAATTCAGTGATACCTACGTCCCTTTATGAAAAGATAATACAAGCCCTAAAGCACACTTAGCTGTTAAAAACCATATGCTTTACTAATCCAGGAAAACCTTTTAGACAAAAAAAAAGTTCATTACATTCATTTGAGTTCATTACATTGAATCACTACAAGTCAAAGAGAGACCAAACCTTCCAGCTGGTGAGAACCGAAATATTTCTCTTTTTGCTGAAGTGTCTGGAATAGCAATTACAGCGAAGTCTGGTTTTGTTCACATTCAATCTATCATGTCTTTAATCTGAAATGTCACAACAAAACTCTTGTAGCCCCATGAAATCATACACCTAATTATCAGTTCTGCTTCCATTATCCCAAGAGGGCCTTTCTTTTTTCTAGTTTGGTACTAATTCATTTTCAATAGACAGCAAGAATTAACAATAAGAAAAAATAATTAGGAAAACTTAATAAAATAGTACACAAGGCAAAAACCATCACAGCTTCAGATTCTCTCTGGCTAAGGTAATATATCAAAAGCAAACAAAAGTCCTCAATAAAGCATAAAGCTGAATTCCCTCTTTGCAGCCTGTATGATTGTTAATAAAGAAGCCCACACCGAGAATCCGTGCACTGACAGACACCACTTTCCTCCCACAGCCATCTGCTGCCCACAGTGGCTACACTCACACAGCTTTAAACACAAGCAAACAGGAGCTCAAAAACTTGAGTTCTCTTACCATCTGACAAGTCAATTAGCCCGAGGTAGTGTAAAAGTTTCAGAGAGGAGCACACCACCACCACAATCCCTAAAGTCTGGAGTCCTTCTGACTCGCCTTTAGTCCACATCCTGCAAGGCACCACACGGGTACCACTGGTGTGCTTGCAAACAGCTGCCAGGCATCAGAAGCTGAGAAATCCTGTTTCAAGCCTTCCTTCCTGCTGCTCAGCTAAGTGCACAGCACATTCCCCTCTCCCCCTCTCTCACTCCCTCTCTTTCCCAACCTCTCCCCCTCCTCTCTCGCTTTTTTTTTTTTTTGGTGGAACATGCAAGCAACTTCTGCATTGAACCGTAACCTATGGTTTTATTTTCTTTCACCTCAGGGTAATTCTCTCAGGAGTTTGCTCTGCTGTGGAACAACTGAGCACCATGCTGCTAACCTCAGCAACATCTCACACAATTTTTAGGTTTTTTGAAATACCTGTGATACCAGTTACATTTGAGATTTTCTCAGTAATTCTGCCAATGCAGATGCTTTTTGTCAATGCCTCTTCTGTACTGCATAAGAGAATAAAGGGCATTGTAGGGGAGGAAAGGGCTTTCCTTTTCTGAATGCCTCCCCTCGCCCACAACATGCTGGGATAAACAAAATCACAATTCCCACATCCATGTGTGCACCCACACACAGCCCAGGAGCTGCAGAGTAATTCTGTCTGTTAGCAGCTCCTCTGGGGTACAGCTGGACAGGCAGGAGTGCATCCCTGGCATTTCCAGTGGAGCCACACCAGGGTGGGCCAGGCTGGCTGAACAAGCCCCCCTTGCAGGCAGCTGAGGCAGAAGAGGCATTTCCACCATTTCCATAATTTCATCAGTGTTTCACCAGGCTGCTGGCACAGGGCAGCACTGTGGGCTGCTCACAAACCAATGATGTATTTCCCCATTATCACCACAGATGAGAAAACACTTGGCAGAGTGAGTGTTTTATCAGGATGGCAGATTGCAACACCAGTAAAAGCTGGGTTTTTCAAGCATGCTATTAGATGCTGGTATTCCCATGCAGGACGTTCAGGAGAACAGAGGTCACCAATGCCTTTTATTCTACAGGACTCCGATTCCCCACACTCCAGCCCAGTCCAGGCAATCAGAAGCTCCCTTTCCCTGCAGTCCCCAGTGAGCAGGGCAGGCTGGCTTTCACCCACCACACTGTTCCACAGCCTCTCCTGGTGCTGCCTCTGCCTTACACTGCTGGTGAACACCAGCATCACGTGCAGAATCTCAGTGGGGATTTTGTGTATCACAGGAACTAAATAGTGCCCTTGAATTGCTGAGAGATGCTCACAGTAAGGCCAGGTTGGAGGTGCAGAGTACTCACACACTTGAGTGATCCAGTCAACAAGCAATGAGCACTTTAATTGAATTTGAGCTTTGTTTCTGTATGCAGGTGCCCAAGGAAGAGATCGCACTAGCAAATGTGTTAGGAGGCTTCTCTGCCATGGGCATCTACCTTCCCAGACAGTGGCATGATATCAAAGCCACTTCTCCTGATGAATACTTTAGACCAAAGGACTTTTTAGTGCTCTGTGGCATCTGCCGCATTAGGTTTCCATTGCCCTGGCTGTATGACTGGCTATAATGCCACATTATGTTTCATATCTCCATGATTAACACATCCAGCTTTAAAACTGTCAAGGATCTGAAATCACTGTACTGTCAAATCTCTCCCAGACAAGGAGAGAACAACTTGAAAGAGTAACACGATAAGCAGACCTCAAATCATTTAGATAATTCCTTGGTTTACCATGTCCCATTCTCATTAAAAAATGAAACACTACTACTACACAAAACCCCCAAATCAGCAAAAAACCATGCCCCCCATCACATGAAGTTTGGACATGACTGCAAAAATAGCCAGGTTCTTTCCTATCTATGGAAGGGATGTTTGTCAGATTTACTGGCTGTCAGGTGGGCTGTGCACTGTTTTCTCAGACTACTTAAGTTAACAGATCCTAAAGAGTACACAGAATCAAAGAGCCCACTTCACCCACTTGTTCCCAGGCACTTTATTTACTTGCAGACACATTTGGTCACAGTTTCTTCCCAGCAATGCACAAACCTCCTGAATCCAATTATCACTAAAAAAAGGGAAACTATAAAAAAGTTTGCTATGATGAGTAATAAAACTCAAAGCACCCGGTTTCCCAAAGGTGTGTCTTGCAATTCCATGGATCTTTCACCGTAATGTCCTGAACTCTGCAGCTCCTAAAGCCCTGGAGCAGCACCTTAGCAAGAGAAAGGGGAAGGACATGGAAACATGTGAGTTCCATTGTTTGCGTTACTGCAATTTATTCCAAGTCCAACGCATTTGATGCTTTAGGTGTTCCTGACAAAAGCCGCTCCAAAAGAACATGCAGTTTTGTTCCCTCGAGTTCTCACTTCTTGAAGAACTCGTGCTTGCTAGAAGCTCAGGATTCATTTGACAATATATCCAAAGCTGTCAAAGCCAAAGCATGATTTTTCTGAGGTTGAGTCAGTTTTCAAACAAGCTTGGAAGGAATGTTGAATGAGAATTTTCTCATTCAGGACCTTCAGGCTGCTTTGGGATTATCCTGATGCCAGCAGTTCTTCCTGGATGCTGCTTTTTCTCTCCCACTTCCCAAAACTACTCAAAATTGTCACTTGGTTCATTCTTCACGTGCTCATCTGCCCCAAGAACAGGGATTCCTTATGTTAGGCACATGTTGGGGTCATGCTGTGCTAATTTTTTATGGAAAATGCTGTTAAGTTGCCTGACATGCAGAGCACCAAGTCCCCCCATCCATCCAACCAGCCAGCTCGGAAGCCATATATTGACCCACTGTTACGGTTTTTATTTAACCCAAATCAGCTTTCTGCTATTCCTTAAACATTCAAATAATCACAAGACTGAAGAGCTGACTACAGATGCCTCACGGGAGGCAAATCCTATGGACCCAAAAACTTGTGTGTTTTCCCCATGATAAGAACTAATTTAAGTAAAAGATAAAGCTTTCCTTAACAGCTTACCTCCCAGCTGCGCCCATTCCCTACAGCCACACTCATTCTTTGCTGTAGTACTGAGCTAATGAGAGAGATTGGTTCTGTGATTTAAACCAAAGGAAGGCTATCCGGCTTAGTTCTCCAGTAGAAATCTGCGCAGAAGTAGAGGATCATCAACTCTTAACAAGAGGCAGAAATATTAATCAAGATATTATTAGGTATTTTATTTGAGTTGCTTCTGAAGCAACGAGAAAAAACCCAAACCAGTGCCAAATAAATACTGTGACTCAATTTTTTTTAATTATTTCTACAGAATTCTACAATCTAAAAACCATGCTGCATAATCAGCTTTTGGATCGATGCCTCCCAAACATTTCTAATCTGCTGCAAAATACACGCTGTCATCCTCCAAGAGGGTAGGTAGCTCAAGGGACTATGATTTTACCTAGAATCACACGTGGAATAAATTGCACAAACTAGACTGCCTGGTTTTCTACTGCAGACACTGATCAACAGATTTTGCAGACGGGCAGCTGGAAGAACATTTTTCTTGTTATATACAGACAAGGTTAAGCTCACCAATGAAGCAGTAAGCTTTGTTTTTGCCAAATCTTAAAAAATGAGGATGTAAAAAGTCTAATATTTAAAATATCAGATGTTCTGATAATAGAGATAGATATTCCTGCCAGTGCCTACTGTACGTATCTCTCACATGCAGCAAAAGGAGTTGAATGCCTCAATTAGCTGCAGAAAAGGTATGCACAACACGTGCCCTGTGAGAACAAAAGTAGGAACTTCATAAAGATCAATCGAAATAACATGTAATGAGAAGGATTTTCTGGTAATAAAAGAATTGCTATGATGAATCATATAAATGATTTATGTAATCTATAATCATCTCTTAAAAGTGGTTGGGGGAAAATAATGCATCACACAAAGGTGCAAAAATCACAGCAAAATGGAGAATAATATTCCCCTCAGCAGAAGCTTCTCCAATGACCAACTTATTTGGAACAGATTTACACTTTTGAAGAGGAGGATTTATCTCCTTATTTTACATTAAAACAAATGCAGCATGACATGTTCTCAGTACCCATAGCTTTAACAAAACTCCAGTGGTATTCTGTGATTTGCCTGGTTTAAAATTCTAAATATTAGATTTTTGTCATTTTGATGGACTATTCCTTTGGTACTGTGTTATGATAAAGAATAAATAGGAACATCTGAATGATTCTTCTTGTACACTACATTATTTCATATATCCCTAGAACAGTTCTGTTTATGGATCTTCTGACACTCAGCAGTCTTGAACAGTCTTCTCACACAGCTGTTGTCCATAAATCTATTTCCACTGCAGATCTCTGAAACCCTTCCACTTCTGTTTTGTTTTAGAAGTGGCATAATGAGATCACTCACAGCATGGCAGGTGGCTACAGCATCAGGAGTATGAACTTAAAATTCCCCAGCTATTTATCCAATGAGTTCTTTTGTGTGTACATAAAGTTAGTGGGCTTTGTTGCTATTTTGATTTAAAGTTATTCAAACCAAAATGAAAACTAGGCGTTTCTCATTATTGATTTTAACTTACCTAGTCCCAAGCAATGATATTTACTGCTTAAATTGAAGGATTTTTATCAGCTTGCCTTGGTCACCAGTCATTTCTCTGTCCTGTCCATCCCAGGTGATTAAGCCCCATCCGTATTTCTCAGATTTCTCTAGATCTCACTAGCCCCAAGGAATCTGTGTCATCTGCAAATTGTTTGTAGAGAAAACCACTTATTGATAACTATTGACTGCAATTTAAAAAAAAGAAAAAAAAAAAAAAAAAGGCGGGAGTAAATTTAGAAGTTTGGTATTTAAGTAATTGATGATTTAGAGCAAATCCATGCGATCTCCAGCTAAACAGCCTTTCAGTGCCAGTGAGCGCAGGTCCCTGCCCATTTGCACCACTACAATTCCAGCCTGACTCCTCTGCCTGCAAGTTAATTGGATTTCATATCACACTGGTATTTCCCAGCAGTTATTCACCAGCTAGGATGATTTTTTTTTTTTTAAATCCTGGCTAATTACCACTTAATTTTGTCAGCAGAGGTACATTCAGTATAAGGATAGAGGAATCACAAATATCTCCTTAGTTAGTTTGGATAACACAGAAATTTGGATGCTTTTCTATTAGTGCTGCCCAGGGAGCTGGGAATAAAGAGCTCAGTTCATCAGTTGCCATTTCCTTGCTGTGTGAGCACAGGGAAATAATTGGCAGATGAACCCTTGTCCTGACATGGTATTAATTTTTCTGCCATAACAAAACCAGCTATAATTCCTTCAAAATTCCCCCATTAGTTCAGGTCTTCTGATTCATGTGAAGGTGCTGCTATCTTTGTTCTATCAGTATCTTCCTGCTTGCTGACAATGGTAGGTGGTTGTTGGGTCACAGAACCCACAGAGCCATGAAAAGAAGGAGGAGGACCCCGCATCTTTTTCCCTTTCAGAGAACTGTCTCGAGCCAGTGGCTCCCAGCCTTCTTGTGAGCCTGTTGGCACAATTCACATCATCAACTTCACAACACACAAGAATAGCTCTGAAAGATTCCAGAAATCTAATCCATCATTACTGACTTTTTCCAGAAGAGTTGGCAGCACAGACAAACACATCCCACCTCAAAGTTAGCACAGAGTGCGCAATGAGGATTTGGCTTTACCCTGGAGCTTATGATGGCAAGATCTGGTGAGTGTCAGCAATGCACACCTGGGTCATGAGAAGACCAGCAACTAACAAAGAAACCATGGAACCTTGAAGGATTCACCTGAACCACAGTTTAAATGCACAGTCTGAAACTGCAATGGGGACAATATATAGTTAATGAAAGAGTAACGAGAACCTCTCCCAACTGTTAAATATCCTTGACAAGCTCTATTTCACTTTTCCCGTTTAGTTTTCACCTATTTCTCTTTTTCTAGTTTTCACCTATTTCTCTTTTATTTGTAAATCAACCCAGGTACACAAACCACAGCAGCAAACCCAGCAGCCTCGTTTGAGATCACGTCACTCTCAGACTTGCAGAAATGCAGTAGCTCCTCTCAGGATGGACCCAAGGAAGTTCTCCAGCACTGAACTTGCCATCCTTTCGTGCTGTTGCTGAAGCTGGATGGACTGCTAGCAATCGCTTTATAACCTCAGCTGCACTAGGAGAGGAGACAGGGAAAGGCTCCAGGATGTTTCCCATTGTTCTACTTTTAAACAGGCAATGAAAGTTGAGGAGGACACATGCTGTGAGGAAAAGAGGAATAGGGCAGAGAAGGTGAAAAGTTAAAACAAGAAACAGGAAAAGAGGGTATTTCAAGTCTGAAATAAGGAACAATGCATAAGGGCATGCAATGGGAAGAACAGATCTGTGAGGGACAGGAACGGGACTATATACAACATGAAACTGCTCAAAAGTAGAAAACCTGATGTGTCAATTATTCTGGAGGCTCATTCCCCAAAAAGGGAAAATGCCACTGCATGAGTCCATGCAGCCAACCTGTGCTGAGCCCCACATCCAGCTGAGCGTTTTCCCCAGAACCTGTACTCAGAGGTGAGCACACCTCGTCAGCAAATACGCATCACTGATGAGTAACAAGCAGCCAAAAGAAGCTGCTAAACCCCACGGATAACCTGGAGGACAGATGTGCTTTGCAGTGGCAGCTTCTTGCTGACCGGATTTCTGCCACAAGCCAGAGCAGATGTGACCCCTCCCTTGCACTGGCAATTACTGTCAGGCTCTGGAAGCAGTTAAGAGGCATAAAGCTCAAAGCCTCTGCTACCAAGTCGGGCTGCAGTGATTTTCTCATCACAGGTAGATTTTTACCCATGTTATGTATTTCTCATGGGTATCAGATTGTCACAGCTTCATTCCCACTTTTATTAGAAGTGATAATTAATAACCTGAACTTGGATGTTTTTCTTACAGGCTTTGTTTTTCCACATTCAAATTAAATTAGGTATATGAGAATGATGATGAACAAGTAGGTTTAAGCCTCACAGAGGCTTAGAAGAGCATAAGTTCTCATCACAGAAAACTTATGCAGGACAAATCATGGGTTAAAAACAAAATTAAACTTGCCTAACTGATGTCATAGCCAGTTACTTGACATGACTGCATTTATTATTTACAGTTTCTACAATGACAAATATCTTATCTTTCCAGTGCACACCAACTTGCTGATAACGGCTAGGATGCTGCTTCTGACCATGCCTTTTGCTTATTCCAAATTTATTGGTAAAGCAAAAACTCTTGAGGGATAAAACCAGTGAAAGCATCCAGCACTACATGTGCTTTACTACTCTCACAGTCCCTCCTCCCTGACAGATTTTCTGACATCAGACAGAGCAAGATAATACGAAGCTGGTTATCGAGGGTTTTCACTAGAACTATGGGAATTTCCTGGAGTCTCCAGGCACCTCATAAGTTTACAGATATGGTAGCTGGAAAATCAGGTATCACCTGCTGCAACCTGCTCCCCAGAGTAAGAGCTGCCTCACTGCCACCACAGCAGTGCCTCACTGCCAGAGTAGTCAAGTCTTGTCAAGACTTGTCTTGAGGGCAATAGAATCCAGGTAGTCATGAAAAGACAGTAAAAAAACGGTATTCTGGAAGTCCAGAAGGTTTCTAGAAATAGCCACCAAAGGACATCGAGTGTCCTAAAAAAATCTCTGCTGGTGACATCTGTGCCGAGCAGATGATTAGCAACTCATTTCTTTGTGTCGTGGAAGGTCTATGCTGTACTAAGGAGTATGATTACAGTTCCCATCGCTCCACAACGGTAACAAGTGTCATTTAGTCAATCACGGAGTCATCACAGCTCTGGTGGTCTCCAATCAAGATACCCCCCTCATCTATCCATTTCTCTTTATTTTTAAGAGGCAAACTGAAGAATCATTCTGCTTAGTGCATTTTAAACTCACACTCTAGTGGCATATTAAACTATTTTGCATAAGAATTATAAAAAATACTGCCCGGTAAAGGTCATCTCATACATTTTTCTTAGTAACAACAGGCCTAAGCACTGAAAAACACTCTCCCCACTTGACGAATACTGTTTCTTTATGTGTTACATTAAACTATGTTTTCTCACCATTTTTCACGCTGTTCTAGATCTTATTTTTAAGTGACCTCAGGTGATGAATACATGCACACAATATTCTAAATAAGCCTGTATTTCTTTCACTTACTGAACTCTTGTATGAGGAATAATCTTTAAATATTTTGTTGTCTCTTTGCTGGCATTTCATCTTCATTTTACCATCTATGCAACAGTTGCACTTAGGTTTTTATTTTATCATCTGTAATTTGTATTCCTGTTCTACACCCAGCTCAAAAGATTTAATTTGTTATTTGCATAATTATACTAGACAGTGCCACAACTACTAGGAGATCAGAGTAATAAATTCATGAAAGAATTATGAAACTGTATAAAACTAACCACATTTTCGATACATCACAGTGAATTATGAAGTAGTACCACACTATTTTAGATACATCATAGTCTCAAATTACACCTTCCCAAAAATTTTTAAAATCTGTACCAAGCAGCAAAACTCTCAGCAAACAAAAAGGCCAATTTATAAAGCCATTGTCTGAGGTCAAACTTTCTGAAGTAGTTTGTGAAACACAGGCAACAAAGGCTAAAAAAGCAGTTTATGCTGTAGTTCTAAACACACAGAGAGTAGCAGAACTTTTAGAGGGCTGTCTGGAAAGGGGGCTGGCTTTGCTTTTGCCAGCAATGCTCCCGCTATTAGATTATGGCAGCAGCTCCATGTAACTTGCACTCAGTAGAGGGGTCAGCTCTCAGAGTTAACCAGACTGTCCCTGATTTATGAATTACAGTTTAACTGCTCCTCTAGTGGTACCACTATTTAAATTCTGCCTCTTGACACAACACAGGTAGGCTGACATTCATGGAAACAAAGCATGTGAAGAGCACATGACAGAAACTATACTCAGGATGTTACAGCAGAGCTGGAGCCTTGGATAATAAACCTCCTTCATGCATCTTCCCTTGTGTGCATCTAAAAATATTCCATGACCAAGCATGCATTGTGCACACTTGAGCAGGTAGAATACCCCCCAGTATTCCACAATCCTCTTGAATCACAGTTCCATTTCCATGGCTAGGCTGGTATCAGAAGTGTGGCTGGGTGTGTGTGTGTGAATTTCTTCAAAGGCCTCCAACACACAAAACTCAAAGCCTAACTTTTTTACAAAAAAATGTAAGACACTTGAGAGCCAGCTCCTTGGTAAGAGGAACATTCATCTGCATGCAAGATTTTGGATCTTATTACATCCTCTGAAGAAATGATGCACCTCTTAGGCTAATCCCAGCACTGAATGGGATAAAACCAGATTCCAGAATTAGGGACAGAGTTCAGTGCATTTTAGAAGCACTGGACCACAGGACTGGAGGGTTTCTGCCAATGTCTGCAGAACACCAAGAATTCCACAGACTCCCACCCCAGAGCTCTCTGGGAACAGCTACTATACAGCAGCACAAACCTGATGGTGGTGCCGTGAGCCAAGCAGTTTCCCCTGTGTGTCCATAAGTAAACAACCATGTGATGAGTTTTATCAGTTGTACTATGACATTTCATGACAAAAAACAAACACACAGCATGCAAAGTACAGAGATGAAAGGCCAAATCCCACTGTGAATTGTGCTGGCCCAGTTTCCCTGTCAATCTAAATTTTGATCAGTTCAAGTACAGGAAGATCGTTGTTCTCCAGGATGCTGCAATGGACTATGCAAAGAGCTTTTTAAGGAAAACTTGATCAAATACGTCCATCTCAATTAACTAGGTATTTTTGCAATGGTCCATAGTATTAATTGGAAATTTTAATATACCTTTATCTCTACTTAAATATTCCTGTCAATTTGCTGATTAGAGCACATCCTAACTAATGAAAACTAATATGACAGAGGACACTACTTTCCCTGTCCTCCCTGCAATTTAATTAAATTATATCATATTAATTAATTGCAAGTTACATTCTCATGAAAAAAAGCACAAAGCTTAATTGTCATTATTAAACTTCATATCAGTTTGGATGCATCAGTGCATGCTTTGCTGCTGCTCAAATACATCCTTGCTCAGGCCTTGAGGGCAATACACTTAGATGAAATGAAAGAGTATTTCACTTGTCAGTACTTTTTCTGTTCAGAATGCTTTCGGGCAAAGAAAAAACCCAAAATCCAGCAAGGATGCCAAATTATGTCCGGAGGTATTGGAGGTAACAGTTTAGTTAATGTAAAACATGAAACACTCTTCAGTACGTTGAAGAATCCTTAGCTTGAGATTTCTCTGTCCTTAAGCATTTTACATTCATAGCAAGTAGCTAATTACTATTAACTCTTTTGCTAGTCATCAGGAAACAATGCACTACAACACACTTGGGTTTCTATTAGGATTATCTTCCAGGTATATTTGAACAAAACTATTAATATGAATTCTAGAGATATATCTCTAGGCATACTTCTGCTATTTCTAGAAAGAAAAAAAAGTTGATACACATCCAAACAACTCTCTACTCAATAACAAACTACTGAGCACAATCCCATTTTCATCGGGCCTTGAGAATTGAAGGATGCTTCCTTGCAGAAGAACAGCATGCAGGCTAACATTTGGGAAATGGAGGCAGACAAAAATTCTTTAAATTTTGTGGCAAATCATGAAATCATTCTGCCAGTTTAGGCTTCTTAGAGAGAACTGTAGCACTTGGGTGATGACAATGTTACCATTCGAGCTACTGTATAAAGGTTTAGTTTGCATAAGGGAAGCTGGATGAACTATGCTGAGAAAACACTGTATTTGCTGTCCTCCATTCCCACTGTTTGGTGTAGTATCTGACTGTCAGGGGCAGCCTTTACAGACTGGCTATTGCCTACAACCAAATTGGAACACAGGCTCAGCTGGAAGCATTAGTGTCTTCCTGCCTACTTTCACCATTTCAGCTGTATGGGCTGCTTACAAGAGGGATTGCTTTTAGATTAGAAGAAAAATGCATCGGAATCTTAAGGCATCATGAAAAACTCATACATCACGGGCTTTTTGGATTACGGGTTTTTTTGGAAAAGATACATAAAAATATTTCTGAATATGTGAAGCTTTGGGAGCCTCAAAACTGTTTGCAAGCCTCTCAAATCATCCAGTTCCACAAAGCCCACTAATCCTGTTTCAGTGGCTAGCTCCAATATCATCAAAACAGGAAAGTGGAAAACCGCTTGATTTCACACATGGGCAAACTGGCATGGATTCTGCTAAAGCAACTGATCTAAACAGAAAGGAATTTTCTAGTTTGTTGCCCACGTTGCAAAGCTGCAATCTTCTGTGCTAACCCATACAAAAATTCGATTCCTGTGTGTTTCTCCTGGATACCAAGTAGGCAGCCTGTAGTTGTTAGGATATAAGCACCAGTAAGCATTAACACCTAGGTTTCTTCAGACCTGGATATAAACTATTTTCTAGGGGAAGATACATACATATATATCTTCCTGAACCACAAAAGAGTGCTAGGAGAGTCAGTTAAGAATGAAATAGCATCTTCTCAATTATCATCATCTCGAATCTACTAAAATTTCACTGTTATAACTCTGGAAGGAGAAGGTGAAGTTGGCATATTTATTCAATACATTCTGTTCAGTTTATACAGTAATTGTGCTCAGAGGGGGCATTAGACAGCACACAGACTTGGAAATGCCATACAACAGCCTTAAACTTTAAGTGTCAGCTGAGGATTCTGGTTATTACTTGTTTATGGTGATGTTAACTGCACAGACACTCAGCCGACTTTGCTTTGGTCTCTGCTATAACTCCAAAGTACTGTGACAGGGGAATTAACTGTGCCACAAAGCTGACAAGCTTTTGTTTTGTGCTAACAAAAGCTAAACTGACAAATCTTAAACTGGGGCTGTACTTGACAGTAAAGCTGCACCTTGGATCACGATGAATTGCAAACGCTGAGCTGGAGCCTTCACAAGACCAACTTCTCCAATCCAGCTCTTAGCATGCTGGAGGGAAAGGATGCAGAGTTCCACATGGACATCCATGCAGCAGTGAAGCAGGATCAACTCATTGTCTTGGGGTGACTCCATCATGTATATCCCCTATCACAGCTTTATGCCAAACAATTAATTTTGTGCCTTTTCTGTGCCTTTAAACTGAGCTTGAGAGGGAAGAAAAAAAAGGGACCAAGCGAACTTTTCAAAGCAGTGTCTCAAGGTCACAGAGATTACACTCCTCTGTGTGCTCTGGCTGCGGTAGCATGGGGGAAGCATCCTGCTTGCTTCTTCAGCCAATTTTTGGGTTTTTTTTTTTCCTCTCCCGGCGTGAGATGGAAAGCTGAACTTTGTTTCCTGGGACTTCGGTTTTTTCCCTTCTTCTTCTTCTGGACCATTTCAACAACATCAGAACACATCGGGAGAATTTTTCCCCGAGGCCCGGGGGGGTGGGCTCTCACCGATCCAGCTCCGAGGAGGAGAGAGACCACACCTACAGAAGGACTCTGAAATCTTCCCAGGTTTCCCTCCACAGTGAGAGGTTTCATTATTTAGCATTATTATCCTTTTCCTGTGTGTTTGTTAAATAAATAGTTTTCATCTCTTTCACTTTCCTTCAAGGAAAATTTCCTTTTTTCCCGAACCTGCTGGGGGGAAGGGTGGTTGTAACCTGGTTTTCTCTCAGAGGATATATTGCTAGATTTTGGCCAAACCAGCACAGAACATTAGTGGCGCCCAACATGCAGCTCATCATGCTTTGTATCAGACACACACAAACGAATCACCAGGGCATCACAGGCCCCAGTGTGACTCGGTGAGGCTGGTTGGCTGCAGACACACAAGAGCTGGCAATATATGACCTGGATGGGAGGTACGGAAAGCCCTTTTCTGCACACATGTATTCTGCCTGACTATCCATAAAACACGTAATAGTTTGGTTTGCTGGTCACCTTTATTTATTTATTTATTTATTTATTTATTTCTGTCACCTTTACTTTTCTCTTAGGCATGTCTAAGTTGACACCACTTGGATAATGGAATTGTCCTTTTGTCATTCTTGCTTGTTTCCGTGTCACCACTGTTACGGTACTCCCCAGTTACTGCTCAGTGACTCACACAAGTGCTATTATTTGTGTGAAGCAATAGGTAATAGGTGTTCAGTGTCAGCCCTTTCTTGTTCCTAACATGCTACAGCGAGTCACAAAAAGAGGGGAAAGATGTATGTTAGCCCAAGCCTTCAGAAACCTGGTTGCTATGCTGGGGAGAAGTTTTGAAACCACAGCCAAGTCACAGACACCAAAATGCCCTGATGTGTTCAGGGGCCCACCTGCCCTGAGCTCTGGCTTTGCTCCCCTTTCCCGAGCAGGTAACAGCACTGCCTCGAGGGCTCTCCCCGACGTGTGCCCCGAGTGCTGTGCAACACTAGAGAGTTACAGCGTGGGGCACTTACAGAGTAAAGTTCAGTGTGAAACATACAACAGGGCAAATTGAACCCGTGGAACAACTATTGGCATCAGTGTTAGCCTTAGCTCTAGAAAATAACTATGCCACCAAATATTAAATTTCAGCCTCTCAGAGCTCTGCAAATCACTGCCAATTTCTTTACATGCTGACAAGGACACTTGTCTTCCAGGAAGTCCTTTGGGATAAAATTAGATCACTTCCCCAGATCTTATTGGCATAATTTTAAAAAAAGTTCCTTGAAAAATAATTCTGGTCTGCTCTACCAACAGGTCGGAAATAAATACATTTTCAGCTCACTGCATTTCAGAGACTCCCCAGTCTGGGATCCCCTTTATGTAATGGTGCTCAGTAAGACATCAGCTGCTGGGCACACTATCTGGTGGGTTTGCTGTGACTTAGGAAAGGCACATACCAACATTTCCATTTTGATAAAGAAATCAGTTACCAAAAATGCCATCAGGGGAAGGTAGTTCCAGTAATGGGGAATTAACAAGTTTCTGTAATTAACCAATTATCTTAGATATAATTCATTAAGAAGTTGCATGTTCTCATTTCATTAACTTCTCCTCTAAGCCTCTGCTTTCCAGCTAATTCTAATTGCAGGAAAAGGTGGGAGAGGTAAGACCCAGCAGGACACATCTACTGCAACTGCTGCAGTATCAAGCACGCTCCAAAGCTGACTCACATTGCACAGTCAAGGAAAGCTGGAAGGACTCAGCTGCTGGCAGGTTTGCCCAGAGCCAGCTGCCATTACGCAGGAGATGGGAAATTTTAAGTAGTAGTCTGAACATAATATTGAACTAGTGATGAACTGGCCCAGATCAAGGCAAGGCCTGGCAGCATAAAACTCTGTGCAGGGTAAGCCTTGTGTATCAAAACATTCAGGATGCACTGTCTGGAGGCATCTTAGAAAGTTCCTCCAAGACCCTGCTCTACCAACAGATCATGTGTGCAATACACAGCAAAAAGGAGCAAAGGCAAAGGGCAAAGAACCCTTAAGTCACACACACCTTTTTATTTGCCTGTTGCTGGGTCTTAGCTCAAATATTAAAGCCTGATGTATTCAAGGAGTGTAAGAGTAGCAGCTCTCCAGTTCTGCCAGAAAACCACTTACGGAGAAAGAGTGCTAAATTCCCTTTCATAGCAATTTTTTTCTAAGTTATCAGTTCAGCTCTCTGCCACCTTTCTTTGTTTCTTAGGATTAAGGAAGGGAAAAACTCATAAGCTGGTTTTGCTTCAGTTTCTGCTTATAAATCAAGCCATAAAATCTGTTTTAGCATCTATGTGATCACCAGGGAAACATTGACTAGCTGGTTTAGGAACTGGCACTTCAATCGGGGCTTCTTATAGTATTGGGTTTTTTCTTGAGAAGCAAAGATCTCCATTTCCCAGCTATAACAAAATGGAACTAAGTCCTGAGAACTTCACTTTTGTAGTATGTTTACAGATATTTTTTCCACTTCTGGATGATATGGTTTGTACACTGCATTGCTTAAATGAGGTTTAAATTGTACACTACAATAAAATTTAGCAAATTATTAAGAAAGGGGAGAAAGTGTCCACACAACCTGTGTAAGAAGCAAATAGCAGCATAAGAAAGCAAATGGGCAAATTGTTTTGGTAGGAATTCATCTTGCGTAAATACCACGCAGGAGATAATTACTACTATGATTATAGAACTTTCACCTACAGTTTGGGAATTTTACAAAGAAAACTCTAGTAAGGAAAATGAAAGAAAGCAAGAGAATGTTTCCCAGAGCCCTGAAGGAAAGCCAGGAACAGAGCTCAGGTTTCCTGAGGTTTTGAAGCAGCTTAGTTTGGTACTCTGCCTTCTTTCTGTACCCCTTAGTCCAAATTATACAGGCTCAGGTTCATAAACGCCTTTGCCTTCATTTTTTTTCCTCATTTCAAAACTTTTTAATACTGTTTTCAATGACTTATTCACTAAAGTCTATTTTCCCTTTGTTCAAAATCACCGATTAGAAAGCTTCACTATTCCTTGGTCATTGTTGAATAGTCTTATCCTTTAGAAAGCTTCAGAACACAAGACAGAAGACTACATAAAGGGAGAAAAAAATACAAGACAAAAGAAAGAAGGAAACGATGAAAAATGAGTGATAAATCGAGACTAAAAAGAAGGGAAACATCAGATAAAAGCCAGTTTATCCATGCCACATGTGCCAGCCAAAGCTATGTTGCTTATTTGCCTAATCCTAACTAGAGATGCCTGCCTTTGTTTCAAGAAATGTGTCGATTTACTGAACCAACCTTGAGGGAAAATGCATTTCAAAGACAGAGAAAAAGTTAAAAATAGCCTTAATAAGCAGCTCAAAACCCAGGATGGATCTAAAGCATTTATCTAAATGCAAATACTTCTGCAGACACGAGGAGTATTGCCTAACATCAGGTACTTTTTGTCTAAATCTGCGGTTACCCATCACAAGCAATTCTGTTACCCCTGCAGGTGACACCAAGCACAGACAAAAACAGAGCACAGGCCAGCAGCAGATTCTCCCAGTAGGATTTAATTTCAAGGAATAATTTTCATAAACCCGTTTCAAATTCTGCTGAACAATGATCACACTTGGACTCAACACTGAGCAAGTCACAGCAGACTGCAGCTCATTAAACCTTACAGGCACCTCTTGAGGCCCTTTGCTTTTACCCAAGCAAACATCCACAAAGCCATTCTGAGTTACTTTCCAGAAATTAACTAAGAGCATCACAGAGCTGGTACAATCTGGGCCAGAAGATTCCTAAAAAACCTGGAAACCAACTTTATGGAACAGGCCCTAAGGGAGCAGACTTGGAAAGATGCCCTCCTTGTCAACAGAGCGGATCTCGTGAGCAAAGCGGAGACTGGGGCTGTCTTGGCCATGGTGACCACAGAGCCATCAAGTTTAAAATCGCTGGTGACAGGAGGAAAAGTGCCAGAAAAACCTCAGTTCTGGACATGAGGAGACCAGACCTCAGGCTGCTCAGGGAATTAGTGAGTAAGGTCCCCATGGGAAATGCTTTGCATTAGTAACTTGAAATACTTAATTTCTCACTGCTCAGGAGAAAGCAACAATTTTAAAGTGACACAGAGAAAGGCAATCTGTAACAATAAGGAGGCATTTGCATTTTGTGGTCTACCCAGAAAACCATTCGAGGGCAGGCACTTTGTAAGAATTTTTCATAAATTATGTCCAGCATCAATACAAGTGGACAATTCATTAACATGTATTTGGAAAGTAATACTTCTTTTGCACAGAGAATTTTTTTAAAGTTCTATGTAGACAGAGAATAAAATAGCTGTAGCTGTAAAGCTCAGTACAGCAGATTTAATAACCTTCATTCAGATACATTATAAAGCTATTAAATGTCTGCCATTCAGGTAATTATTGGAGGTTTGCCATATATTTTACTGTCTTCAGGCCAAGACATGAGGAAAAGGAACGGGAAAAAAAAACCAAAAAACCAAACCAAGACAGGAGGGGAAAGTTAATGGATCCAGTCAAGGAATTCTTCTCAGTAATTATGCCTGTTTAGAAATTTGTCTGCTTCAAAGAACAGAAACCTGAAGCTTTATTAGTAATGAGAGATCTCAAGTTTCTAATTAACTGAAAACAAAAGTACCACACATTTCACATTGTACCTTCTTGTCACACAAAATCACCATTTTCAAATTACTCTCTGAAGGACTAATTTATGCATGACATGACAAAGAGAAGGACAGGGAATCTTAAAAATAAAATAATTCCAGTGATTCAGGAAACACAGTTTTGCTTGTCTAGAAATCAGGTGGTTTAACTGATCCTCTAACTACCCTAAACCTGCCCAGATTCCAGAGCAGATGTGGAGACTTTTTATGCATACTTTTGCATGAGAGGGAATAAACCCAGGCTCGCTGTGAAGCAAACCAGGAAAAATATTTGAATTTAGCCTTTTTTTTCTTCCCCATGAGTAATAAGCTGAAGCTGCTCAAAAGCTGGGGAGGACCACTGCATGGCTGAGGGCTGACTCTGTGCAGGGTATTTTCAACAGCACATTAACACCTTTTCCCCTTGTACCTCTGGAAGGGCATAGATGCCACCTTCTTTAAGAAGAGAATTGCTTCTTATGCTTTTACGCTCTGCGCACTGGGAACAAATCTTGGGAGCTCCCAATTGAAGCCAGAAGTCCCAGAAGTGAGAGACCTACTGCAAATACCATCGTATGAGAGCCTCTGTCCACAGAAGCCCAATCCAGAACAAAAAGGTTCTTGATTTTTGTGTGCCAAGACTTAACCTTCACTTTCACTGAGGCTGGCAAGGCAGTGTTAAGGATGGGACCTGGAGGCCTCCACAGAGCCAAGGTATCTGGAGGACACCTGAACCCAGTGGAGCCTGGACATTACACTTGCCTCAAAAAGACTATTTCCAAGTACCTGGCTGTGAAAGCCTGTCCTTAGTGGTCAATTTGCATTTGGCAGCCTCTGTATCACCTTAACTGAAACAACATTTCAGAACAGCAACAGTCCTTGCACTGGTTCACACGATGTCCTAACTTCATCTAGCTCCCAGTTTTTTCAATTTCTTTCTCACTTTTCCAGGTTATTAGGACATTGTCTGCCAGCATTACAAATGGCAGAAAATACATTACTTCAATTTTCCTGCTAGATAAGATTTCATGCAGAAAGCAGTCTCAGTAGCAATGCACTGAGAGGAAAATAGAAGCAAATGCATCCTGCTCAGCTGTGCTGTTCACTGCATCCCAAGAGACGAGTTTAGCTCATCAGCAAGCACAGAACAAATGCCTCATATTGCTTACAATTAGTGACCTGTGCTAAAGGCCAGGTACATATTTCACAATCCAACTGTTCATCCTGTTGAAGGTGAAGATAAAATCTTCTCATGACATCCTCCTGCTGGCGTGATAGCAGGCACACACTCTCTGCTACTGACTCTGGCATTACTTGCACAGCTGCACCATGTCAGCAAAGCTCTGTACAGCACTGCCCACCCATGTCCTGGAGTGCAAGACAGTTCCCATGCAGCTGCAAAAGGTGCTCCACCTCCTTGCTGCTGCCCAGAGAAACTGCCTGGAAATCAGTGCCAGAGTCACTGCAGCCTTGGCAGACAGAGAATGCAAAGCCAGTGCCCCATTAGAGGGGGAGCCCAGGGGTGCCACCACCTCTGAAGCAACACGCTACACTTCCCTGGTGCAGAGCAACATGGAAAATGGGTGTGAAAGAGAGGGCACCAAGGTCATCCAAAGCTGGAATCACAACTGGATACCAGTAACAAAGGGATAGACAATGCTGTTTCAAAGACAAGATGGGGAAACAAAAGACCTACTCCTGTCCTTGTAGGGCAGGGGCAAAAAACAACAACAAAAATCACAATGAGAAGACTGAATCCAAGACAGGGCATAAATGAGAGTATATGGACCTACCACAGATGAAGACAAGACAGTGTTTCTGCAAATCCATGCAAGAGAGCAGGGTATTTTGAAGACTAATTCAAAGTGACTGGATACACGTTAGAAAGTTCCAAATTAATTTGAAATTCTGGATTACATAACAATTGAAACTGTAATTAACTGTTGGCTAGGGAAGGAAATAATGAACCCACATTTTCTAGAGCATTTGGATGTACCTGCTGTGTACATAGGCTCTTGTAACATGACACTGAGAAGGAAACCACAGCAAACTTCAGGGCTCCAGGGGACCACTGAACAACACAATTCTTCCACTGTCCTAAAAGAGAAAAATCCGACAACTCACTACTGCAAGACTAATTGTCTGTCCTTTCCTAGATAGTCATCGAGCTACCACTAGATCACAAGGAATTATTTCATTTTGGACACGAGCTGTAACACACAGCTTCCCTGTCAAGGGAAGCAGGTATTGGTATTTAGATACAATATATTTTCAGCTTTTCAGATCTTGGGTAGTAACTCTGAGGGGATCATAAACCACACTTACACTTTAGCTTATGTCTGACCTTACAAGTTTTACAGCACTAAACATAAATCTTCCATGTTGCTGAAGATGACACTGGTAAGTCTTTGCAAAGAACCTCACTACTTGGCAAAGTCTGAGCCAGGATATTTCTGTGCTTGATCTCTTTGCTGACATTATCAGCAAGAACATGCATTACATCCAGCTGTGAAAGCAGACAAGAGAAGAGCTCCCCCAGCCACTGACAACTGGAGTAAGACTATCTTATTTCACAGATGGTAAATCCAAGTTATTATCTGGTAATGAGAGAGCCAACATTTAATCTATCATGAATGAGGACAGTCAAAACCAGGATGTCTATCTCTACTATTTGTCCAATGGAAACGAATCACATGCCAAGAGGGCAAATCTCATTCTCCATTATAGGCAGCACACAGAATAACAGAAGTTTGTAAACTTCCTTTACCCCCTGCCAGAACAACCATGAAGTCATCCTTACACTTCTTATTTCATCAGACTTTATCAGAAAAGCCTGATTTATTCCAAGAAAAATATAACATTCACTTTAAGTTCTCTTTCTTCTGTTAAATACTTAATTTTGCTATTTCATCTCCTCATTCTTCTCGTGTAAGATTGAGACACGAACATCTTTTTTTTCTTACACAGTATCACAGAACAGCTGATGTTAGGAAAGCACTGTTCAGATCCATCAGATCAACCTGTTCCAGTGTTTGACCCAACACGTGCTGGAGTCAACAAGCAACCTTCTACTGACCTCAACACCTAGTGAGTTACCTTGCACAATGACACTCGTTATTTATGCTCATAAACACTCTGTAAAGATCACAGAGGTTTTTTGAAATCAAGTGGTTCTGCCTTCAACTTCATAAGACAGTTTGATGCAGTGGTATGGGAAGTGTACATAAATCATTCTAAACAAGTTGAAATTAAATAGCTTGATGTCTTCATCAACTTTCCATGTCTCATTTAAAAACAAAAAACAATGTAAATCTCTCAAACACACTCTCATAACTCACAACTTCAAAGTACTTGTTTACTTTTTTATACACAATTTACCTAGATATACTTTAGTTTAAGGACTTGTAATAATATTAAATAAAAAGGCCTTGTCTTAAGACCAGATTAAGTGTCACTGTAGTAATTCAGTAAGTGAATCAAACTTAAAAAAACAGCAGAAAAGCTACACAGTTTATAAAATCATGTAATGACAACAGTTTTCTGAAAATTGGCATGGTGCTCTTCCAGCTAAGTACAAAAACCCTCCACCAACTTTTCATTATCTGCAACAAAAGCCCAGAGCAGGGTTTAGGGGCTGGGAAGAGAGCCCTTCACTGAAAAAGGCAGCAGAAATAATGAAAAAAAGTCAAAGAAAATTAGTATTTCACAGCAACAAATTTTGCCAAAGCACCAAGATTTTCTCACCTCCCCTGGCCCCTCATTTAGATCCTGAAGTCTCATATACAAGTGGTTTTTGCTGCCCCATCTTCCCTGCCCCCAGAGAGTCATAGCTCACACTGGTCAATGCATTTGTAGCATCAAGAAAAGCTAAAATTTGTGGCTAAATCCAGGCAGTTTGGATGGGGGCAGTGAATTGTAAGGGCAAAAGTGGCTTTGTGTTCTTTTGCTTCTGTTGAGGAGACAAGCACAGGCTCATGGTAGCCCCTCATTTTGCCTGATGAGCCCATCAATCTAAGGGAATCTGTTTCAAGTTTCTGGTGATTCAATATATTAATTCCATTCTCTACCCCTTAAAGGGGAATAGCTTCTACTGTCTTACAAAAAGGAACTATTGTGGGACAAAATATATACTTAAATTGTTCAAAAGTGAAAATCCCCATTCTGCAAGGCAGCTCCTCCCTCAGCAGGCTCGGCAGAGCAGGCAGGACACTCAGTCACAGCGACAGCAGAGGCAGCACGGACAGAACAGCTCTTGCGTTCCGCGGGCTCTGCTATGCTCTGCAAGACAGGTTCACTCTTAAAGAGAGGACTTTTCCAGACCGTTCCCCCTGTACCCCCACCTCCCCCATCTATTCTATTCCTCCCAACTCCTATTTTACAGGGGACTTGAGATGAAAATTTTGCTTACTTATTTCATCCCAGCAGTGTTAATAGACATTACAGCCATGACAACTACAGCGTGGGCAAAACCCAAGTGCAGGAATGAGGTCTGGGGAAGGGCTAATGAAGGAACACTCACAAGGTTTGACATGTGTTTGTACAGTTCTTTATTATTCACTTGGTATCCTCTGAATGCGCAGCAATGCACAGCATTAGTTTTTTTCCCCTAATTAAAAACCAAGTAAAAGTGGTATTTACTAGACAAATGATGGTTTAATTAAAAAGAAGGCATTTCATAACTAAGGTACAGCCATAAGAAGCAATTACACAAGCCTTCAGAGATCCGTGAAAGCTGTGGTCAGTCCTTTTACAAAGGAGGCTCAATTTTGGAGTCCTTCAGCTAATTTTATTAGTCAACTTGCACTTTCTTACACAAGACAATCTGTTCCACTCGTGGAGGACTGCTGCAAATAAGTCAACATTAAGCTCACCTGTCCAGTCTGGATAGCTCTCTTATCTCTTTTTCTTACCACATCTCATAAGCAGCTAGTAAATACACAATACTTTGAAGAGTTTTCTTTTTTAAGAAAAGTTTTCTGCCTCAGCATGTTCAAGTTAATTATTCTGTAACACTCAGGGCTCAGGAAAAAGACTCTCACAGTAGCATGATTAAAAGTCAACGCGATAATAGTGCCCTGCAAGCTGTAGCACTAATTGGATTTCTTAATAGGATCGGGTTGAAAAGATTTAGTTTGGATTTTGCTGAGGGAAAAATAAATGAGAGACAAAATGAGAAAGGAAAGACTGATCCAGATATCAGATACAGGTTTTGCTCCCTGTTTGCCCACTCACCTCACAAGCAACACGGGACAAGTCACTTTTGTCCCCAAGCAGCTCAAACAAACGTCAATTCTGACAACCACTTATTTATGCAAAACACTTCATTACTCTTGGACTGATCTCCATACTGTACAGAACTATCACTAAAACCTTCACTAAATGAGAATGG
This sequence comes from Ifrita kowaldi, assembly GCA_013398055.1. Lineage (NCBI taxonomy): Eukaryota > Metazoa > Chordata > Aves > Passeriformes > Cinclosomatidae > Ifrita > Ifrita kowaldi. The sequence continues at coordinate 79,421 of VZRS01002387.1, forward strand.
GCTTCAGTTTGCCTCAAGGAAAGCACAAAACCCCAAATGAGACAAGGTGCTATAATAGCCAGCAGGTGTGAAGACATGAGTATAATTAAGAGCTTTCATCTACTAAGTACTGGTTATATGGTCACAGCAGCTATAATGAAATGCTGGAGCCACAGTTCGAGTGATCTCTTTTCTGACCCTTTACCTCATCAAGCTGATCTACACTTGAAATTTTATGGGTAAAATTCCATAGCTCCAGCTTCAAACTGATGGAACAGGAACTTGCTGTTTCTCTCCGCAGATCTCAGCTGTCAGTTGCACATCTTGGACCTGCAGACGTGAACTTAGACACTTCTTTATTTTTAGATGCTTCAGTTCTTTATTAGCTACATGATCCTTCGTCAGTTCTTTGTTATCTATGTCATAAAAGAAAAACCAATCAAGAACATTGGTCCATTTCCGAGGACACAGGTACTACACTTTTGCCATCAATGCATTGCTGTGAGCAACCTTCCTGCGCAGGCTAATTTCATATTGAAGATTTGCTGAATCAGAATATACTAGAAATGAGGAGGGTCATTTGAACAGAAGCCATGCTTTATTTCATGCATAATTGTATTATTGATTTCACTGAGGTCTATGATTAATTTGAATGCTGAATTATTTGATGGCACTGAAATGAGAAATTAGGTTGTTTGCTACGTCTGACAACAGATGAATTGGGATTTTGGAATGTCTCCATCCATTGCTACAGCAGAATAACCTTTGATTTGCCTTCTAATCAAGTTTGTATAAAACATACATTAAACAAAGAAACTTGCATCTTTTGAGGGAACTGCTAAGAAAAAAAGAAAGTAAAAGCTCTACAGATTAAAAGTCTTTTATTTATCCTCAGAGCAGGCACAAAGAGCACATCTGTGCTGCGTCTCCAGCCAGAGCTGCTACCTGCACTATCCCTGCTCTTATATTTCCCCTTTGAGATGTCTATATCTGCTGTCACTAAGCAATCTGGTACATTATATGTAGAAGAGGTTTTGCTACTTTCATTCAGATGAAGCCATTTCTCAAAAAAAATCATGTTTACTAAATCATTAAAGCAGATAAAGGACAGATTTTAAGACAGCTGCCAGGTCACTGAAATCAATCCCACCCCCCACTGCACAGAACATTGATGGGATTTGGTCATTTTCCTTCCCCTCTTCCTTCACTAAAAACTGTGTTTTCCTTCACAGCTTTTCTGATACTACATTGCTGCAGCACAGGGTCTTTTGGTTAATTGCTGTAGGAACAGAAACCAGCAATTCCCATGGACCAGCCATGACATGACCATCAACTAACACCCAGCAACAGTGAGCCAGGCTCTGTGCACACATGTTCATCACAGCCCTCAGGAATGGCAGTGTATAGACAGTGATCAATGAAATTCATGTTCCAGAGCGAAGCCTTTCTGACAGGTGAAGACCACAAGCATGGGTTTTCCGCTCTCATCCTGGGCAATATGGAATGAGCGTTGATGCATGCAGTGCATTTCCCAGCTCAACTACAAGCCACACTAGAAAATTATAGGTGCTGCTTTCCCAACATCCCAAGTGTGCTCTGAGAGGCACTCCACATTACAAAAGTGAAAATGCTAAGTTTGGAATTGATCAAGCTGGCTGTCACCTGCTGTCATGGCTTAACTGCAGCCAGCAGCTCAGCCCCATGAGACTGCTCCCTTGCTCCCCCTCAGTGGGATAGGGGACAGAATTGGAAGCATGAAAGTGAGAATACTCATTAATTGGGATAAAAAGTTTAATAACCTTGGTCAGGGGTGAATAATGTTTCCATTTGCATCACTTGTCTTGGGGTTTGTTTCTTTTTGTTAATTTCCTTTTTGTTACAGTTTATATTTTTTAAAGGATTCCTGACAACACATCTGGACCACAGTACACTCAGAGGAGTTCTACTGTATGTTTGTGAAAGCTGAATTATTTCATTTTCTATTATACTTAAATGGCACTAGGCTTGTGAAAGATATTAGACTTGACAACTTACATTTTGTGACCTTCATTCATGATGGTCAGCTGAATTTTATCAGTCTCTCTCAGTGCTTCAAGAGAACCATTTTTGGTTATGTTTGCATATAATTTACCAGAATTTCGATTCATTTCCTGATATAACTTATTTCACACACTTTCTAGAACAAATGCTTTTTAGACTCATGCAAACACACATAGGCAGTAGTCCAACTACCTACAATGTCTGCGTCACATGCACCTTTGCTAGAAAAATGATGTTATATTCATCTCTGGACAATAAGGAGGACTTATCACCCTTCGAGGAGCCAAGAAATAAGTTTGCTTGGTGACAACTCCGCTGCAGCGTTTGCAACGCCATCTGCAGGAAAGCTTTCCTCAGCTCAGACCAACCTCTAGGAGCCAAAACCTTGTATCATTCTGGAAAGGCATTTGGCCTAGAATATTCAGGGGTTGTTATATCTTCAGCAAGGAAAACTCAAGAATAGATTATTTTCCCCTACACAGTTGGAGGGGAGGGTTCAGATGTAAACTGTCATTAAAATATCTTTAAAAAGTGTGTTTGATACAACAGTCTGAAATTCAAAAAATAAGACTGCTCTGCAGGAATAAACATTGCGATATATTTTAAAATGGAAGTTTGGGTGGATTTTTTAATGTAGCTTCTCATCAAAAGCTTCATTCTCTAATACATTTCACAGTTCATTCATGCTGAGAAGTACTTCTTATCTTCTAAAACTCCAGACTGTTAGGCTGAACAAAATGCATACAGTTCGCTTTTAACTGTTTCAGCACATTGCCAGAAGGATTTCCCTGATTCCCAAGCAGCAGCCATTTAAGCTGGAAAACGAAGTAAAAATCCAAGTCAATCCACCTTCACTGTTATTTTAATCTAAATGAATCAGTTCAGTTTGAACATTGTTAATGAAGGCTCTATTTTCTGTGCTTCAACTGCAGTAACATGGCAGCTGTGGTTTAACCTGATAGGAAATGTAATAAAGACAAGGCTTGGAGAATCTAGAGAAGAGGGACCGTGAAGGATTTTGAGGAGACAGAAACAGAGCAACGACAAGAACTTGTTCTATTCTACTCCAAATCCTCAGTCTTATGTAATATGTAGCTAATTTTACAAAAGCAAAGAATTCTAAGGATTAAGAAAATGTTAAAGAAAATATTTTTACCGTACAACTTTTCCCTAAACAAGTTATTGTTCACTTTCGCAAGAGACAACCACACAACTAAGTTTATGACACAATTCATACCGCTTTGCTCCCCTGCCTTTATCTCCTGCTATATTCTTTGGGAACAGAACAAGCTGACCTCCCATACTGCACTCAGAGCAGGCTGGTAATATTTATTCTCCTGTCCACCAGGATTTTGCCTGAAGTCAAAACTAAGCAATGCATTTAGTTCAGCTCCAGAGCACTCCTGCTCTCTGCAAGCCTGATCCACCTGTGCAGCTACACAAACTCCTTGGCAAGGAACTCAAAATTTTGCTAGACTAAAACAATTAGAAAGTCTTTTTACAACTAAATAAGCAACAAACAAAAAGCAATTTACAAAAAAATGTTTCAGAAGCACTCAATATCATTCAAAAAAACAAAAAGGTTTTGAAAGTCACACATAAAAATCTTTAGCCTGAAGATATCTAGAGAAATGGACTATTAAATAAATAGTTTTATTTGAGAATAAACAAGACAAACATACCTGAGACAGGTCTACTGCATGTAAGTATTCCTCCACACTATTCAAGGATTCTGACCTGGTATCCAGCCCTCTGTGCACCAGCACTCAGCTCAGGCGCTCACCCAGCAGCAAGTGCCCCTCCTCAAAAGGGCCATGTTTCACGCAAACACACTTTTTCCAAGCAGAAATGCTGCATAGTAAATGAACCCCAAAAGTAAGACTAACAGTATATTAGCAAATGTTTAGCAAGTATTTGCTAGCATTCAGCAAAGAGATCGCTATACCCCCAGAACACACATCGAGACATGCTGCAACTCAGGTGCTCATTACCCTGGAATATATCTACCAGGCTTAAGGGAACCAGCTGCAACTAAACTCCGAACAGGGGGGCTGAGTTACGGGAACTAACAGGCCCCCACCTCCGCACGGTTCTGCTGGCGGCAGCTGAAGCTGGAGGTGAGCGGCGCTGGGGCCGACGGTGAGGGAGCGCTCGGTGCAGGTGCGGGTCCAGCCGCTGCCCGGCGGTGCTGCCCCAGCCCCGGGCGGTGCCGGCCCTGCCCCGGGGATGCTGCCGGCCCTGCCCCGGGGATGCTGGGGGCCCTGTCCCGGGGATGCTGCCGGCCCTGCCCGGCTCCTGCAGGCGATGCGGGCACCTCTGCCCTGCCCTGCCCCGACCCTCCCGCTCCCTCCGGCAGCGCTGCCGCCCCTCGGGCCCGGGCTGGGCTGGGCTGGGCTCGTGCCCCAATCCTGGGAAAGGCACTGCCTCTGAATCCAAGGCTTCCCGCAGCACACACAGAACAGAGAAACACTACATGGAGGAAGGAACTGCTGTCCCTTATCCCAAACACAGTTTTCTCTTTAAATTCACCTGCTATGCATGAACTGGGACAAAATGCTGACAGTCTGGGAAACCAATGCCTGCATGAGCAGTTTTCACATTAAGCAGATCCTCAGAAACCACTAAAAACCTAAAAGGAGCTGGCGCTGTCTGGTGTTGAAAGTTGATTTTTTCAGTTTTGTTTGTTGGCTTTGAGGGGCATCTTTTTTACCCTAATTAGGTAGTAGGTCAAAACTAGTTGTTTTAATGAAATAACTTGACTTTAAGAGGTAACAAAATCCATACAATTTCTGAAAAGTCCAGGACTTAAGAAAACCAGGTTATTTCTTTTCAGGTCTGGCTATTAAGATGGATAGTTTTTTAAAATAATTTTGTTTGAATTTTGTCAGCAGCTATTTTAGGAGACATTTCATAGTCTGTTCTGACGGTTGATCAGTCCAAATCAGTATTAAACCTATCACTTTCACCAACAGTACATTCACTCCAAACAGGAGAGTGAGCATCTTTTGTACTTATTCACTGAGCACAGATCTTTTAAGGTGATGCTTTGACTTGTGATACAGCACGTGTGCTAGACATTAACTGGAAACTGCTTTTAAATATTCAGTATTCTGTGTGATTGTATCAATGATCAAAGACACAGAGAAATTCTACTTATTAATTAATAAACCAGGCTTTAAACCACAAATATGGAGCAACCAGAAATAGGGAGCTGTCATTCATGAAACATAAATCAGCATTTTCTATTTCTTTTCCCACCCAGCTAATTGCAAACAGTAATGAACCATAGAAAAAAACTCAATGGCTTTTTTGGGGAAAAATTCAATGCCAAAATGGCCTATTTAATCAATTGATGGTAATTGTGTAAAGAACATTATCTAAACTTCAGTTTTCTGAGCAATTATTGTAACAGGAAAAGCACAAGAGTAGGGAAGAAGAGAGAAGGAATTCATGATACTGCTTTTATGGCAAAACCTGCAAGAGTAATTAAAAACCCTAGCCTCGCCTATATTGATGTTGATGTTTACAGCAGATTCTCCAAGCTGTGCAATTTTTAACACATATCACTCACATACAAATATTTACTCTTAATGGACATTTTTCCTTGAAGGAATGCTAAAATGCATTCCTTCAAGGAAAAGCAGAAGGCTGTAACTGCTATTGTCATTTCTACTCATTTACTGCCTACACAAGAACTGTCACGCAGTGAAGGCAAGAGAAAGAGAAACACCACCACTGATGGTGAATTTCCTGGCTTTTATCACTGTGTCAAAACATTATCGTTCTGTAATCACAGGCTTTCATGTAAAACGGCTCAAATGGCTGGAAAATCCCAATGCAAAGCATTTTTAAATATCACTTCAGTGATGGCAAGGAGCAGGATTAAACACTGCTTAAATTTGGTAAGCAGGTACTTAAAGGAACTCCCACCCTGACCATGGGCCAAGCTTTCCACAGCATGGGCCCCTCCGGAGGCTTTGGAACAGCTGCAGTCTGTGTAGGCAGCAGGAGGGTGGTGGGAAGGCCCTGTGGAAAGATCCTGTAACACAGGGACTTCCCTCCAACAGGTATTCACTGCCATGAAGCCTTTCCTGGAGTTCCTCTTCAAAGTTTGGGGCCCAGGAATCCTGTCGTTCATCAAGAACACACAAACCCAAGATTGAACTGCTTTCCTGTGCCTCAGGTTTCTAAAGCCAAGTTATCCTTGGAGTCCTCTTGCCAAAGATATCTTTTGCTCTTTGGCTTTTTGAATACTAAAATTGTCTCTATTACGTGTCAAACCAAACCAATGATGCTGAAAGAGACCTGGACCAGAGTACCTCTTGGGAGGAGATACATTCTCCTGGGAAAGGGGAACACACACTCAAATCTCACTTCAAAAAGAAGGAATTTTACCCCCAAACCAGACTAGTGCTCCAGCCTCTTGGGCTGGAAGTTTCTTCTCAGGCTCCCCAAAATTAGCTCATGGTTTCCTCAGCTCCTGCCAAGACTCAACTCCTACTATTCTGTGAACTACCTTAACTTCTAAAAGGAGCTCAAATGAAATGTGTTGTGTATATATCACTTCAGTAATTTATTTTTGGCTAAAACTAGTTATTTAAAGGTGTCAAATTTACAAACGAGTTTGACCATTCTGCTGCATAAATATTTTAACTGAAAAGATCCAACACCAATTCCACACTTTAAACCCCAGCACAATGCTTCCCTCGTGATCACAATTCATCCCTGAAACCCATGAGACATACAAACAGTGCAGGGGAGAAGACACCCTATTATGACAGCAGATAATGACATATCAATGTATTATTACAGCAGTAAGTCCACAGCCAACCAAAGCTGCTCTCATTCAAGAGCAGCACCTCTCCAGCTGTGTGCGGATCACACACTTTCGGATACAGACATTCCTGTATGGCGCTTGCAAAGCCCTCAGGTGGGAAGCCAGATTAGCCTTTGTTACTTTTAATGACATTAGGGGAGCACACACACTTACCATACCTCTGCTCACGTGTAACCTTCACACAGGAGGCTCTGTTACTACCTGCACAGCATTGTGCGTGTCCTGTTTAGATTTGTTTCCTGCAGAAACCACCAGCGCTCACAGCAGAACTGCACCAAGACACGGGATCGCTTCTAAGCAGCAGTGTTGTAACAGAGGTATTTGTATGTCTCAGCAGCTCCTTCCCCTCAAGTCACTCACACATGAGTCTTTCCCTGGAAACGAAGCATGAAAGTGTGGGAAACTATTCACAGCTTGATGACTGCATTTCCTGCGAGCCAAAATACTAGGACTGTGTGAATATACAAATCTTATTTACAAATCAGGCTGTTAGAAAACTTGGATCCAAAAGGAGGCATCTGTGTGTTTTCTGTGCTGCAAATAGTCACAACAGGTTGCCTAAAACGGCCTGTTTCTTTGGCTAGTGGGCAACAGTAATTTATGAAAATTATTTATTAGATACTTGTATCTAAAAAGAAGTACATCAATTTACAAATTATAGTTTTTTCTGCTTCTGAAATGTTCAAGGAGTGCCTCTGGGTCAAACCATGAAACTGTTACCAGACTCCCTAGGTGTGGAAAGCAGAACACAAGGGGAGCTGCAGTGGTGTACAGTTCCCGGGCTGGGTGCTGGAGCATAGCCATTTCTCTTTCAAGTCTCGGGATGAGCCTCCCTATCCCCAGCTAAAAGGCAGTGATAACAGAGGTGTGTGACTGATATATTCTCCACTGGTCTTACAGGCAGCATTGCAATTTTCATAGTATCTGCTGTAGCACCAAAGAAAACCAAACCATACAAACCTAAAAGAAAGAATTCAGCCAAATGGCTCAAGTTTTGCATTAAATACAGCTAAGGAGCAACCTTCCAATTAATTCATGGTGCTTATAGCAAGCACGACAAAATCCTTGGAGTACTCTATACACAGATACTGAACCCTGCCAAGACATCCTGAGTTAGGGTTTAGTTACCATCTCATTAAAATACATAGAACTGACATGGATGAATTCCCTTCTCTGCTTTCACAATCCCAACTTTTATGTTTATGCTACACAAATTTTAAATGACTAAACAAATACCAAGTCTAAAATCCAAGTTTTTAGACTTTTTTCCCCTCACTTAGGACCAGGTTTTGTCACAATACTGCATGTATTACAGATCTTGGCAAGATGAGTAGCTGGAATCAATTTCATTGTAAGAAACTCCTCTTTGTTTTAATTAATTCTCGGACTAATAAGTAATACACTTATTATTAGAAGGGATGACAGGCACCAGAGCTTGAGGCAAATCATCATTAACACCAACAGATGCTTTAGTCCCATTATCTAGGAACATTTAAGCTGAATGTATCTGGGTGAAAGCCAGGCTTTCACTGAGAAAACAGTAAAATATGTTTTAGCTGAGTGGGTCCCTGTAAATACAGGTCTATGTGGGCAGGATGTACTTCTCCAAATTTGGACTTGTCTCAGGAATAAAGAATAACAGAATGACATTGTCTGTACCTTATTTTTTAAAAGCAAAAATCTTGAATGACACAATTTTTTGTAAGTTAACATTACTAGAAGAGCAAACATTTTCATTTAGAACTTAAAAATGAGAGAAAGCCTGGTAGCATGCTTTGGAATGCTATCCTGATCTCATAAGCGTTAGGCTTTTCCCTACAAACCAGATCCCATCCTCTCAACAGCTCTCAATCCTCACATCCCTTCTCAAGCTAAAGGTTTGGGGATTCTGTTCACATGGAATCACAGATTGATCACTTAGAAATTACTCCCATCCAGTGAATGTCCCCCCACTTTTCAAGCACAACTCCTTTGGTTGTATGCTAAGGCATGTTTTGAAATGTACCTTGATTTTGAAGAAATCAGTGGCAAACTATTGATTAGGAAATTTGGGAGTTAATTTGGAATAACTGAAACGGAATTTTCCTTCCAGCATTTTATCATGAGTTTAACATTACTTCCTGTGATGTTTATGATGAACACCAACATACAAAAGCCTTTACTGAAGTAAGGAAAGCCTGGTGTATTTAAGACCAGCAAAGAAGAGGGACAACAGTTTTGTTTTGCATGTATGCACAACTTTTGGTCTCCCTTCTAAACTGTCTTTATTTCAACCCAGGAGTTTTCTAGCTTTTATCCTTCTGATTCTCCCCTGATTCTGCTGGTGGAGGAGTGAGAGAGAGGCTGTATGGGGCTTGGCTGCTGGCTGGGGTTAAACCGTGACACAGCTGAAATGCAAAGCTTCTGAGTTAGAGGTAAATCTAAACACTTTGGCTTGAGTAAAAAAAACCCCACCACTCTGCACAGCTAAACAAACAAAGTGAAGATAACCATTATGTTTGCTAAAATACATTGCTGGAATCAAACCTGCTTTACGATACTAACAAACAATACATGGTGCAGGGTCTGGAAAATACCTCCCAGACAGAATAATAATTCACAGCTATTGGGGGGGATTTTTTTTAACCCTACCATTTCTCTTCCACTGAGGTTTCCTGCTCCTGCCTCTGCAGCTGTCACTGTAAGAGTCATCAGGCACCAAGAAGAAAAGCATGAGATGCCTAATAATAAGTGCCTCTCAGAAGAGTAGTGGGCACACAACAGGCTTGCAGCCAGGGCGCAGTGGCCTGCAGTTTGCATGTGACTTCTCCAAGTGCTCTGAAGAAGCTCATCTGGCCTGCTGGCATGAGAGCTGTAAAGAGGGGAGTTATTTGATTGCTGGAAGTATTTGGTTTCTGAAATCAATAGACTGCCTAAAAGATGAACATCTGAAACCCATACTCTAGGATAAGGTGCTAGCTGGGAAAAAAAGTAAAGAGTTAGTAATCCAGACTGCCAAAACAGGAGGATAAGGGGACTGCAGCTTTTTGTGTGTGCATGAACATGTGAAAGAATGACCTTGAGCAACAAAAACAGCCACCTCTAGGAAATGGTAGTATACAGATATGCCTGGAAAAAACAAGGCATTGACGACAAGATTGCTGAATTAAGTAAATATTTTCCTAGATGATGTGGAAAAAAACAACTAGCAAAGGGATCATCCAAACTGGATTCTAACCACAAGTATGGAAACTGATAAAATCAATGACATGGGACTGGACTTTTTAATAGGGAAGGAAGAGGTTAGAGGATATTTAGATAAGTCAGAGGGTTGAAGTTGGTTGGGCCTGATACACATCCATGGCTAATGAAACCTCAGGGGTGTCAGCAGTTACTGGCAACTCAGTGTTCTTCAGAACAGGATGACTGAAACAAGATAAATACACTTCCTGTCTTTGCAAGGGGCAAAAAATGAGAAAATGGGGAATTAGGTCTCTATCTATCAGTTTAGCTGCAGTTCTTAGAAACAAATAAACCCCAACAACGGGTAAGCAGACAGAAAATCACAAGAAAATGGGCGATTTCCTGATTGGATCTGTTCAGAGCAATTGGTGTCAAACCAATCTCATTTCCTTCAATAGTACGACAATAGATTTTGTGTCACATCTTCACTCCTCTAAAGCTTTTCACAGTATTTCATCTCTCTTTTTTGTATATAAGCTAAGGAAACACTGTCAGGATGAAAGTCTTAGGGTGGATACAGAACTAGTTGAAAAACTACTCAGAGTAGTGTCACAGATTCATGCTCAAAATAGGAGAGACAATAAACCTGAGCCCTATGGGGGGCTGCCTTACGTCTGCTATCAGTCATTATGAATGGCAAATTAATTCGTTTTCTTACTATATTTGCAAGTAATTCCAAGTTGGGAAAGTTTGAGTCTGAAACAAACAAAACCAGGTTTCTATTCAATAGGAACAAAGCTAGACATCTACCCCTATGCTGGGATAATCACTGCAAAAATGTAGAGCAAGAAAGAATTTTCCTGGAATTGCAGATGCACTAAAAAATTCAGGAGCTATAAGGAATCAAAATTCATATGTTACAAATAACAGGCAAATGCTTTCTACAAATACAACACTCACAAATGAAATAGTCCTTCTACTCTTCTCCACACTCTCAAGGCCTCAGTTGAGTATAATCCAGTTCTGGGTCCTGTACAGCCAAAATGATAATAGCCTATTAAAGAACATCCAGACCAGTGAGAATGATCAATAGTCTAATAAACAAGATCTAAACCAATTGAAGTTGCTCAGGGAAGAAGAGGCCAAAAGTAAATGAAAAGTACAGTAAAGACCAGGACAGAAGAAGCGGTAAATCTGTTCTAAATGTCCTTGGTGGAGCTGAGGAGTAACAGACTTCAAGTCTAGCAAGAATCAATCTGGTATGAGGAAAAAGCTTTCACTGAAGAAGGTAACAAAGCACTGAAATGAATTGCCTAGAGGGATTGTGGAGCCTCTGTGCTGGAAGAAAAACAGTGCCAGAATCCAGTGAGGGACTGACATATGGATCAAATTGGGTCCAGAGGAGTCTGTGCTACGGCTGTGCCTCTGCTGCTGTGAGCTCACCCTGCAGCCTGCCAGCTCAGTGTCACACAGAGCCTGGGGAAATCAGTGACAGCAAACAGATATTCTGTATTTGATATGGAAACTGCCTAAAAAGGGTATTTTCTCCAGTTGCCATGGCCACCATGGCTACACTCTGCCAGAATTAGTACTCACTTTATACCACAGGAAATAATAAAAATAAAAAAAAGGGGTGGTGGTGGTGGTGTTTTGAACTATTTCCACCTGTCTGGGTCTAGTTTCACACACAGTAGCTTAACACAAACCTACACTCATGAACGAACTGAATTATCTCTGTGTTCCTGCTGGTGCATCCTGGGACACTCCTGGGTCACATCTGGAGGTAACTCACTCCTCCTGCAGCATGAGCTGTGTCCTGCTTCCTGAGAGCACAATTTATTAACAACTACCCTGCTACTGCACAGGCCTAGAACTCAATGCAGGTGTACGTTTTTCCTACTTTCCTGGCTTTTGGTACTTCACTAAGTTTGCTACAGAGTCCTGTATATGTTCTGGAGAAAAAATGCTTTATGGGGTACCTGGTAGCTTGTGACTAGAAAGGACTTGGCTTGTCATCAGCATTGTCCCTTTAGCTGAATCTGGAGCCAGCCAGCATAGCCAGCTGGGCTGCTGGCTCTGTGCTCAGCTATTCCTCCCACCTCTATTTCCACTGCCTTTGTCCTGGTTTATAGAGGAGGGTGCTGTCATATTGCTTCATTTTTACTGAGAGGTTGCTTTGTAATTTGCATGCGTGTGTATTTGCGCAATGGCACGCCGTGGAGTTCAAAGCTATTTTCTCATTTTCAAAGTAGTCCTTGTGAGTAAGTTGCCCTAAGTCTGATGTGCACCAGGCTTGTAGTTTTGTTCTTGATTGAGTACTGCTGTGCTATATTCTTTTTAAAACTCTAGCTATTCTGGGAGAGGCGTATAATTTAATATGTTCAATAGTTTTCTTGTCAGGCATTCATGTACAACTTCCTTCATCTTGCACTCAGATGTTTGATATTCCACAGTAATTGGATTTGCTGCATTTGTGTTTACTTTTATGACCTAGAGTAAACGCTGCTTCTTCAGCCAAGGACTGTTAAAGTTTTTGCTGAAGCCTACAGTAGCCTATCCTGGAGGTTTTCTGCAGCTTGCAATGCCAGTTTTCAAGCAGTTCAGCACTCTTTTCACAAGGGTACTAATGTACAAATTACTATAGCCTCAACATTGCATTAAGCAAAAGCTCTTCCCATACAACAGCAGCTGTGGGCATGCAGTGTGACCCTGTTTACCTGCTCTTTGACCAGTGCACAGCAATTCAGGTTATCATAATCACCGAGCAAATATCCAAGCAGAGACAAGGAAGAAAAGGTTTTCTCACAGATACTGCTCTGAAGCCCATTCATAGCCAGAACTGGCCTCCCCATTGAAAACAAAATGAGAAACCTGAAGATACAGTGCAGGAGAGATCTTCAAAACTTTCTGCAGGCTCAGCACCAATGTCCCATGGAACTTGGACTCACGAAGCTGATCTAGGACTGCAGAAAACCAACTCTGTGAAGAGGAGAGTTGTAGGACATCTGAAGACTAGTCCCGCCATCTCTGCCTGTAAAACTGAAATCCAGTCAAACAACTTCCTTTGCAAGCACGATCAGACATCTATGGACGAGTGGAAGACTATCCCTACTGGCATGGGGGATGCCATCCCATAGCTCAGCAAACAGGCTCTGTGCTTCTGCCAGCTCTGTTAGCTCATTACTCAGGTATTTACTTTGGAACCAGTTTCCTTTCCCACTGGATAGATGTGGGAGAATCAAGATGCAGGGATGAAGGCAGGAGAGGAGAGGAGAGAGGCCAGGAGTAATCATGACTTAAAAGAAAGGGCTTCAGGACATTATGAACAGGCCACACATTTTAGTTTGTCTCTGATGTTTGCACTGGTGGTATGCAAGTTTCTCCTACAAGTCTCATCACATTTGTTTTCTTTCTTCTCAACAATATGTGCATGTTGTGTCAGGAGTTGTCTTTTCTGCTCAGGATCAATGGTAGCTCCTTTCAACCTTTTCCTTTTGTATTTAAGAAGCCCAGCTGGGAGTTCTAAGCAGCTGAGCTCAAAAAGCTGCTTTTAAAATCAAGAAGAAAAAGTGCAGACAGCTACAGGGAGTGCTAGTGAAACCTTTAAGAGGTGGAAAGGAGCATAAATGCTCCAGTACAGCTGGCTGGTTCCCAGTGCGTGCATGCAGGATGCATGTGGCAGGGCCTGGTTGGCTTGTTCTGAGCAGGACTGACCATGAACATCTTTGCAAGGACAAGCAAGTGCTAGAAATTTGAAGAACCTCACTGTTCTTCAAACCCTCTTGGTCTGCAGGGAGTCTCAACATAGGATCCTCAAGTTTTATATAAAGCAACAGAAAAACTGAGGAAAGCAAGTGTTGGACAGTAGGTAAGGGACAGAGGATGGTGAGCAGATCACCAGCAATAGCCAGTGCTCCTCCTGACAAGGAGAAAAAAGCTAGCACACAGTCCTGCTAAGAAACAAACTTAGGTCAACTGGAAGCAAGTGACACATTAATGTTCTTTGGAGAAAAACCCAGAGAAAGCAATTACTGGAGCTATTTTTACTTAAAAAAGGTGAAAGCCATCTTAGGCTGTGGTAAAGGAAGCAGCTAATTGTTCACATGAGTGAGAGATGTGGGTCTCCTCCATTCCAGTACTGTATAATGATTTGCTTTTTTTCATCCTAGTATGTTCTCAAGTAATATTAGACTGGTAGAGCAGCTCACATGCTGTCCTAGACCGGATGCCTCTTGAGTTGCAATGTATCCCCCTCTGCCAAAAGAAAGCCTCAGCTGCTGCTGCAGGTATCAGCATGACCACTGTGCATGACCACTGGTACCACACAGGGAGACCCTTGAGGACTGGCCATGGAAAAACAGGAATGCAGAAGGAGCCCTCTGGTCTGTAACTTCTCTTTGGTCCACTGAACCTTGACCTGTCTATTCCCAAGGCTTTATTTAACCTATTGAGACGCTATAGAAGTGCTTTTTATTCAGACTATTTCACTCCTGTAGGCTCCCTTTCTGCTTTTTTCTGATGCAGGAAGACACTTCCTGAAGTGGGATCCTCAAGGCCTTCCTCTCGTGTTCTTTTCTGGGCTACATCTTCATCCTATGCTTTTTGGTTCATACAAGGCAACGATCCTTCACCCTTAAAAGACAACTGAGATTCTCCTATGGTGTATAACACTGTGACCTCTAACAGAACTACAGTATATCACCACTGATGTACAAGAACATTATTTCCCTATATTTTCAATGAAATACATTAATTCAGTGTATATTAACCAAGGCACTACAAATTAGTGACTGTCTGTGAGACATTGTGTGCTCAAAGAATTGAAAAATGTGCTATAGAAAGCACAATACTTTGAACTATATGATAAATGAAAATTAAGATGTATCATATTTTTATGGAGTACCTCTTCTTTTTCCCCTCCTAAAATATGCATATTGTACAGCAGAATTTTCACAGGAATGAACTAGAGAAAAAACCCACCTTTCAGAGCATGTCAGAATTAGGTCATCTCAACATTGTTGGGATGTTTATTGAATTAATATTTTTCTACCATTTTTCAAATGACACAATAGAAGAAATTCTTTAAGTAACAATTCAGAGGTCAGGACAAAAGCCAAAAAAAGGGACAATTTTGACAAGTGGTAAAATCCTTTGAATCCAAGACAACTGACCTAGGAAGCAATTTTAAGCACAGAAGCATTCCAGTTAGGACAAAAGTGGGTCAGGTGTTTAATGGAAAACCACAGATTAAAGCAAAAAGTTTTTTTCCACTTCACAGTACAGCAAACTTGGATTAAATAACAAGCCAAAAGCTAGACGGTTTTGAGGTACAAAAATAAAATTGACATTCTGTCAATATGGGCTTACGATTAGTTAGTAAATAGAGTCCAGGGAGTGGCCCAGCAAGGTTATGTCCACCACAGTGGGCTCTGTGGGAATCATGGGGTCACAGAAGCTCCCCTAACCTTTCAAAAAGATCTGAGATGATGAAACTGTAAATAGAGTGACTCTCCTATCAGGTCACCAATTCCCCTGGTAGGAATTTTCAGTAGCATGCGTTTCCTTGTGAATGGTTGTACCACCCCTGCCATGGGGCCACGCACCATTACTGGCACAGGAACTGCAGCTCCATCCACCAACACAGCAGCAGCACTCAGGGCTCACCCTGGTTTGTGCTGATACAGTTTCCCTGGGGACACACAAACACTACCAGTTCCTGCCTGAGAAAAGAAGTCTCATAATTTTGTGGAGCCACTTTGAGCAACCTGATCTAGTGGATGGGCAAGGGGCTTGGAACCAGATAATCTTTAAGGTCCTTTCTAATCCAAACTGTTCCGTGATTCTGTGATTTTACAATTAGGAGGACAAAATCTATGCTGGTGCAGTTGTGAGCTTCTCTAGTATTTCCCAGGTGCTCTGGAAATTTAAAATGTCCCTCTAGACCCTCTCAGGACACTGCCTCCAAACACTTACACTGTGTGGCATCACCATGTATTTGTAAACACAAATATTTTCATCTAGTTAGAATATGAATATGGATTCCTGGTGAGCCTCAGTGTCCACACCCTGGGCCTGGCTGTGCTCATTATGGATTAATTGCTTCTCAACACCACCCAAAATCCACTCCTCATGCTTTAGCTCATGTACCTTCTTGATCTCTGGGACAAAAGTAGTTTATACAGTTGGGACATGAAGTGTTGCGCTGCTTGTGAGGCTTTTTTATTATTTAATTATTACTATGACTTTTAACTCCTTTGTTGGGTGTTTAAGCAAAGAAGCTGCCTGGTCTGCACAACTGGAGAGTATTGCTCACAGTCACAGGGTACTGAGGTAGTAGCCAAAGAGGCTGTAGGTGCTTTTGACTACTCAGACACCACAAAGCAGTGCTTCAGCGTGGCAGAAGGAAGCTTTTACAGTTTTTGTGATTTTGAAACTCATATAAATATTTTCATAGTCCTAATTTTAGTGAATATAGAATTGTGTATTGTTGCATCAACACCTCAGAAGTCTTTTCTCAATGAAATACCGAAGAAATCAAGTGAAAAAGATTAATTAAATTCTCTTTTCTTTACAAGAGTTCCAATCCAAATCATGATACCAGTGAATTTGTGGTTCCACAACTGTTGTTTAAACCCCAATAAAACAGGGCATTCCACTAGTCCACAGCAAAAAGACTCCTCATTCCTACCTAGTGACAAAGGGGAAAAAATTGTTCAGCTTCCATCAAAAATTAACTGAACAAGCATAGGCCTCACTGGGTATCACAGCTACTCACACACACAAGCCTCTGCAACAGGCTGAAATAAATTATTCAAATTGCTTTATTATGAGGTAAGAACAAAAAGTGCTCATAACCTGTATTAAGTGGAATTTTAAAGGCTATAGGATATGTATACGTATATGGGCAAATAAGTTCACCCTACACTGTGCAAGAGCTGTCTCTGCCCTTCAGCAAATAATAGCTATGCTTATAAATCCCAAATGAACAACTGGACCTTATATGCAGTCTCCCTTCATATGCACACAGATCATTTTCCTGACAAAAATACTGATCAAACAACCCTTGAAATGAGGGCAGCTATCCTTAAATCAAACAGAAGAAAAAGCTCTGTGCACACACTCTTTGAAAGCTGTGCAAATATACTCACAAAAATCGGGGCCATAATACAGCAATCTTCAGTTTCAGGAGAAAAGCCATGTGAAGAACAACGTGAGAATTCCGCATTATTCTTAAAACAGTTTTGAGTGACTGTTGATTTGCCTGCTTTTGCATAATATGCTGGATGGACTAACATCTGTCCTGACTGCTCTAGCTAAAAACAAGGGGCAACATGATCACCCAGGGCACTGGCAGCATATGGGCTGTTCTGTACCTCCCTACTGACTGAAACCCTCAGCATGGAAAAAGGAGGCATGAAAAATGAAGGAAAGGGCCTTGAAATTCTTTTTAAAAGGAGCCTGGATGAACAGGACAAAAAGGAACCCATGCCAGAGCCTTCGAGCTCCATTTCACAGTGCAGTGCTGACAACTGCTGGGGCGGGCTGGTCAAGCTCAGTGGCTGGCGGTCACAGCAGCCCATGTTCCTTAACTCGGCCTCTAATTGTCACACTCTGCAGGTACTGTGCTTCCAGAGACCCAGTTATTTCCAAACTCCCTCCACAGAGGTGACTCATCGGGAATCTCAAAGCATCCAAAGGAGGAAAGGACAGTGCCGATGCCTGGTGCTCTTGGACTGTCCCCAGAACTAGCAATCCAACTGCACCTTTTGCCTGCTGGAGGTCTCAGCCTCCCTCTGCAATTTATGATAGCCCAAGCAAGGAGCATGATCACAGCATGGGACTAAGTACAGTATTTTAGGTGTGTCTTTTGGGAGGAAAGAAGGAAGGAAGACTCACAACTGATTAAAATTCCTGCTTGGCACTTGTGCTGCCAAGATCCATTTGGGTTTGTCTCATTACCATGTTAGGCCTTCAGCTACAACTTCCCTTTTGGTCTTCTCTGACAGGCAAAGCAGGTTGGCCACACTTAGATCTCTTCTCCCTCCACACTGATCTGTCTGACGGATTCCAGATGATGTGTAAGCAACAGACCTTATCTCTCCCAAGAGGTCAGTTCCAAAATTATCAGATCCTCTCACCCTCCTTGCTGTTGTCCTCTACCTCGGATGATGTAAACTGAAACACCAGCTGATAAAAATCCTGACTTGCCTGCCAGAATAAAAATAACCCTTTTGCTTGATATAGAGGAAGACCAGGAATGTCAGCAGTGAGAGAAACCAATTCTACTCAGTCACTGTGACACAAGACAACACTGAAAAATTAATCTGGAAGACAGAATTTTTACCCTGTTTTTAGAAGTTCTCTTATCTCAGACTGTAGTAGGAATCACAGAAAGACTTAATTCTTTCCCATCCTGCTCTGTCTGCAAGGTATGCTCCTCCCCACCTGAAAGAACAGGTACATTCTTCTGCCCTAACCTGCTTTCCTGCCTTTTTCATCTTGACAGTTTCTTAGGAATTATACACTAAGACAGAATCTTACTTTGTCACTTTCCACATCTGAAGTAAGCGTGTGTGCACTGAATACAAGAAAAGCACTATATTCACCTGGAAAGCATCACGCACTTTCAGTGGAAAGATTTTTCAAGTGTAGGTGATAAGCAGAGATGTAAAATATCCAGCTGATATTACAAACTAAGAGTCATGTAAGATTAGTGGAAAAAAATTAGGATCCTGATTCTGTATTACACCCACCAAGTCTCCTGTGACAATCTCTCATCCAGCTTCTAAGGTGTGAATTAGATGATCAGTATGATGAGCCTGTCAGCAGTGGCAGAACGAAGAGAGAAGTTTATTACATGCACAGCAGTACATAATAGCACACACTGCTAGCAGATTCTTACGGTTTACAGCCTGCTGATTTAGTAAAAGTTCCAAGTATTTTATGGTCAAGGTTAAACTTGGAGGAAAATGGATCATCATTACTTTTAACTCCATTTTACTTGTGAATAAATTGAGAATGTAGAGAAACAGACATTCCATCTGTCTGAGCACCATCTTGAAGAAGTGAGAGGAAAACCTCTTGCACACTCCTGTCATGGTTAGAATGTAGAAAACCATGGCAGAGGGTACCAAACAAGTTTATTTCTGTGCAGAAGGTCCCCATCCTTTGGTTATTCTGTGCTCACAAAAACGGCACAGTCCTATTGGCTCACATGAGTTCACGGAAGTGATTTGTAAGCCAGAGCTTGTCTGTAGGTATTAAATGCTTTCTATTGAGTTCATCAGCCAGTCAAAAAAGCCAAGAAAGTGCAAGAATGTAAAAATCCCAGAGCTGGAACAGGAAGCTGAGTACTTGCTCATCCTGAGTCCACATTTAAGCATACACCCCCAAAATATGTTCATCAATGACAGCTGAAACCCAGCTGAGGGCAGCAAGAGTCAAGGACTTGAACTCCAGCACCAGCATCTCCTTTTAGTGACTGTGATCTTCCAGAGAGCACATTTATTACTGGCTGGTCATGACTGGCTGGAAGGGTGCAAAATTTCAAGAAGTTTTGCCTGTTTCTTTCCATGGTAATTTGCGTCCTCTTCCTCCACTTAAAAATGTATGGATTTTATATTCTATATTTTCAAGTCACTTTGAAAGTCTCTCTGTAGAAAGTACTGATGAGTTTGAATGATAATTACAATGGTTTCAACACACAGTTTGTTAGCAGTGTACCTTTGTAAGCTGTTCAGTATAAAAAAAGTCCACAACAGTTTGGGGAAACTTAAACCACAGCCAGGAGTTATCTGGGCCAAAGGCAAGGTCCAGCTATTCCAGCTATTGCTTGCTAGCACTCCATATGCTGTGCTTGAGGCTGAGCACACACCTTTCTACAGCTCTATGTTTAACTCAATACCTGTTTTCTCTTTGCTTAATGCGTCTGGCAACAGAAATTTGTTTCTTCCTAGGATAACGCACGCTTGTGGAATTTACACTGTGCTGACAGTGTAGATTCCTATGGAGCACCATACTCTGTAAGTCCTACAGCGTTATGCAGTGCTATTAAAAATAATGGAAGTTAAAAGTAGTTAAAATTTTTTCTCACTAGAATATTAAGTACAATTTCTTTGTATAACAAACAACATGAGAGCGTTGAGAACTAACCTATTGTAACAAACAGTCAATAGTCTCTGCTGGAAATTATTGAGAGACAACCTCATTCAAGTCTTCTTACTATGTCAGCAAAGCAAGCAGCAGATCTCACAAGGATCACGGCTTCATTAAGTATGTGAATGCTGTATGTTCTTACACAAGGGTGGACATGGTAGAAGCAACTGTAATGAAGCCATAATTGTATACATGTTCAAACTACAGAGTCCGAATGCCAGCTTCACCTGAAGTTTTAACAAATTACTGTGAAGTTAACCTCATCCCCTTTTCAGTATAATTCACAGTATTTTAATGTAAAATTTCATCAGAAATACAACTAGACATTATGATGATTTGCTCTGAATTATTCAAATATTCCCAAGCTTTCCCTCTTCTTAGGAGTCAGCAATGTGCCACTCCCCCCTCACGACAAGAGTACAGCACACAGGTAGACTGGAGACTGGGTGCTGGGAAGGAGCAGCTACCCAAACCCATGAACTCTCCTAAAGCCTCCTTCTTCAGTGCTCTATTCTTTTTTAACCAAGTTGTTAAATAGAATCTGCCCTTAGAATGCATTCAGACAGACAATGAAAGGATTAAAAAAATCCAGGTGCCCAGATGGACCAATTCATAATGGACTTTGCTAGAGCTGGAGACAGGAAATTACCTGTACATCAGGTACCATCTAACTCCTCTCTGTGACAGGAGCACACAGACATCTGAAGACTCACAAAAGACAGAATAAATGGATTTTTCTATTGTCACTCTGTCTTGCTTGCACAATTGGATCATTTCAATAGCCCTGGCAAAGTTAGAGCTGGTATGTAAAGCACTTGCTAAGCAATCTGCATTACTGCCCCAGCTTCAAAATCAAAAGCTTTGCATCAGTCATCACCAGGTACCTCTTAATTCACCCAAACATAAAAGTTAGGAAAAATGCTCAAAGCACCAGGAAGTAGGAAAAGCAAACACATGCATGGGAACTAAAAGCACACAATGAACCAAAAGTTTTGTAACTTTTCCCTCCACTTATAGTACTTGCTGCTAATCTCCAAGATTCTTCGAACCTTGTACCAAATGTTGTCATGTAATTAATATGAGGCCAGCAAGCTCACCTCTTCCAGGTTATCATAAGCTCTGAAGCAGAAAGGAGTAATTGTTCTGTATCTGTGGTAGCTGAAGGTTATTTTAACACCTGCGTATTTCTTGCTTACCATGAAAAATGACCCTCAGGTTTCTAAAAAAAGCAGCTGTTCAATATTCAGGAATATTTAGGCACACTGTAAATCTACTCTTCCTATTAAAAAATAAGACTCTGCACAGACATGCTTTGATTTATAGAGCTCACTGTCTAAAATTCATCCCTTCTGCTTATATTTAATATTTGCGTGCTTCTACATGAATTACATTGTTTATAAAAACAGAGAGGTAAGAAGAATTAAGATATCTTTAGCAGTCAGCTCCCTCAAACTATGTTCTACAAAGCATATTTACATTTCAATCAGCAATGTTTTCCTAAAACATACATGAGAATAGAGAGCAAGACCAAGCAGATCTGTTAAAGATAAATATTCTGAAAGAGGGCTGAATTGATTACGACAGAAAGATTCATCCAAATAAGTTCAGTAAGGTTTTTGGATTTCCTGTTAATAATAGCCAATAGCTAAAAATAAGCCATGAAATTTCTAGAAATTAGAACAAATTGAGAGGATATAATGATAAACTTACAAAAATGTAAACCTTTCATTCAGAGCTTTGGGATGTGACCTGCAGTTTACTAAAGCACACAAATCTGTATTGAAGTTCTTGAAACAATCTTAAACATAAACAAAGAATGGTTTAAGATTGTCACATTTATTTTCAGAACTGCAATGAGAGCTACAATACTATACAGACATTTAAATACATTTCATTTGCCTAAAGAAAGCATATAATGTTATTTCAGCTACCTTTCAGCTCCCCTGATACTCAAATGCTGCACATGCACATAGAGATTAAAGTAAAAGCCTCTGCAGCAACTGGCTTTCAGAATAAAATATTTTCTATTTCTTAATATCCTACCTTCAAAGTTGTCTTCTAGGAGACCCAGATGCTCAAGTGCCTTCACAAATCCAACAATTATCACCAGTACAACAATCATTTCAAGTCCCTCCAAGTTCATCTTGAAAAATTATTTATGTAAAAGCATCTTTTCCTAGGGAGCGTCCTGACTTCAGAGTTAGACTTTAATTAAAAAGCCTTCCTAGTCCAAGACATGCCACACAACCAGATAAATACAATGCTAAAGAAGCCCAGAATATTCGCACCATAAAACATTTCCATTGACAGCCAGATGAACACAGGAATGTAAGGAAGTCAAATCTTACCATGTCTGCATCACTTGCCTGCATGGATACAGATGTTTCAGTCTCTAAGGCAACAGAATATACAGTAACCACTGTGTTCAGCATTTCCTCTCTGACACAGCCAAAATTCACCAGATCTGTTTGATACCTAGTAAAATTTTTCACACTGAATTACAGCTTTAGAGGGATCTTATACTTTAACAACACAGAGGAAAAAGTCCAAATACTTTCTTTGCTTGATAGTGAAGTTCAGAAAACTCAAAGCAAAAACATTTCATTAAGAAGATGCCCTATTTCTGTATTTCTCTATCGACTGGAATACAGTTACAAAAGGTAAGCTATTTGTTCAAGCAGCTTGTTTTCCCACACTGTAAACATATTTACAGGAATCTAGTAAAATCTGAAATATTATAAGAAGAGGTTTGTTAGACAGAAATCAGATTAAGTTTGAGGGATCTATGGGAAGCAAAAGCCTTTCCCCCCTGCCCCGGGGCTTGTGCAGATGTTAAACAACTGCCCTTGGTGCAGGTCAGCTGCTGTTCCCGTGGCTGTCCCAGGTGAGGAAAGCCAACAAATGGCACCAAGGACACAGTGTGCCCATGGCCAGCGCTGCGTGCAGCTGACTGCTCTGGCTCAGGAAGCACTTCCACAAGCGCCCACAAACACTGAAATTGCTTCCACGTCCTTGGACGTGACAGTTAGGAACAGATTCTCCGAAGGACCTTATTCTGAGCCACCTAATAGCAGCCATTAGCAAGCACTTGTCTGTCCTTCCTACTTACCTTCCCTTAGCTCTCCAGATTTGCAGCCAGACATGCACAGAACTACAAAAAAACCCCTGCATCCTTTTGAAAATAAGGCCACTTCTTCTGGTAAATTTTGATTACTTAGTCTGCAATGACTGAGAATTCTGTGCACAGCATCAACTACTACACTCACCATTATTTTAACTCATTTTGGGACAATCTAACCTGGAAAGATAGATTAGATAGATAGATAGATAGATAGATAGGTGTAAAAGTAAAAGCTTACATTACTATTATAATTATTAAACTACTGCATTAATAATACTGCTCTGAAAGCCTGAAATCCAGCTTGCTGTTTCAGTTACTGGTTTTTTAACCGTTTGTGTACTTCTATCTTCAGCTGATGCTTTATGTTGATGTCTCCCAGGACACTCCTGTCCCGGTACATTAAGCACTGAGATGATGCTGTGAGTCCAAGGCTGTCTCTGTGATGAGAGTGGACCTTCCTGAGCTGCACAGTGGACTCTGTGTTGCTGTTCACAGCAGAACCAGTCCCACAGATTCTTTTAAAAGCTGTAACTGGTTTTCTTAACGACTTCAGCAAAGCTTTGCTGTGTAGCAGGGTGTCCCCAAAGGCCTGAGTGAAGCTGTTTTCTGTATGAGTATTCCAATATGTTAATATTTATTAATATTTTAGTAGTATCAATTCCTTATCAATATAATTAGCATCACTGACATTCACAGCTTTTCTCAGGTACCCCCCATTCAAAAATAAATCTTATACTTTTCTCTTCATTATTGAGCTCCACTTGAGGATCTCACAGCTGTTACCGAAATTCTCATTGAGCCTAAACACTCCTGAGAGGAGGTTAAGAATTTACTGAAATATCAAATCCAATTACCATGGAAATCAAACCACCGTTGGGACAGTCCAGACATAAGTTATTATAATTTAGAGCAATAAACAATGGTTGAGTACAGAAAGCAAAAGAAAGAAACACTACCTGATGGAAATGGACTGGGGTAGAGGGTAAAAAGAAGAAAGTAACAATCTTAATTTTGGTCAGGTTTAAAATCTTGGCTCCTACTAAAAATGAAATGAGCTGGGTGATGTCAATAAGCATTGAAAATTAATTTTATTTCTGTTTGGGAAAGGGAATTTCTTACAGTCCAGCTCACTTGTACCTCTTTTCGGTTTTGCTGCTGCTCTCAGCTGATCTACCAACATAACCAATTAAGAAACACATAATTTCTTTTTCTTGTTAAAAGATCTATTTTGTAGAAAATAAAAATGTTCCACAGAAATTGATTTTTTTTTTCTTTTTTAAAAGAAAGCTGCATTTCCGGAGCAGCCCAGTTGTTTGACATGCCAAGGCATCCTCCCTTCCTCAGAGGGATGGAGCACCTGTCCTATGAGGAAAGGCTGAAAGAATTGGGATTGTCCATCCTTGAAAAGAGAAGGCTTCAGAGATCTGATTGTGGCCTTCCAGCACCTGAAGGAAACTTACAGAAAAGATGGGGCAAGACTATTTACAAGCCTGGAGTTACAGGACAAAGAGGGAATGGGTTCAAATTGAGAGTAGGTTTAGATTAGATACTAGGAAAAAATTCGTCCCTGTGAGAGTGGGCAGGCCCTGGCACAGGGTGCCCAGAGCAGCTGTGGCTGCCCCTGGATCCCTGGCAGTGTCCAAGGCCAGGCTGGACATTGGGGCTTGGAGCAGCCTGGGACAGTGGGAGGTGTCCCTGCCCATGGCAGGGAGTCTGGAACTCAATGACCTTTAAAGTTCCCTTCCAACACAAACCATTCTATAATTCTGTGATTCTCCCTGCTTGGATTCAAGAGTCGAAGTCCGAGTTCTGCTTTATCCCACGTGGAGCAGAGAGATGCCCTGGCTCTGTGCACAGGTCCAGTCAGGGGGCCTCTCCCACCCCCAGAAAACAGAGAAGGGACTTCCACTGACTCTGCCTTCCCCTTATGACACTTCTGTTACTGAGTTATTGGTTGCTCTGCACCGTAATTTCTGGAAGCTACATGAGGTTTCCTCTTTTTTCAGGCAAAAAAGAGAAATTTTTTTAACCTAGAGCACTTCCCAGCTGCTCTCTGACCAGCCCAATCCACCAGTAAAGTGTCTTTGGGGAGAGACAGGGGGAGAGAGAGAGAGAGGAGAGAACCTACTCAAATAAACTCCAATCAAAACTTATTTAGCCTGGGCAAACTGACAGAACAAAGCTGCAGGCTGTGTGTTTTCTGCTCGTTACCTTCTCATAGCAATAGATCATATTTGTAACAAACTCTCAATATAATTTTCAGTTGTTCTTCTTTGAGCCTGAGCAATTCACTGTGTAGGAGACCACTCCTGTCAACAAAGAAACACAGGAGTGTTCTGGGAGGAAAATCTCCACCTACCATTATCCATGACTGCAATTCAGCCACGCACATGCAAAGCAGCAGGGGCACTGCTGCCCATATTCCTCCTCTCTATCCAAGGAGGAAGGCTAAATGCCTGGCATACTCTGACACTGGGTACAGTTAGAACTGGTGCAGAACTGGGCATCAAGATGCCTCTGGCAGGTCATGTGTTGGGCAAAATGCTGGGGACCACACAGATAAATGGCTCATGCCAGCGTCATCACCTCACTTCTGAGAAATATCTCCCTTCTGCTCCCAGCAAACAAGGAGAGATCTCAAAGTGAACTCACACGTGCATCAGAAAGTGGGAATCACAATAGCAATAGGGCAAGTAGCAAGACAGTACCTATTTGTTAGTTAAATTTTCCTGTAGAACTACTCTTAAGGGCACATCTAAGATCTGGCCCCACAGTGTCTGTTCATAGTGCAGATGAACCGTTCCTCTCATTTCTACCCGTCTTTTCCCCCTACACAAATCTCCTGTTTTTTTATCTTTTTCTTTAAACCTTGGAAACTGGACCAAGCCCAAAGAGGAGAAGATGACATGTTTGGCACCACAGCAGCACTTTGATGAGGGCAGCAACTGACAGCAAAGCCCCTGAGATTGCTCTGCTCTGACCAAGTCCAACCATTCCTGATGGTCTTCAGGAATTAACTTCAACAACTGGAAACAAGGAGATCACTGCAGAACCCCCCCAGCACTCACAGGGATCCACCAGGGATGGCAGCAGCACAGCAGGGCTGCAGACCTTGCCTCTGCTCCCTGGCCCTTCACTGCACACCAAAATTAAAAGGACAGTGCCAGCTGCCATGGGAGACTTTTTCAAAGTCAAGGAATTACACAACTGAACAGCTAATTCAGGATAGGGATTCCCAAGCTAGTCCATATGCTTCTGGTCTTCAGTTCTTACATTGCTTTGCCCCATCTAGACAGTAACCAGGCTCTCAGCTGAGTTTTGTTGCAGCAGACACTGGCTGATCCATCATTTTATTAATAGCATGATTACAGTATAAATATTTTATTCCATGGTGTGTGTAGGAGGATTCATTATGCCTTGGATTCTTTGTGTGCGCATCGTTTTTAAATACAGTTCTGTTAAGGCAAATGTGTCAGTTCCGGCTCTTTCAATATTTTCTTTAATGTTCTCAGTATTTTCTCAATTGCTGATAATGATTAATTTCAGGCCAATTCATTCAATCAATAAAATTCACACAGAACAATATAATTCTTTTCTAATTGGGTAATACAAAAGGATGCAGTAAGAATTTAATGCAAATGGGAACTAAGTCTTCAAAAAAAGAGTTGTCATCTTCCTGCTTTAAGCATGGTATAACCAAACTGTACAGTCCTAGGATTTGCTAGGTGTCCCGGGCAGTATTTTCAGATTTCAGTGTTTCACAAATAAACTTTCCCAGACTTTTGTTTTTTGTAAGTCTCCTAGTCATATCCTTAAACAGACAGTGTAATTTAAAATTTTTTCAGGCTACTAACCACATTCTTAATATAACACTATCAACAGTGTTCAGTGAATCAATCCAGGGACAACCAGCAGAGTCAATGACAAAATACACTTTTTAACAAGCAAGTTTGATGCTCCATCCCAGCAAAGGCAGTGCAGAACACCTGCAAGGGGTGTGTCAGTCTTCCCAAGCCCAAGGTCAGCTAGCACTTCCACTCTAATTCTTTATTTTTACAGTTCTGATTTCAGAAGCAATGTGGACTTTCTCAGATTAAATAAATGATAAAATAATAAATTAAAATATATCAAGTAGAGATTTAATTTTCAGGTAAATGTTGAGAAGAAATTCCAGCTTGTGTCATGGACAAAAAAAGATGATTGGATTATGGTTCAGTGATACCAGTGATCTCAAAAGTGATTATTCCACATTTTCCGATGTAATAGTTAACATCTGTAGTAAACTTCTCGTTACACCACGGCCCATGTTTTAAAGAGGCTGTTTACAGCTGCACTGGAAACACAAGTATGCAGCTCTGTGTGCTGGCTTGGCCTCCTGCACCTGGAGCAAAGCAGCACCAAGGGCTGCTGGGGAGGAAAAGCAGGGAGGCAACAGCAGCAGCAGCACCTAATGCTTCCTAACACCCTGCATGAACCGTTTCCATGGTGCAGCTGGATCACGGACCCAGGGGACAGTGGAGAATGGGATGCACGGTGCAATGAAGCACTTGACTAACATGATTGTGCCTGTCCTGGAAGACCCACCAACAGAAAACAAAACTCCCAAATCACTCCTCAGTATTCTCCCAACCATCCAATTCCATTCTGCTCTCATGGATTTAGCAGGGACAGATAGCAGGCATGGAAAGCAGCTGAAACTCTCACACTGCAACAAGTTAATGTGTAAAGGTGACACAAAAGGTGCCTCCTTGTGTAAAAACCTGTCATTTCAGACAGAGCATAAAATTAGAGTTAAAATTGTGCAGCCAGCACAGGCGTGTACAGCTGTCAGGGATATGCCTGCAAATAACTGCTTGAGCATTCTCATCTCTTTCCTGAAACTTCAGTCATTTGGCTGTACCACACTGACAGAACTTTAGAGAAGCCTCAGCTTCCCCAGCTGAATGACAATGCAGAGTGTCCTAGACACCCTACAAAGTCAATCTCTGCTACAAAAAGGAGAAGGAGGGTGCTAATGGTATGAGAAAAATTCCAACACAGTGCAGAGAAGAGCAGGGGAAAAATAAAGGAAGTTTTTAGAATTTTGGTGAAATTTTAGTTTGAAGACTTTTTCCTCTAAGGCAACACAGAGACACCACTGGATTGACCTCAACAAGCCATATGTGATAACCAAGGAAGGAAACATCTTGCATTTTCTATGTTTTACGTAAATTAGTCCCAATTTATGATTATCATATAGGAAGCCATGTCAAGAAGCTTCCTTGAAGAAAAAAAGCCCTATCTTAGCACAACAGATAGACTTGCAAAAATATCAAGGTCAGTTTTAATCTTTAACTTAATTACTTGAAGCTCTCACCTTCCTGGTCTCATTTTAGAAAATGAACAGCCCAGAGATGATGCCCTTGCCTTGCAGCTGGAACACACGTCAGGCTGTGTGGCCACTGGAGCACTGTGCCTGCCAAGAGCTGCAGGGACATTGTCATGTGCTCATCCCAAGTATAGCTTAGAGCTTGGCCACTATGTCTGACTTGCCATTAATTTTTAAAAGTACTTCCAAAATTCTACTTATAATGAGGAAAAAACCATCAAGACAAAATCATGTTCAAAAGGAAAAATGAGAATTATGCCTGAAGACAAAGCATCTTGCTACCTCTCCCACACAATGTATTCAATGTAACCGATTTCCAGCCAGAAGTGTCCTCTAGGCCAAAGGAGCTGCTCTTTGTAGCACAAAGACCCAAGTCCATTCTCATGGTTGGCCAAGGCAGCCTCTGTTTCCTGCCATGGCTGCAGTGCCGGGTGTCAGCTCTGCTGCTCTCCTGCCATTCTCCGTCCGCAGCTATCGGCACGTGCAGCAAACACTGAGCCCGTGGGCCACAGCTCCTCTTCCCTCCCACCCTCGCGCGAGGTAACTCCAGCTTAGCAATGCATGTGGTGGTAGGGCGGGGGGGGACTCCTTCCTACCAGCACCAGCTCTGCTGCACGAGCCCTGGGGGCACCAGGGACTGGACACCCACTCAGCTCTCTGGTTAAGTTCCAAGGTCTCCTCCATTCCTGAGAGGGATGTCTGCACCAGGTACAGGCTTGTATGCAACTTATCTCTCTCAAAGGGTTGATGAGAACCAAGACTGTGTCTACAATGTCACCATTAAGAGTAGCAGAACTAGGGTCTGAAGCAAACTTCCAAATCTACTGCAACTCCCCACTGCTTCAATTTTATCAGAGAATTCAAAATCCCTCTTGAAGGAGCCAAACCTTATACTTGATCACTGCTCTCTAAAATAACAACTTTAGCCCATATCACGTCAGATAATGTACATTAAAAGCTTCAGAAAGATTACTTATAAATGGAACAAACACTACGTTAGTTTTGAAGCAGCCTTTTGAAAGACATATCTTGTGTCTGAAGGCAGCCTGTTGCATTAGCAGGTATCTGTCACAGCCCAGACAAAGCATTTAAGAAAAGAAGATGCAATATGCTGCTTGCCAAGTAGACTGCACTGATGAAAGCTGCCTGGCTTGTCTCGTGTATGGAAGCACTCTTTCTCTTACAGCATTTTCTGTAAGACTTGCTGTGTAAGAAAATGGTTTCAGACTTATTGGTGAATTTTTACTTTCTTTCTTTCTCTTTTTAGAAATTAGAGTTGTAAATTCAGCTATTCACAAGATTCTGAAGTACGCCTTCTGCAGTCCAGCAGGTCACCAAAATTCACATCTTGGGCTCACCTACCACACACAGTTTTTGCTCCACCATGGCCCTGAGCAGTTTTCAGCAAGACTGAAACTGAGTAGCTGACCCTGTGTATCTGCAGGAATGACAAGATTGCATCCACAAGGCTTATAGTAGAGATATACTAAGCTAAACTAGAGATATACTAAAACTAAAAAAATATTCATAACTTGACTCAGGAAAAGGTGTTAACTGTCTACTTATGTTTAAAGGGCATAAATACCAAGGAGGGAGAGGAATTGTGGAGGTTTACAAAGCATACCTGAAAATCATGGAATGAAGCAGTGCCAAAGGAAAGTCCAGGTCTGATCATGATTTGCATGTGCAGGCAAGACTCACACTTAGACCCCCAGAATCTCTCTGCTGGAGTACTCTGGCTCTGAGTTAACCAAGACTTCCTGAAATACTGGCTGAAATTGGTACTTGCTGATGAAGAGCATCAACAATGCATTTCACTGAGATCATTTGCTCTCTGAGAGCAGTTTCAAAGCACTGACCCATCCCTTCTTGTCTTGTCCCAGGCTACGCCAGATGTGCTTAGAAATATGGAAGCATCAATGGAGATGCTTTCCTACAGACGCCTGTAGGAAACCCAGGGCAATGAAAGGCCTCGCTCCATGCAATACATATCAACACACATCTCTGCAGCAGGGCAATCCGAATGTGCTGTTTGGTCTTTGTCAGTACAGATTAGTGGATGCCATGCGGTCCTGATAACAGCAACACCTGGTCTCTGTGAACATTGAACGAAAAGCCTGCAAACATAGTAACCAGCCATATTTTATATATACTTTACAGAGGAACTGTAGCTGAGTGGACACCTCCAAGAAGACAGCGGAAAGACAAAGGGATGTTGAGCCCCAGGACCATTGAGGTACCCAGTTTTCACGCTCATTACTTCAAACAAGGGGGAACTATGAAATGTTACTCAGTTTCCTAGAATTACTCCTCAACAAAGAAATGTTCCTTTTAAAAAACAAACAACAACATTTATTGATTCAAAACACACAACAGAAACAGAAAGATTTATAAAGACAAGGTGACAGGAAAGGCAAGACAACCAAACTTCATTTTTTCATCTCTAAAAGCAAATTCAACAGGCTTTTGAGACCTGGCAAATGTCCAACCACTGTGTAACACAACAAAAATCAACACAGGAGATGGAATCACTTTTCCAACTTTGCTTTCGTGCCGACAGTTTTTCCTGGTGATACATTTACCTTTAAACTCCCTCACTCCCTCATGCATTGATTAATTCTTATCTAATTCAAAATAAAATTTCAAAGCTCCCAAAGCATTAGTTGGCCTCAACCCTTTTAGAGGTCCTAGTAACTTACAGGTTGGCCAAGTGCCATTCCATGGTCTTGACTAAATTATTGAAAGGCTGTATGTAAACTCAAAGTAAAACATACTCCTGAATTTCATCAGCCAAGGTTTAATACTTTCATACATTGTGTTTATATTTAAGAGACTTATCAAGAAATAAACTTGCCTGAAGAATGTAGATAAATGCATAAGGCTCGTTGATGCTTCTCAGCTCAGATCAAATATAACACAAAACAATTGCTTTGGGACAACCATCTCTGAGATACAGAGACAGACATCCAGAAGATCTAGAAAAACTATACAGAATTAGGAAATCATGTTTTGTCATGACAAATGCATCACAGTGGCAATCTATTCCCATACTAAACTGTCAATGGCTCTAACAAACAAGGAGAGATAAAATATCACAGACGTACATAGAGAAAAATTATGAAGATCTGCACGCTGTGATAATAATGAGAGAGGGCTACAGGAAGAAACAAGTTACTGATGAGAAACTGGAACACACAAAAGGCAATACAGTGCCATGGGATGGGGCAGAGGCATCCTTTCTTAAGGGCCTTCTGCTTAAGAAGAGAACAATGTAAATGGATTGAATTGCGGGGTTGAAGTCAGCTGCAATCCAGCTGAAAGCAGGCAAAAGAAGCTGGTGTTGTACATGCATGAGTCTATCAGAGACAGAAAAATGTACCTGTTGTCTGAGACTTCACAGACAGACTGCCTTACAGCCACACTTCCCAGACACAAGACACAACACTTTGCTCGGTGTAAAATATTTCTCTTTCCACTGTCAAACATTTTCCCGATAGCAAAATATTGCATTTATTGAGAGCAAAACATTGGTGATCCTAATACTCATAACAGCTTGAGTGGCACCAGTGAATGTGCAGCTATGCTCAGTGTTCTCTGCTTTTGCAGGAAATATCAGGACTGAAGTAGAGAGCAGATGGACAGTAATCTGAAAGTTCTCAAGAATCACAGACGTGTTATCTACTGGTTGCATGGATGTGAATGTAATTGTTCCTGGAGATAATGGGAGAAGAAAAAAGAGGAAGAAAATTTCAAAGGAAATAATTTTCAGCTCTGACACAATAAACATGCTACCATCTGAATGGAGCCCACTCATTCCAGTGCTTGGAAGCTTGCAAAAACCCAAAGAGCATGGGTTAGGTGTGAAGCAAGGCATGCCAGTCCAGTAACAGCATTTTACTCACTTCTAGTAAGGTTCGACTTCCAGGTGATTAATAAGAGATAATCAGCTCTGAATGATCCACAAAGCAATCTGTATGACCTGTTAACTTGGCCCCATACAAGTGAAGGTACTGTAAGCTTTATATCTGGAAATCTGTCAAAACTAGAGAACCCATTTAAATGATCAATGAAAAAATAGTATAAAAAGTTGTATTACCATTTAAAATGTCAGTAACATGAATATTTAATATTGTTACCACCCAGTCCTAGTTTAAGGATGGACCAGAGAAACAGTAGCAGCCTGCATAATAGTTCTCAGTGTACATATTTGTTCTGTGACATTCACAGCTGACATAAAGATCCCATTGAGTCTCACAGCCATAGCAATCTGCAATTACAGTATTCAGTCTATTTTAATTTTAACTTACAGTATTAGAGCTCAAAAAAAAAAAATACGCTGACCTTGTTAACAGGCTGGGACAGCTTGAAGAAGGCTTACTTTGTTCACTTACATTCCCAAACTGCACAGTTCAAACAGACCAATCCAGACTTACCTGCAAGGAAACAACATATAAATCTGGGGTTACAACTTCAAACTTAATAAAAATCTCTAACTGAGGAGTGCAAATAAATAATGGGTCCCTGAAAAATGTTACAGTACTTAGAATTAAAATAACTATTTGCAGTATGATTAATTATTTATTTAACTGTACTTTTCTCCTACTCCTTATGTAATTAAAAGGGCTTTTTTTTAACCTGATAATTTAATTACAAAAAGGTTGCACTGCCAAAGGCAAAACACAATATCTGTTGTCTTTCTTATTACAAAGCACTGTTTTGTCTGTTCATTGAGTCTTGCCCTCCAACCCCTGCTTTCCCTTCCACTGGTGCTTCACAATGCAACAGAGTATTTCAGCATTGTTTCAAACAACATGACTGAGTGCAAGGCTGAGCAGACTGGAAAAGATGGGGTTTGTGCACTTTTCATTGACCTTTTAAATAGAAGAGAGGTCAAAAGCCAACATCCACATGGTGAACTTCTGTTCCTACCATGGAAGCAAGTACTTGGATCCCAACTATCAGCTGGAGTCAGTTGAGCTTTTATAACGGTGCCCTCACATCAGTCTCCCAGCAGTTTATTTAACAGAATGGGATTTGGGTGAAAAACATTTGAGTGAAACAGTTGTTCCATTTGCCAAAACACAGTAAATTTATTAATGGTGGTTTAATAATCATCACTCTAACTCACCAATGCCGCCAGCTCCGTGCTCCAGCCACCGTGAGGCCAGCACAGCCCTGTCTCAAGAGCTGTCCTAAGCCACTCAGCTCAGGGATGGACCAAAGGCGACACGGAGAAATTTATGTTATTCTTTTGCCTTCCTCAACCACCAATGGAGTTTAATTAATGCACTTTAACAATTTGCCACCACACTGATGACGCAAGCACTGCTTTCAAGAGACGACTGGAAAAGGCCTGTTGGAGAGCATGGTCTGTCTGACAGGTTCCTGGGGCAGAGCTGTGACAGGGAGCACCACCGGACACCCTGACCACCGCACACTGGCCACCAGACACCCCGAAGCACACGGGCTGCAGCAAACACTGCTGGAGGGTCCGTCCGGCGTAAGTGACTGGGAAGGAATCTCTAACTTCAGCCTAAAAAGGCTCTTATCCCCACCTAGTGGCACTGGTGCCATTGCCAGGAGGCAAAAGTAAAGAGCCACAGTCAGGCTGCGCCCGGAAATGCCATTCTCTCCAAACTGGGTTTCCGTGCCGCTGTGACAGCATCAGGCTGGCGGGTGCCCGGCGCTGCCGGTCAGTGCAGATGGCAGCGGGAACACCCGCACATCCCCGGCGTCCAGAGGCAAGGACGAGCTGTGCAGCAGAGGCGCCCCTGCAGCTCTCACCGCTCCACCCGCACCTGCACAGGCTGCTGAGGCTCCCAGCCCGTACCCTGGGGACGGGTTAACGCCGGGAGCCGGCGGGATCCTGCTGCCACCTGCTGTCACCGTGTCACACACACAGGAGCCCCGCACACCGCGCCCTGGCAGCCCACAAATGCAGGAAATGAGAATTGTGTGAGGAAAGAAAAAAAAAATGGTGATAACTGTACGACTTCAGGTTAGATTATGAGGAATTCTCCTCCTTTCCTGCTGCATAAATGAAGCCGATTTGTGCTTTACTGACTTTGCACATTAACACTCAAAATTTCAAAGGGACTATTTGGGCAACCCTACATTAACATTTTGCTGCACAAATAAACTTGGGTCTTTGTATGTGCAGTCTTTGAAACACCTTATTTTTCTTCCTACAAAAACTTATACTTGTGGCCCAGCCCTCAACACACGCACACACCAGTGCGCCTCAGTGGATGACAGCAGAGAGAAACATCGGATGAGCTCGGCATAGTCACAACAGGCAGAAGCCAGAGAGAGGGATAGGAAAGCCAGAGCCAAGGAAGCAGCAGGTAGGGCATCCAAGGGCTCTGTCTTTTAGTTGTTGTTTTATTTCTTTTCCTAGTCTCTAGCCAATGCAAGCCTAGATAATGGCAGGAAAGAGCTAAAAGGCAGAATTTAGCCCCACATAGCTCTGGGTGCCACCAAGCAGGAGCAGCCAAGGCTGGCTGGCCTGCGGCTCAGGAAGATGAGCCAAGAGCATCCTTTAAGGCTTGTTTCACACCACAGCCTTGCCAGCCTTAAAGTCTAAGCATTTATAACTTTCATTGAAATAAAGTTAATGCATGTCAAAACATGCAAATATAGTCATATGCATTCCATCTTGTTTGCATTATTGAATTTCTGCCCTTAAAAGTAACAACAGGCAACGGGCTGCTGAGAGATGATAAGAATGTCACAGTGCCTGTCCCAGCCACAGGACACTTCCTGTACCACGCTGGTCGCTGGCAGCTGCAGGATTTAAGTCAGATCTTCGTCTAGTGAGTACAGAGTAGTGGTCACGGAAGAAAAAGGATTAGGGTGAAAGAAGGGTATAATGGAGAGTACATTGACATGTTACAAGTGTTGGTTGATGTGGATGTGTACTGGATCAGGCTGCCAAGAGATGAAAGGATAGCTCTTGAAGATGAGGATGTAGGAAGAAAAGAAATATTTGAAGAAACCATTTGTGTCAGCAGCTGGCAGCACTCCCAATGTCCCTTTACGGATTTTGCTCCATGTTCTCTTTTTCCAGCACAGCACTGGAATGACAACCAAATCAGGACTGTTGAAAATATTCACTGGTCCCTTCCCAAGGAGTATCCTAAAGAGTGTTTTTCTCTCCTTTTGGGAGAGCAGAACGTTAATAACAATATATAACATTTATAAGCATTTAAAACTGCTACCTTAGATATAGATACACAGAGTAATGTGACATTTTAGTAGCCTGCATGTGTATATGCAAACTGTGCTTGGCCAATGCCACAAGCTGCTCTGGCACATGAAAAAGAAGAAGATACCATCCAGACAGTCCATCTCAGGGGGCTCGTGATACACTAGGGACACAGGGATCCACAGTTGATCTTACAGCAACCCCATGAAGTCCTCTTTGATGGCAGCTACCGAACAAATTATCAGTCTGGAGATGGGTTTTATTATTCCACATGGTTAATCCCATTCAAAAAACATTCAAGCATATGGGTATTCCCATGTGTATTCTGAGTGCTCAAGTATACACTTCGCTTCTAGCTATGAGACCTAAGCACATGCCTAATTACTGACTTGAGAAAGGTCTGAAGATGCTGCAATGATGGATAACAGAAAACTGAGTGAAAGCAAGATCTTCCTAAAAGTGAGTGGTTAAATTGCAAGAGCTACAGCTTTTGTAACTGTTAGGGCAAAACATTTTTTAGACTACCCATCCGTAAGTTCCATTCCAAGCAAAACCACACAGCTCCCAGCTTTGTGGTTTTAAAGCTGTCCTTAATATTACTTTCATTCAACTAACCCAACATACAAACTAATTCTGTTAATTATCAGCCAGTAATTTATGACCAGTAAAGACATAAGAGATTGGAGACTACAGTCCCTGGAAACTTTTATCTTCTCACCTTTTCCTTACCCAGGGAAACTCCTCTTCCTCGGATTGAGATGGTGGATAGGGGCGAAGGAGGAGGGACTACACCAAAGGCAATTCCCTACAAACCTAGTGAAATCCAATTGAACTGTGCCTGAAACACCACTGCTGTATCAACATCAATGCTGCAGTACAAAACACTTCATAAAAGCATGAAGATGCATCTGGGGAGCTGTGGAGATGGGATTCCTCAGGTCTTCAGCTGACCAAAGAACAGCTGGGGCAAGGCCAAAGCTATGACTCTTACTTTTCTTTCACTCAGTCCTTTTCTCAATATAGATGGTAACAACTGCTTTTAGAGGAGACTCAATATGACTTTCTGTTACAGGTCTTAAAGGTACATTTTCTATAATCATTCTCAGACATTTTTGACAACTGAGGAGACTCCAGTCACAGAGACAAGGAACAAAAACCAGTTGCCCGATGCTTTTCATTTTGCTTTTTAAGAATTATTTTTATAAGAAACATTAAAACCCAAAGAACCACAAAATGACCAAATGTCACAAAAATGACCCCCTGACTTTTTCTTTTATCCATGCACCAAACACAGCTCAATCTACAGTGATGTTTGTGCTTCTGAGAAACTGGGAAATTCTCCTCTGAGTATATTGCTCCCTTGGTTTTTTGTGACAGTTAAAGAAGTTTTAATAAGCAGCCTGAGATCTTCTACCACCTTTTTTTCCTTTCCTGTGTTATCACAGACTGTTGACACAGCAGCTGATAATCTTAACAGACTGAGAGGCATCTTTATAGAGAGACTTATAGGAACTAACTGATCTTCAGTGAATTCATTTTCACTGTGCGTTTTCTACAACCTCGAAGACCAACCCCATTTCATGCTCTTGAACAGCTCAGATGCTGTAAAGTGTTCTGTCATAACAGCATCAAGGTGAGAAAAAGTATTAAAACTCCTCTTGCAGATGTAGATGTACGAAGTTCAGGAGTTTGCAGTAAATTAGAAGTTGCTAGGGGTTTAATTTCCTTTTGTTCTCTCAAGTTACTGTGCAGCAGCTGAATCATTCCCTGTTTTTAAGTGTTCATGTCAGGAAGATTACTGTACAACACACTGTAGATACAATTCAAGTGACCAAACACCAAGGCCATCACAGTGCTCCTCACCCGTGACTCGGTGTAGGGCACTCAGTGTCCTTCTTCCTGAGGACCCCACAGCATCCTGACCCATGGCCGGCACAGGGACACTGCCCAGCCAAGCCAGCACGTGGCCTCAGGGGGAGCATCATTCTGCCGGGGTGGAAACTTAGCACAGACTTCCTGCCCTACAAGGCCATTGCTACGGATGGCTGGATGCAATTAGTGAAAACAACTGCATGTGAAGGAATGTGGAAAAGGACTTGCAGCTCCACAAAATGAAGTGACAGCTCTCAAAGACTGACCCCAGCAGTTGCTGCAGGGACAAAATGAGAGAGAAGTTCGTGCCAAGCAGACAGAGACAGCAGAGGCAGCTAGGCAATGGAATGAGAAAACAGCTGGTCCTCAGCACTCTCAGGTCAACTTCTGTGTGCAAATGGAGGCCAAAAGATTCTCTCTGCTATTTTGGGAAATACAGCTCACAAGAATGAACCATGCTTCTCAGTGTGACAAAGCACACAATAAAGGAGAGCAACCTGAATATCCTACCTGTGTATTTCAGTAGCCCACTTCCAAAGCTGACTTGGGAGTGGAAGGACTCACTACTTCCATTAGTTGGAAAACATGAAATTCAAGCTGTTCTCTCTATGCCTGGATGGAGGCCAACGTTTTTTTTTTTTTTCTTTTTTTTTCTTCTGCCTTTTTTTTTTTTCCATTTTCAGAAAGCCTTAAAATTACCAATACTTCAAAAGTCACAGGCAAAAAAAAAAGACAAATAAAAATATATTTATATTTACTAGGTTGGGGTCAATCTAGCCTATTCCTGACCAGCACCAAATTCAATAGCTAATGCCAACGTAAAAATAAAGACAAATATAAAATGCTCCTGTGTTCTGGCTTCCATTTTGAAATCATGTTGGAGGACAAAATTGGCTGCATCAATCTTTGTATTTTTACCGTTTTCCCCAAAGTAGTGACTCACTCATCCTAGACATTCAGTAAGATTTTGGTTAGGACAAAATTTTAACAGCCATGTTCCTCTCAGTATTTGTCCAGTGGTCAGTACCTGCAAGCTGATGGGGTACTAACAGCACTCTGTTCTGCCCTGCCATCCTGGAGGGCAAAGCCACTCACCTGGAGCGTCAGAGATTGAGCTCCAACCTCACATCCTACAGCCCTGATTCCTCTGGCATCTTCACTCTATGATATTGTTAGTTTATCCTTCATGAGGCAGGTATTGCAGCTGTTGCTACTGCTTTTTGGATGTGTTTTGGATCCTCAGCACAGCTCACTGAACACACAGCTCACAAGTTGCTCTCATCATGAAAGCCTGCTGGTTTCACAAGAAGCTGAAAATCATCCACCAAACTAGAGGATGGATGTTTTCTGTGATGAACCAAAATCCCACAGT
The DNA here is from genome assembly GCA_013398055.1 of Ifrita kowaldi. Lineage (NCBI taxonomy): Eukaryota > Metazoa > Chordata > Aves > Passeriformes > Cinclosomatidae > Ifrita > Ifrita kowaldi. The sequence continues at coordinate 118,531 of VZRS01002387.1, forward strand.
AGACCCCTTTCACTATCGCCCAACCTTCTAGTGTAAGTTATGTGAACCTGAGCCCACTTTTACCATGATTTCTTCTGAGAGCCACCACCTCTCTGATGTCTGGAGGAATTGGATGCCAACCTGGTGCCTGAGGAGGCTCACTGAGGAACACATCTAGTGCAGTAGTTTGTTTGCAGCTGCAGTGCAAGATGCAAGCTGAAATGCAGGTTGAGCTCTGGGTGGGAGCCCAGAGAGGTGAGAGCCCATGAACTGCCAAGCAAGTGCACAAAGAGTGGTGGCACAGCCGGGTGAGGGACACCGGAAGGCACAGCAGCAGCCGGAGGGCTCAGGAGCAAGAGTGAGACTTTAGTGCATTTGCACTGTGCGGGGGATAATAGGCCAGGGCTTCCTTTGTCAGGGATCCTTTCCCAGAGGCAGCAGCTCGAGCTGTTTCTGTGTTACTGCACCAGGAATAAACGGCTTTATGGAACGAGACATCTGCCATGGGAAACCTGTGCTGGAACCAGTGAGGAAACCTGGTCTGACTGCATGTGAGGGGGTGTGCAGGAGCAAGGCACATGTGGGCTCACTGGAGCCACTGCTGTGAAGGAGCTTCAGTACCAGCAGTAAAATCTGTGGCACTGGAAGTGTGACAGCCAGAGAGTCTCATTAGTCAGACTGGGAAGTTTCCTTAACAGGCTTTTGTTACCCCACTGTACACAGCCCACTAGTCCTCTCCTTGTCCAGCTCTGAAAGATCTTTACAAAGAGGAAAAATTGGAAAAACCTACCACTAGAATAGGTTTTATGGCTCCTACCCTAGCTGATGGGACTCTGCTGCTCTAGATCTTCAGGTCAGCATCAGAGTGTTTTGTACTCCAACTAAGCTGTCCCTGCAAACTCAGTCAACAGCCCGGTCTTATTCCAGGTGGTAAAAAGAGCAGAGACTGGCTTCCCTCCTTCTTTAGGACTAGAAGGACAGCTGGCAGCAGGTGCCCTGTTTCTCTCTTTTCACGTCCCACAGCATGTCCAGCCACATCACAAGACCTTGCAACCAGAAGACAGATTCCCTGATAGCTGTTCTTTGGGAGCTGATTTTCATAAACTACAGCTATAAAGTACCTCAGGCTTCCTTGGGTTTCACCTGCAGCTATATCCATTTGTTTTTCCAGAGAAGGAGGGTGTTGCAGTGATCAGTAACTTCCATGCAAATGCCCTTCCTTTTGCAGGGTTTCTGCAGATTCTCCATGTTGTAATGATTTTAGGAAGCATCCCACAGACCCCCTGCTTCCCAGCAATGTTAGAAGTGCTCCTCCTCTATCAGAGACAGAAACCAGCCCTGCTGCAAGAAAGATCACTGCAAATGACCATGAATGGGTGAGCGTTTTTCAGCTAAACTGAGGTCTCCGTGGCGCATGCAGGAGTAAGAAGTGAAATGGTTTTGTCTGAGTTCATCGACCCCGAGGACTGGCTGGGCTGGGTGCAGGCTCTTGGAATTATTGTCTTCGCAGAGCTATTTCCCTTAGAGGAGAGGAGAGCCCTGTGCAGAAAATTTCCTCCCTTTCAGAAAGAAAAACATTAATAGTACACTAAAAGCATATTTTTCCTCATGGATAGAACACATTATCTTAATCTGCTGGACTGAATCATAGGTTGCTGAGTGTTCTTGGCATCCCTATCTGTGGGTATAGCTCCATGCTTGAATTACTGTGTTTTTCACTGGCTAGGATGGCTGGAGGGCCTGGAATGGTGCATTAGTCACAGTGGGAAAATAGCACTCTGAGACGTGATCATCTCTTGCACATTTTGTGGAACATGCATTGAACTACCAGTTGGTACTTTTCAGTGGGAGGCATTTCTACTCTTCTGTCTCCAAACCAAGCTGCCTTACAGTATGCAGAGCCTTTTGCATAAGTCCAACCAAATTTGAAATGCAAATACCTGAAATAGGATTTATATAAAATAGTAGCATAGGGATTTGCAAGTTGAATATCTCTGAAACAGGAAGAGCTAAATATAGAGTTCTGGATACAGCTTTCAAATTTAAAATCCTGTTTCAGGTGCTAGGCATAGATTAATACCCCTCCATAGGGATAAGGCATTTTTTGCAAAGCCAGTGATTTGATAGCACTCATTAAGAAGAACTGTCATTTCACATTAAGAATGAGGTAGTCAAAACAACCGTTAAGTGCGCTTCTTCTAAATTACTCTGCAAGATCTGTGGGAGCAGGACTAGACCTATGCTGATTCCAGATCAATATTTGCATGGCGAGAAAAGAACCTGTGAGATCAGAGGGAGAAAAACAAGATGACCCATTTTTGAAGCATTAGAGACATGCTTGGCTAAAGCAAATGCCGGACAATCATTCCCAGGGGCAGTCAATGCAATTCAATGCTGGTGCTCCCTACTTTGAGCAGGCTAGTGCACAGAAGCACACATAGAAATCTTCTCAAACCCAGTTTAAATCTAATTTAAAGCCCCTTCACTCATCTGGAAAGTCCCAGGCCAAAGATACTTATTCCCTTCTTGGTCAGAGAGATCCCCTCAGCCCCGAGTAGACCAGGCTTGGGCACAGCAAGCCCCATGGTCAGAGTACCACCCTTGACTATGACATCATTGCTCTAACCATTTGCTGACCTACAGATTTGTCTGGCCACTTCACATTGTCTGACTTTAGTCAGGCCGAGGTGATACTCATTTATGACTGTATTTTACAAAGACATAGATCTGCTGAGATGGATAAACTCCTCCCATTACAGTCGATGCAGAAGGGAAACACCTGTCAGCATGACTTTATGAAAGGAACGTCCTGCTTGACCAACCTTATCTCCTCCTATGACATGGGGACCCACTCAGTGAATGAGGGAACGGCTGTGGATATTGTCTACCTGGACTCAGCCAGTCTCCTGTCCCAAGTAACAAGTGACTCGACAAGAGGAAATGCCTTAAATTGCACCAGAGAAGGCTTAGATTGGATACTGGGAAAAATTTCTCCACTAAAAGGGTGGCCAGGCACTGGAACCAGCTGACCAGGCCAGGGGTGGGGCACCATCCTTGGAAGGATTTAAAAGACGTGTGAATGTGGCACTTGGGGACAGGGTTTACTGACAGCCTTGGCAGTGCTGGCAGAACGGTTGGACTTGATGATCTTAAAGTTCTTTTACAACCTAAATTACTTCATGATTCTATCCAATCACACAGGATGAATTCTACCTGGGGTTTTCCAAAGCATTCCATGTGGTGACAGTGAGTCTGTGATCCTCCTTTGTGAATTGCCCTGTGGAGAGCCAGGCTGGAATGGGAAGTGTTGCCAAAATAATTCTGTAATGCTGTGAATGGTTCTACAATGCTACAAGTTTGCATTGCTGAGCTAAATTAATTTCTGCTGTACCTGACCTGTAGTTAAGGAATGTTGCTTAACGGACTGGGAATAGCTTGTTTGTTGGATCTATAAAATATTGTTACTTGAACAGTCCAGTGAGTTCTTCTGACATGAGTTCTCTTTCCTGTAAAGGGTTTTCTTTCCAGCTGGAGTTATTGATCACTTTGACTTTAGACAGGAAATCATCACTGCGTTAGCAATCACCAAAAGTGTCTTCAGTCCCTAGAGTTTATTCCCTGACATGTGAATTCCCTGATTTGAATTTTTTGAGCTGATAACGTTGTTAAACTATTGTCTGATAAAAAGCACTGTAACATGTAATGTATTTTACATCTGTCATTTTGATCTGAAATTTCAAAGTGAGTATGTGTATATTTTCAAAATGTTTCAAACACTTGCTACTACATTCTGCTGCAAAGCAGCTTTCCTTTATAGAGGAGCTCTCCTTTATATGGAGGAAAAGCCCATCAGGGCGAAGTAGCCATCTCCAGCTGCAACATGCTGGGTTCACTTCCTTAAACTTGCTATAATAGAGAGGGGCATACAAGTTCCTGGTTTGATGTTAGATTCTCATTGATGTCTGCCCCTTTACATCCAACTTCAGCCAGCAGGTCTACCAAAAGATCAGAAGTAGCTGGTAAAATCTGAAATTTTCCCCACACAACAGTGCAACATTAAAATTCTGTTTGCCACATAAATACAAAACAATCTCTCTTGAAATTGTATCGTGGTACTTCTACATTCACACCTTGTTGCCCAGGGTTGCAGCCACAGCAGCCTGCTCTTGAAGAGAACATGTTATTCACTCTTCTTCAACCCTGATGTGGAACAGTAGCTACATTTAATGGTAACACAATCAGCTACTACTAAACCTTGTGCTCTGTTTCCAAGCCTCGGAATGCAGTAGCTCCTCCCCAGCATTATCTCTCAATACAGCGCCAGAGCCAAGAGAAATGTGGATTTGTTTGGCAAAAGAACCTACAACTCACATCTCATCAAATACTGCAATGCCTTGGTAATACAAGGGGTGAAAGCTATTGATGTCTCAGCACCATGTAGCATAGAGTCCCAGCCTGTCTAGGGATGCCCTGGTGTGCTGCCAGGTTGCAGGACACAGCTGCTTGGATTTGATTCTGTATGCAAAACCAGAACCAAACAAAAGAGTTGTGCAAATCTGCCTGCAGCATCAAACCAGCTCTGAGGAAGCTCTGAGGGTTTTTTGATGAGTGTCTCAAATCTAAATCAAGAAGATAATCGATTGTTTGATTATTTTTTTTTTTGGTAGGAAATAACATTTCGAATTTTTTAACACATCTTTACAAACTGTGATGTTATCTGCCCAAGGTGAATTTATCAGGCAGCTGAAGCATAAGGGAGAATCAAATTGGTTGTTTTCCTGGCAATCAAAACCATACTGAGAACAGACTCCCTGACAGCTCATCAGGGGAGAGCAAGGGTTCTCAGGAACATTATCAGGATAGTACCAGGGCTGCAGAACATGGCTAGGAGGGGATGAAGCTCACATGTGTCCAGCTTTATAGCTGTGCACACATACACACACAGAGCACCCCTTTGGGAAATTATTGTCTTAAATGAGTGACATGCTAGAGCACCTTATGCCTCTGAAAATGGAAACTGCGGGTGCTCATGGCACAAGTTCTCTGTGGGAGCTACCTGCTTGATTCTGGGTAGTGCCTAGGAACCTGACAAGAGTCCAGTTCATCAGTGTGCCAGTATTGAAAGGACAAAGGACGGAAACACCTCTCGCACATGGAACGCACAGAGCCTTCCAGCAGGGCCTGCCTGTTTTTAAGACTACATATTTTCAGAGATGTCACTGAAGAGTTTTGTTCTAACTTAACCAAACACAACTCTTTGAATCCATGGCATTTGCATTGAAAACATCCCACTTGAAAAATGTGTGACTGAGGCACTAATGAGGTGCCCTCTTGAGCTGCAGCCTAATTTATGGAGAACACGAATCCATGAAGAATGGCTCAGCTTTCACAAAAACCTTCAAGACCTCAAGAGTAATTTCAAATTTGCAGAGCAATTTAAGAAAATGTTCTTTGCAGGATTTGACTGCCTCAGCAAGACACCACAGTATTAACACTAAACTATACAAGGGCTCAGCGGCTCGTGATGAACCCAGGCTCAGTGTGTCTGGCTGGTGCTATCTCGTCTTGTATTGATGACCAGCATTGGCCAGGCGTGTGTAGTTCAAAGAGCAGCAATAACAATTTTTTTAAAGATCTGTCCTAACAAGATTATTTACCAATTTCCAGCCTTTCTCAGAATCAGCAAATTCACACTAATTTTCCAATCTCCATATTGTATGTGGGAAGCAATGTGCACTCCTTTCCTCCAAGAACAAAAAACGCCCAGTGTAGCTTCAGACATGGATAACACTAGACAGCACTTTTCATACTTATCTTTTTCCATGCATGCATTTTTTTAAGCCTACCTATTAGCAAACAGTTCCTTTCCATAAGCTCTGGGTTTACAACCCTCAGCAGAGGCTGAGTAAGCCAAAGTCAAGACCCCATTAACCTCCCATTTCATGTTCCTCAGGTTTACACAGTAAACCTCAGCAGCCACAATTTGTTTTCATCTCTTAATCAGCTGATAAAAATTCAAGAGCAATTTCCACTTGTGCTGCACTACGGAGTTGTAAACATTTATGGGGATGTGAAGAACTGGCCATCCAGAACACCAATGTGCAGATTTTTACATCTTAGGTAATTTCCGCCCTGTTGAGGCATCTCTGACACCTCCCTGGCAAAGCCAGGCCAGGGGAGTAGAGACAGTGGGTAGTTTGTTTGAAGCAGAACGTAAAACAAGTTCAAAACTAAACCACATTTTTTCCAAAGTATCAAATGTACTTTCTTACACTGAAAACGGCAGTAGGCTCCTGGGGAGGGAGGGACAGAGGCTAAGACCTAACCTCAGGTCCTCTCAGCTCAGCAGCTTCAACAAGACGTTTGCAGCAACATTAATCAGCATGAAATAATGAGGCTATGAGAGGTGTCATGCGATTTCTTTATTTCATCTTAATTATAATTTAAAATTTTAATGTCAGGAATTTGACAAGGGTTTGAGCAAGTGGAATTATTGCCTCGACAGCAATTAACGTCAGGCAGAGAAATGTTTGCTTAATCCCAAAGGAAAGCAACGAATGTGCCCTGTAACAGCAATGCAATTCTAATTGTTCTGCTGGTGGCTGACAGCAAATGGGCTCATTCAGAAGCCCAACGCTCCTTCCCAAACATGTGTCCCTGGTCTCCAGCCAGAAGTAGCCCCTACCACAGGGTTGCTCATAGCAAATGCCAGGCTTTTGGGAAAGGAGCATCTGAGCCCACTGGAAGGCAAGATGCACCTATAACAAGAGCAGATATTACTAGGTTGCGATGCACAGGCATGTTCCCGCAGCAGGACACAACAGTGGTCTTGCTGGGAAGGAAGAGGCAGGGAAGGTACTCCCAGACCTGGCACTGGGGGTTTCTCGCTGTTTCCTGGTCTTGTACAGCCAAAGCAGGAGGCCAAACAGACGCCTTATCCCTAAACCATTAGACTGGAGATGTCTCACCTTAGTGGGAGTGAGAGCATGAGGCCCAGCCTGGGCAGTGAGAATAAAACAGGCTCAGGGTTTAGATTATTCCCAGGACTTGACTCTCATCCCTGTGACTGCATGGGATCATTACATTTGCATGAAGCTATGCTCCTTAAAACGTGGGATATCCTGACAGCATGGCCTGAGACCAGCACTGCTCCTTGGACACCTGGGTGGGCTGAGAGCCAGTGTCACACTGCCTCCTTTTCTCACTAGCAGCACATCACACTTCCTAAGTAATGTATATGTCTTACAAAACCTCTTATTTAGACCTTATAGATGCCAGGCCATTGTTGTAGTAGCAAGCCTACATCCATTCACTTGGCAGCCTTCACAACAATAAAAAAATTCCTAAATACAGGGGTCAGATTTCATAGGGCATCTCAGGCTGTTGGGAGAAAGGACCAAGCAGTATTGATTCACGAAATTTAAAAGAATTAGTAGAAATTAAAATGAAGACTAGAATGAACCATTACCGAGGTAAAGGTTGCCTAAGTAAAGGACATGACAGAGACTACTGACAGAGGAGAAGCTTTCCAAAACCAATCTGTGAAGTACTAAAAGAAAGAAAGTCTCTCTGCACAGCAGAAGAGATTTCTGCTCCTTTGGCAGCAGACCTGTCTTCTTTATAACAGCACCTTTTTAAAATCATCTTTTATAGGCAAGGTGATCAGTAACAGAGGTTGGACTAGAGCAGTGCTATTCCTTAGTACTGCTCAATGAGCAGGTGTCACAGTAGATGGGCATTACTGTGTGTACTTAACCAGAGCTAACAAATGGGATTTTTAAGTACAAACCTTCTCATAGTAAGTTCTTTCAAGAATGAATAGAAGCAGGGAAACAGTCCGTTAACTCAATTAGTTGCAACTGGGTATAGAATTACACTGCATTTATACCCCTAACACAAGAAAAGTCTTTGCTTCGATGGAAAAAGGGCTTATATCACAACAGCTGGTATGACGTCAGGCAGGAACAGCTAAAGCTACTGGATCCAACAGGCAGAAACTAGGAACAGAAACTGGAATTGCTTTTCTAAAACCAGCAGAACCACCAATAAGCTCATTCTCCCACTTAGCAATAACTTAAACTTTGTTTTTGGCAGTGCCACCAACATTTCCATGAGGCTGCATTAATGAGGTTTCAAACCATTTGACACATGTCATGTGCTTCCTTAGTTCTTGTTTACACATATGTTAAGGAGCTAATCTATGCAATTTGCATTGAAGTCTATTAGGAAATGGCAGTTTCACAGTGAAAAATCACTATCTCTCCTTTACAACTGCCCCAACACAGCACTTCATAAGGCAAACCAAAGTCGAAGGCTGCACAGATCTGGCACTCAAGGGAAAGGACAAGCCCAGATCATTCTAACAAAGCCCATCCCCCCAGCTGTTGTCAGCTCTGCCTTCAGCATTTCCACCTGGTGAGCAACAGCAGGAGCATGGACTCCATCAAGCGAGACTTTGAGCCACAGGCTGGAAGTGGACATGCGAATTATGGGCTTGACACTGAAAAGACAGAATTAGACTGGAATGAATGCTCTAGTGAGTAATTTGAGTGCCCCACAGAATCAAGCAATAGCTGAAGGTGGAAGGGACCTCTGGAGTCAAAGAACTTAATGGAGGATTTACTGGCATAGGTGTATTTGTTTTCCATGCAGCGCAACCCCCCCCCAGCAGTTTAACTCCAGTGTATAGTGAACTGATGAGTTTGTTTTCCAAAGACCAATATTTCTCCTGTGAATTTCCTGCTCAAATTCAGAATTGAAACTCAGCACAGATACAAGCTTATGTGCCCACACTCCCATTCAGCCAGCTTTGACTGCAGCCTCACTGCCCATGTCTTCAGCTGCCTGATGCCTGCTGGCAGCAAGTCCTGAGCCCCTGAGGGACCTGATGGCCCTGTCACCCTACTGCAGGTGCTACAGGCACCCCAGCAACTGCACTGCTCTGCAGGATGCACTGCACACAGCTCTAGCTCAGGCACCTGCCAGGGATAAACTTCACAGAAACGTCTGGGAAAAGCCTGGCAAGGAACAGATCATGTCTGTAAATGTGACTGCACACTTCTGGGCCTACAAAGATCCATTTTTAAAGGCTTTTCTCAGCACCTTGCTTCTGAAAAACATTACCTTGTGACCACACAGATTTTGCCTTTCTGACCTTGTGCTTTAAACAATTATTCTTCCAGGTGAGTCTTCCTCTATCCCGGAATTAAGACTTGAAATTCAAATAGCCAGCACTGTGCAGTTTGGTATAGGGAATTTGACTAATAAAAGCAATGGTGCCAGGGTTCACTGTTTAAAACCACATCAGAGAAAGTGTCGGGCATGGGTAGAACAGCAGGGCCAATACCAGATTAAGGAATCAACACATTATATTGAGCCCTCACCATTTGAGAATGGCTTTTGAAATAAGACAACATAACAAAATAACCACCTGCTGGTTTACGTCACTTTCTCATTGTTTGAAGTTCAGTAAATAAACACAGCCTCTTACTGCATGACTTGCGGAGATTTTGTAAACTTTAGCAAATTGTCCTGCAGGGTTCATAGAGCTGACACAAAAAATAGTTCAGATGTTCTGCCAACAGCACTGGAAAACATTTCTTAAGCACGAAGCACTTAAACTGGTCTGTTTTCTATGCAATAGTGTCTGGTATTACTGCTTTAACAGTAATTATTCAGAGCAGAGAGTGATTCATATCTGCACAGCCTTCTCTCATTCCTTATCTAAGCATAGCACAGCAACTCAGCCCCGGGAGCCCAGGATCCATGCTGGGATGTGGGACAGCAGCGTGGAGAAGCCATGGCCGAGGTTTGACCACCAGCCACATCTTGGGCTTGGGGGATGTCAGATGGAAGGAGAACATACGGCTTGGGGACCTCTGCAGGAGCTGTAAGCAGGTGCAGTCACAGAGACTGTGGTGCTTGGCATCACATGAAAAATCTAGAAAGCATCTCCAAAAGCTACGAGGTTTAGCTACTCCCAATGCACTACAACTTACAGTGTATCAGAGTATTCCTTGTGCTTTATGCTCTTTGGTCCTGTTACGGCTCTCCTGTTATTTTAAAGTCATTACCCATGAAATAAAATCTTATTTAAATGTGAAATTACAGCTCCCTTATAGCAGAAACGTACAGAAAATGAGGCTTGCAGGGCTGATTGAACTTGAGCTATTAAACAATTACAGACTTATTGATGACAGACTAGCATGTGCCTCCATTAAAGAAACAGAAATTTCAAGGAGTCTTACTTGTTAAGGATGTGAGATAATGACCTTTTTATTTAATTATATTTTTAATATATTTTATTGTTAGATAGTTGCTGGCTTAAAGTCCAGCAGTGAGATGCCTCAAAGTGAAGCAGTAATTTTCTATGTGACAAATTACTTACATTGACTGTATTTTGAGTTTGAGGTAGAAGACTTTAAAGAATGCAAGAAATTAATCTGAACATCCCTTTCTCTGTTCTCTGTTAGCTAACTGCAGTGAAAAATACACAAGGGGATTACTGACAGGTGGATATGTAACTTGATGGTAAACTTCAGTGCAGAATCACCTACAGACACTAGTAACCAAAGAGCGTGAGAATAAAGCCAAGTGATCTGGCCCCTTCCACAGGGGCAGATCCCTCTCTGCATCCTGAGACCCTACTCCTGCAGAATAGTGGTTTTGTCCAAATCACCATTATTCTAACATTAGAGATAGGCAAAAACTGCAGCCAAGGCAAAACCTTCCCAAAAAGATAAAAGAACATGTTCAACTGGAAACTCCTTATCTTTCCATGGAGATTATTCTTTAATGCGATAGAAAAACCTGTACTGTGGATTTTCTGACCCTGGCAGGTGTATGGATATGAACTTTAGCACAATAGGTAATGTAAAGTCAATCCAAACTGGGCACAGGCTGGAAGAATCAGAGTTTGCTCATTTTCAAGACTAGAAGTTGAGTTATGGGGCAAGGAAGGGCTCAGAGTGGTTCATAAGTGACATTTTTCACATGGAAAAAAAGATGCATGTAATTAACACATAAACATCCTTCTCACATGGAAGGGAAGCGTAGAAAATAGAAAGGTATAAAAGTATTTTGGCACACATGCTGTTTTCATGAAGCTGTTCTGGTAATTTTGCTTTTTACTTTTCTGTACTTTGCACGCATGACAGTTGTTGAAACATAGTTCCTTCCCAGGAAGGGTAAAATAATTGACTGAGATAACTTAAGAAGAAACCAGAAATCCTGACATTTCATTTAAAATGACATGGAAACTGAGAATAGCCTAATCTACGTGTAGAAAAGCCTTACCTCTTTTAAAACACCACCTTTCCTGGAGAAGGCAGGGCACCCTTGCAGCACCAGGAACTCACTTTGCCAGCAATGCTGGGAATCTCAGCGTTAACTCCCACAGTGAGACAAACTCAGTTTCCCTACTGAAGCCAGACCTTCCCTCGATATCTGCTGTGTTTTGCCAGAGGAGGTCAGCAGCACCCAGCGCCACTCAAGTTTCCAGCTGCATCCACGTGGAGCGGCACAAAGGCACCTACACAACGGAAACTCCCTTTTGCCAGTTCATCTGAAATGTTTTAGACCATCGCTGTATTATCCAGACATATCAACCCTGGGGCTGCAGGAAGCACAGCTCTGCAGTCTAGCTCATGGCACGGACCACATGGGAGGGCAATAATTCTCATAGATGTAAACATCCTTAAAAATGCTTCATTTTATTCCAGTTCTCTGTGATTTTGATCCTTCCAGAGCATGGAGCTGTTGGTGAGGGGAAGCACAGGAGCGTTTGAAGGGCTGAGCAGGTTACAGCTGCTGTAAGTTTTTCCAATGTGTATTCGCATTTCACCAGCTGAGTGCAGTTAAAGAGCTGTTTGTGTTGGGCCTTACAAACCTGATTATTTTACACCATCAGGCATAGTCTTAAAAGCCTTTTCCATTTACCACCTACTCTTCCTCCTGTTAGCAAATTTCCTCACAATTTTCTGTCCCTTGACCTCAAATGCACCCCCTCAATTGGTTTATTGTCACAGTTTTAAGACAGCACTTCTCTTCTAAAACATTTTCCCTAAGAAAAAAACCTTTAAGGCCACTGCAACTAAATTTAAGCACCATCGTGCATCCCTGCACAACACACCTGGGAACACTGCCCTGCCCTGACCTGCTGATGGTGTTCCTCTAGAGGCTTTCCTCCCTTTTCACTGACCATTGCACCAAAAGTACCAGTTTTTCACCAGAGGTCCAAACAGGCAAAATACTGTGACACAAAATACTCCAGGACAGCCCTGCCTGCTAAATTGTTTGATTCCTTAGCTCTGTCCCTTTTTTGTGCACCCAGGCACACCATGCCTACAACTAAGGTAACTGCAGCATTTCTGTTTGTGCCGGTGTAACTCTAGGGGTTGGCTGTGCAAATACTTCTTGTTTGGGCTGCTACCAGGGAATAAAAAAGGAAAGATCTTGCAGCTTGATCTCAGCTTTGATAGAGATAAAATGCCTCATTCAATCTGGAGGGAAAAGCCACTTTCAAGCACCTGAAAGTGGCTGGAAGCATCACCCAGCATCTGGAAGAGCAGAACATGCCAAGAACACTCTAGCAGACCTATGGTCAGAGGCTGGTCTTCCTCTCCAGCTGTGACACCCCAGGCAAGCACCCTGACCAGAGGAATTTGCAGATTCTTCCCCAGACCAACTACTCCTGTAACTGGCAGGTACAGCTGAGACTCACTCTGGTGATCCACATGGAAAAATGCAGATTACAGATCCCCATGCTGTTGCTGAAAGTAAACACTGCCTCATCCTAAGCAACACAATTGTTTCAATAATTGTCTGTTAATTTTCAGGTGTCTTCACTGCTTGTTACTTTCTGTTATATACATATACAAATATATACATCCGTGCACACACAAATACTTCAAATATCTTAAATTACTTAGCAGAGATAGTGAATGTTTTATCTTTCTGCCTATACAGTGCACAATAATTGGACGAGGACAACAGAGACCGAGAATTACGAGCCACAAAAGAAGACATTGTCTCAGATTTGGTACAGCTCCAGCCCACCCGATGTCCGTCTTCTCCAAAAGCAGATTGAATTTCCCACTGGCAAGCCAAACCCATCCAAGCCAAATGCCTCTCAGAGTCCCTGTGTGTGCCAGCACAGCCATCGCCTTGGGCTGCCCTTGCAGCTCAGACCACTGCTGCACATGCTTAAAGATGCTTTTAGCAGTGTCAGCTTTTACATGGGGCTGCAGACAGAAATGGCACAAGACTGACTGGAAAGACTAAGTAACATCTCCCACAAGAATTTAGGCTCCTGACACCTTCGAATGCTTTTCAAAATGTTTACTAAAATCTTGCCTGTAGAGCATCATCTCAGAGCTGAGATTTACTCCATGGAGAAATAATTCCCCACATGAGGCAGAAACCTTCCCATCCTGCCTGTCTGGCACAACCAAACACATCCTGCTCTGGTGTCATACAAACTCAAGAGGGACAAAATTAATCTCTCCACCTTCCCATACTGTTCACCATGTTAACTCCCATCCTTTGCTGATTCCCATGATACCACTGAACACAATTTTCTAGTTATTAGCCCAAAGTGCCCCTCTGTTCCCTGAAGCTCACTCTTGTTTATGCCCCTGCCAATAATAAAAAATATTTTTACTGTACATTATTTTTCCACAGCACAAAGCCATAGATGTAACCTTGTTAGAGGCAAGCAGCTGCTTTTGAAGGATACTGCTTTCTGCTGTTCAGACCAAGTGACATGAGACATATCAACAGTATTATCACCAAGCGCAGGATGCCGAACTGCGGCCCAGTCTGGAGAATTTTCTTTTGAAGCATTAGCCAAAGAATTAAGCAAGAAAATGCAGAGTGGGTTATTCAGATGTCAGTGGAAAACCAAAATATGTGGTGGGCACATTGTGGAATACCACTGGAGCAGTAAAACAGAAAGGGTTTGACATTTCAGTGCTGACAATACGGCTGGCACTTTAGGAGGGAGAAGAGAGTGCTCTGCCTCCCTGCATTTACCAAATAAAGAGTGCAAAAAAACCCCATCAGAGAAGACACCCACACAGCAGGAGATCTCAGAGCTAGATATAAATCCCATTCCCTGTAAACTGGAAAGGAAATGACATGATGTATGCAGATTAGTATCTGTCAGCTTCACAATAAATGGGTTTTCAGAAGGGATTTGACTAATGAGTAAGTGAAACTCTTAGCAAAAGGAGCTAACACCTAAAAAGCAAGACTTTAGTACTTTTTAAAGCACAGAATTCCTTTTACTTATTTCTTTTTAAAGCCTTTGCCATTTTTGGTGCCTGAAGTCAATAGCGAAGGCTGGTTCACCGCTGCGCAGGAATGGCTGGAAGGCGCTGCGGGCACTCTCCATTGCTGGCTGGACTCAGGCATGTGAAGCTGAGGGAGCACAGCACTGGGGCCACTGGGGCCATGGGGTAAACCTGGCAGAGCAAGGAGGATTACACACTCCAGTAGTCCATGAGCAGGCTCTGCGGCTGCTGCAGCTGCAGGCAGAGCCTGGGGTTCAGCCTGCCCTAGGGACAGGAGGGGCACAGCCTGCCTTGTAGCTGCACTGCACAGCATCTCCCCAAACCAGAGATAATAAAGCACTGTTTAACTATCTGGTTTATGAGACAGTGTCATTTGTAAAGCATAAGAGGGTTGTAAACGAGGAATGTGTTTGCACCATACGGCAGTGGAGCATCATGGTCTCACAGCTCAGTTTAGTTCCTCCCATTTCTCATTTTATTTTTTTTTTCTTTTAATATCCAACTTCCCCTGCATACAGCAAGGCTAATAGCATGACAGGATTTTCTGTTAATCTTTGATCACAACAAATAATTGTGTCTAATTGCCTCCTCCTAGAACAGAGAACAGGTTCTGCTCATTTATAGGTGGGCTATAGGCTTTGTTAGTCTGTTTCCTTTTGGAAAGGACATAGTTGAAGAGGATTTCAAGGCAGGTGGAGTCCAATTTAGCCTAACATAAGGGATCCAATTTCAGCCCTACATGTAGGTATTTCCCCAATGAAAAGATGCTCGGCTGGAGCACTTCGTTTACATTCATACCAACAGAAATCCACTCATGTGTCTGGACACCTAGTGGTTGTGTTCACTGCACCAAAGCACTAACAAATACTAAATCACAAGAGGCCAGAGACTGTCACTGTGGCTGGACTATCCCGCTGGATATTCCATGAAGCAGAGCTGCCTCGGTGCCAGACTACATAGAGTAGCAGGAGGTGGAGTAGGTCATGCCAACGTTACCTTCAGAGTTTGCAAGAATTCAGAAGAAGAAGCTGAGCTAAGGTCTGCTGGGAAAACATGGGCAGAATTCACCTGGGCAGGGGAACTCTGCAGCCTGCCCCGACTTGGTAAGTTTTATCAGTGAGGCAGCACACAAGAGCTGTTCCATCAGAGACAGGGGCCTCCCTCATCACCCACCTGCAGCCCCTGTGGTCAACTCTGTTATGCCCAGAGCAGCAGCAGGTAGGTTACCAGAGTTTTATGGGAGGTGCCTTTTTCCATATCTCACAGTCATTAAAAGGTCAGCTTACTGTAAATCCTGTGTCTCAGAAAGTCTGGACATGGATGCAACTCTCTCAGGAGCCTGAGGTGGAAAAACACCTAGGATAACAAAATGTGCAGAGAAGGTAGTTCCAGCCCATTTCCTCAATCTTTTGGGACAGGAAAACCATGCTCTGCAGTATGCATAAACCTCACACTCAAGCATTAAAACTCTGTGACACTCAAATCCTCTTACTACCATTGCATATTGTTTTTCCTTCTCCTACACTTGGAGATGGGAAAGCAAAGGGCCAAGTAGATGGGGAAGGAGCATCAGTTGCTGGAGTAGTAAACAGGGAGTTTTTATCAGCTAAAGGAGCGCACTGGCAACCAGTCAGCAGCGTACAGGGGGCCATGGTGTCTGAACTGCAAACCACCCAGTGAACATAGCTATTTTAGGAAGAAGCTTTTAAAAGCTCATCTGTGAAGCTTGAACGGTGATTTGAGATGGCTTCCTCATGAAGCAGCACCTGGATTCTTCAAATAAAAGATCAGCATAAGAGTTTCTCTCTCCCCATATGAAGTTAAATCCCCCTCTATGTGTAACTCTTGAGTAGATCAGTATCATTTGCAGTCACAGCTGTGGAAAGAGTTACACCACATGAAAGATCAGAAAAAATCAAGAGACTGGGGCTCCAAAAGAGACACTTCTCTAAATAAAACTCCTTTGGCAAAAAAAACCTGTTAAGTTCAGGAATGATCAGAATGTCACTTTTATATCTTAAACTGTAAAGTATATTATCTCTTTTTTAAAAAAATAAATGCTGTGCTACTGAAATCTGGTTAGCTAATGGCCCTGAAGCACGTTCCTGCTGTCCAAAGTACCAGTCTCATGCTCTATCCGCACTGGTGGCTGTGAAGGCCATAACCAGGAGGACATGAGTTTTCCACCTGCTGTCATTCCTGCCTCAGCCACAAAGGATGCCAAGCACAAGTGCAACATCTGTTTTCCAACAGATACTGGATTTACACTGCCAACTTATTTTCTGTAACTCACTAATGAATAATAAGAAGGAAAGATCTTACAGAGCACATAGTATGAAACACTCATGTAGGTGACCGTAAGTATCAACTTTTCTCAAGATAAAGTGAACACCATATGGGACTGTATACAGAGCATCAGCTTGCAGCTAGAAGTAGGGCTGGTAGGAGATCTTTGGCCACAATAAATGCTGTTTTTCCAAGCCCCAAACCTGCTGCTGCTGAGCAGCAAGGATATCTGGGACATGGGGAGGGTTCTGCAACTCTCACTCAAAACTCATGTTGATGCCAAGAGTGCCTAGATGCTTTCAGGCTTGTGAAAATCTGGGTTCAGTGTGTCTCAAAAAAAATCAATCAACTCCCCCACACCAAAAATCTAAGAGAGTTTGCTTTAAACTTGCTTAGTAATCATCGCTACCCATAACTATCAGCCACCAAAGGATGATAAAATCAGTATGAAACCCACTGTGAAAATGGATGGAAAATTCAAAAAACTGAAAACCTGGTCATCTGAATTATTTACAGAAATCTGTTTTCGTTTCACTAATCTGTGGCACCCGGAGGAGAGTGGGAGGAAGGACCACTGGAGCAAGGCTGTTCCATGTCTGCAGCACATGGAGCACACGCTGAAGGATCACTCCAGGCCCACAGTGAGTGCACAGTAATTAGGGGAAGGCAGCATGTGCCTGTGCTAACTGCGGCAGCCAGCTGGGCCAGAGTGCTTCCCTGCTGTTCCCAAAGCCACCGGTGCTGGCAGCCCAAGGAAGCCTCGAGTCATATATGAAATGAAGCTCCTGATACAGGTTGCTGTTTTCAAAGAGACTTAAAAATTAAGTCCCCATCAGGGTAAAAGTAATTTATTTCCTCCCTTAACGTGGGCAAACCTTTCTCATGTAGACATGGGCATTAATGCCATCTTGCAAGCATGGCTCAGAATCCAAACAGGGCTGTTAATTGTTTCAAAAAGGCTGGAAGAGATGGAACTATATTAAAAATATTTATTGGATGCAGCAGCACAGAAATCTCTTGCAGTCCAGCAGTGAGGGGATGCATCTTTGGTCCTGTTGTAGAACGAAAAAAAATAGAGGTCCTTTAAAAAAAGCCTATATTTCTAGGTAAACAGCTGCAGAATGAAATCACACTGTAATGGCAAATGTGAAAGAAATAACAAGGATCGACCGTTCTTGATCTGCAGATTAAGATGTCTTTTGCTTGATGATCGTATTTCACATTTTGTGTCCTTTTATCTTAACTAAGTGATTAAAAGCCAGCAAGAGAAGTCCTGCAGGCAGGTAATCCTGCCATGATTCCCTGCAGGCCGGAGGCTGGAGGCAGCAGTGCCAGTGAGGCAGCACCCCAGGCAGGCCGCACGCCACTCGCCCGGCACCGCAGAGCTGGGCTGTCCCTGCCCCACAGGACAGAGCCCGGGGCATGGCGCTGCCTCCCCTCAGGCTCTGCACAGAGCAGCTGCTCCAGAAGCGCAGCTGAACCCCAGTGTGGCACAGAGGGTTTCATTTAGAAGGGTTTCTGCCAGCAGAAACCTCAGCCTGCCAGAGAACTCCCTGCAGATCTCCCCAGGGCCTAACCAGCGAACACATCCAGTACCTTAAAGAAGACTTAGCTTGTGGACTAGTTGCTGAAGTTTCACTTGCAATTACAATCTGTGCAGAAGGGGTTGAGGACCTTGTGATTTCTATTCATGGCATGTCTTAGAAACAGCCAAATTAAAATCCTTATCATTAAGGAGCTCATAGCTCCTGTAATTGCAAGCCTCTTTCTGTGTTAGCTGGAGGGAGTGGCGTGACACACTGGCTAAGAGAAGCAGACCTGCTCATAAAATAAGAAAACTTCTAACCAAAGAGATTTTCCTGAACCATTAATTCCTTTAAAGAAAGTACTAATTTAAAACAAATTACTTATATAATTTGTGCTGTCAATAAAAGAACATTCTTCTGAGTTAAATTTTTTGCCATGTACTGCTCTGACTCACCTTCCTGCCTGACCTACAGTGCATCCATTCATGACTGAAAAGAAAAATTTTATCCCTGAGGGATGAGTCACACCTCTCTACTGTCCTTCAGGCTAAACCAAGTTTCCTTTTACCTTCCACAGAGTACATTTTTTAAGAGCTGATAAGTTAAACAACTGATACGTAGATCCATTTGACCAGAATAATTTAAAAGCAAATATTAAAATATTCTCATATCTCAGGCACCTGTCCCCTATGTGGTTATGATTCTCCGTGAAACTATGATCTGTCACTTGAACGAGAAAATCCAGGAGGATAAACAGCTAGTGCAGATTTAAACAGGATTGTTCATATCTTTTGAGGTCAGAAAAATAAAACGAAAAGATAGAGACAATTGCATCACGCACTAAGGGATTGGCGTGTTTTGCAGAGCTCATTTTGTGAGTGCAGTGCTAAAATGGGGTGGTTTTGGTCTAGGAAGAGGCTGCAGCGCACAGCCATCCTGGCAACCCATTTACCATGAGCAGTGACACCCTGGAGCCTGCGGGGGAGTGGCCAAGCCACCAGCCAGCCTAGCGCAGCACCACAAAGAGCTCTGTTACTCACAGACTTTGTCCAGTTTGGAGAATTCAGCTCAAGACTAAAATTAGTAAGTGACTGGATGAGGTGACTCTTCTAGCCTTAGGACTGCTCAGACCAAGGTTTAATAGCAGCCTCTCATTCAAGAGATTTATTCTAATACGGGGACAGTTAATGTGGCTGCGAGCTGAAATATCCAGCAGCCGCCACCAGAATTTCAATACCTGCTCTTGCTTCCCATAGGGATTCATATTAAAGAAAGTATGTTCTTAATGCCCTGGAGTCTTTATACTCTTTATGTGAGCAGTGCATGGGAAGTGACACAGCCCAAACAAGAGCAAGAAGGAGAAATGCCCCAGGTCTGCAGTGGGGCAGGAGCAGGACAAGGCCTCAGGAATGGGATGGGGAGGGCATCTGGGAGGCCCCTCACCAACCCAGCACCCTCAACAGCACTCACTGCTGTAAATCTTGAAGAAAAATGAGTTACTGGAGCAGTTCTGGTGATGGAATTTGATCTGGGAGAACACCTGAGGCAGAAGACAAATGCAAGCCCTGCCGAAATGACCAGGAGCAGCCTGCACCTGGGAGCAGCAGGATAGCAGCTGATGGCATGTGTGACAAGAGAGAGAGCAAGCACCTCTCACTGCAGCCCTCCTGCAATCAGCCCTCCATCAAGCACTGCTAGATTAAAACACTGAAGTAATTTGAAAGATGGTCACCAGGTTTTTCTTCTACAATGTGTTGCCATTCAATTAGAATTTAATATGAAATGGAGCAAAGACCCTCCTGGATTGCTGTACAAGACTGATTTACTTAAGAAAGGGAAAACTAAAAATGGATTAAGAAAACTGTTCTTAACAGTAAGATGTCTGAGATGTGTTATAAATGTGAAGATGAAAAAGCAGTCTGCATGAAATATAAAAAATTGCACAAAAATGGAAAAGCCACAAAAGTACAGAACAAGTGAGAGCACAGAAGAACAAGCAAGCAATACTATAGCTCTGTTTGTTACACACAAAACCTGAATGACAAAGGACACGTTTTACTGAACAATTTGCCCCACTAGATTACTGGTAACTGGAGTGATGAGAAAGACGGCATTTCAGCTGTGTCCAGCTGTGCATCGCCAGCACTATATCCCCTGTGTGTTCATTTCAGATATTATTATTTCCTTTACATTAGTTTTTTCACCTTTTCCATGAGGGACTTCCATCCTGGTCCAGTGCAGGAGCAGTAGCTTGGGTCTCTTGTTCCTGCAGCTGGTGCCATGCTGCCAGCAATGCTGTCAGAGGTGCTATTTCCTTGGTATGTTTCCCTCGAAGAAGGAACAGCTTTATAAAAGACGTAAATCATGCAGGATATAAAAGGGGCAGTTGACTTGTGTGGCTTAGGCTCGCTGAGTCATAGGGTTATGTCAGGCTTATCTCAACACAATCAGCATTACTGGAGGACAAATGCCTGCCTAATCTGAATAACCACAGCTTGTGGAGAGCTTCCATGGAAAACTCACAGAAATCTGAATAAATGGAATAATTGCATGATTTGGTCATAAGGTACAAATTAGCCCAGTCTTTAGCTGGGCTTCCCTGAGAGAGAATCTGATTCCAGCAGCTACCACTGCAAACTCTGTTGTGTGACACCTTTACAGAACAAATGCAAGAAAGGGACTGAGAAAAGGGAGTAGAGATTTGGTAGAGAATATCAGCATTTCAGAAAAAAGGATCTAGTTTGATATTCTAGGAATGGAAAGAAAAAAAATCACATACTATTTTTACACCATTACATGCTTGAGCTCTGTGATTTCCATATAATATGCAGATAACACAACTTAAGGAAACTTCAGCGATGTGAAATAATCTTGATTAAAATTTGCAATAATAGTAAAAAAATGCATAGAAAACTAAAATTAGTCATTTTAGATTACCATCACACTGTTTTACTGTGTGTAAAACTGTTTGGTTAAGCCCACACTTTAAAAACCAAGTGAATACAACACCTAGAGCTGTGTGGTCTCAGGTATGGTAACACTCGTGGCTTTATATTGTATATTCTGTTTCCAGAGGCTACATCTGAGCTAAAAATTCTCTCCTGCTGTCACTTCACATCAGGCTGCTTTTTTAAAATGTCCTTGCTGAACGGATGCACTAAAGATTTGCAAACAGCAACCCAAAGCCTCCCTGCTGCCTGTGATACTGGGTAAGTGTCTGGCATGGAGGATTTTTTTGGGTTTCTGACTTTCTATTTGAGCTTCCCAGTCTCAAGGGTTTGAGTTTAGCCCTCCCACAGCTGGCAGTGGAGCTGCACACTTTCTCTCAGTGTGGGTCAGGACATTTTTTTCTCGTCTGCTTTGTTGGAGACATTGTTCCTTGTGCTGGTAATGTGGAGTGGGGACCAGATGCCTGTGCTGTCACACAGTGCTAGCACTGAAATACTGTGTCAACTTTTAAAACAGAATTCAAAACAGCACATGATCCCCTGGGCTGTCTGTGCTCTCCCCAAAGCCATGGCAGCTGTGCCTGCCCTCAGGACAGACCATCTGGACCAGCTGCCAGACACCTTCTCCAGGCTCGCAAGGAATATGGGATCTGTAGGTTCTGCAGGACCCGGAATGAGGGAAGTACCAGGAAACATCAGTACCTCTGCAAATCCCAGTGCTAGACACTAACTCCTTACTCCCACATCTCCTGCTTCATCTGGGCAAGGAATCACAGCCAGGCTGGAGCAGGAATCTATTTCAATGCACATGAAGAGCTTGCTAAAATGGTACCAGGACTTTCACATGCACCAAAAATGATTTATTCCAATTCTGCTGACAAATTCTGTACAAGCAAACAGCAATTCTGAATCTGCTGGACTGTTGATGAATGACCAAACACAACAGTATTTCATCCCAGACACAAAAATGTAAAGGCTTTGTAAAATCATCTATGCTTCAAATTGTACAGCGAGACTGACAGAAAGTAGAAGTGCTGATAGTCTGCTCCAGCTTTGCAAACATCACAACTACTTCTGAGATTTTTTCATCCTGAATATTCACTGTCCTATCTTGCTACCTCACTGAAATGCAGAGCTTGCAGTACAGCCATGGTGACACTCCAATGCTACTGAGAGTTTGGCTTAACCTGTCTGCCCTGCACAAACCAACGGGCTGCTAAAAGAGGTCCTCCAGAACCTGTTCTCCCCTTGAGTCTAGGACATCTACACTCCCCTTTAGCACTAAGCCCTCCCCAGCAAGAGGCTCCTCTCCTGATGAGTATTTGGGGTTCCTGTGAATTCCAGCCCCAGGCTGGCTTTTGACTCCCATCGCAGCCATGCCTCTTCCCCAGCAAGCACCACCACAGAGCTGTTGCAGCTTCTGCTAAGACACAGGAGGACAAGGAGTCTTTCATGTATTTTTTTATAGGACTTTTCTCCATAGCTTATCCACGCACATTCTTATCTATGTTAATTTGGTCTCTTCCAGGCTAATTAAACTCAATGTACAAGACAGTCTCATTAAGATCTTAGCTTAGGCTGGATACTTATATTCTCAGTATCCCCAGCAAAATTTTAAAGAAAACTGGTTATCAGACACAGACCTGCCTGCAGATACAAGGTCATATTCCTTCCCCAAAGCACCAGACAGGTTATCACCAGAAGCTCAGCATAGAAAGATTTGAATTTTTGGTGCCTCTTGCTTACAAGAATTCTGTGCCTAGCTCCCTAGCATTAAGGCTACATGAGCATGTCATTGCCTTTGAAAAATCCTCCCTTCATTTTGGTGCATACAGAAGATTCAGCTGCTAGGAATAGAAACCTGGTTGTCTGAACACCAAGGAGTGAGAAATGTTGAGGTTTTGAGTAATAGTAAGAGACTATAACCATACAAATACCTGAACGCTGACAGTTAGAAGGGACACAGAAAAGGGAGCTGGAGAAATCCCACTGCTTGATGGGGTTTGGAGAGGGAGAAATGCACAGGAGTGTTGTGCGATGAAAAACAAGAGGCCAAACCGGTGTGAAAACCTTTTGATCAGGTTTTCAAGAAAGAAGTTCAAGATTTCAGATTTTGAAAAATCCTTTGTAATTTCTGTGATGCTGATGAAATAAAATAATTATGGCTTGCTAAAATACTACAGGAGTGTTCTTACTCACCGGAACCAGTTAGTCACTGGTTGAGTATTTTGAAGAATACTGCCGAATTTCAGTCTTGCACAAATGAATACCCCCTCCTTCCCCTCCCCCCCCCCAATTTAACACTGAAAACTGCTTTCCTTTTCCTCTCCACTGATGCAGCCTAAGTTTCCAGAGCCCCATGCAACCAGAACAGACATTTCCAGGTAATTAAATGACCCATAATTGCAGCAAACACTCAAAAGCAAACATTCACGGTCTAAAAATCTCTCCTGTGAATGCTTAGGAACAAACAACTGATTTCACTGAAATCAGAACTGATTCACAAAATAACATGAAAACAGAAATAAAGGGGGTCTAAATCTGAAATCAATAATTGAAGCAGCTCCCTTTCACAACCACTTGGCAGGGAATATTTAAGGAAACAGCAACTATAATGTAAAATATTCAAATAAAAACAAGAAACAACAACAAAAGACATCCTTTTCTTCCAGACAACATGACTCCAGAGATCTGAAACACCTCCCAGTTAGAACAAATAATGCTCTTCATGTCTTATCTTGCTATACCACGTGCATATGGGGACGGATGTTTTGGCAACGTTTGTATTCAGATAGTCACAAATACACCCTGTGCCTGGGACAGCCTGAAGTACGTGATTGATGGCCCTGTTCTTTAAAACTTGATCAACTTTGTGAAATCAATCACTGGAAGCTACTGTGGCAGAGAAAACAAGGGAGGCTTTTCTTAAAGTGGGTTGTGTACTGCCACCTCATTCTGGAATGTTTTACTGCTGGTGGAGCAGAGTCCCTGCCACAGCTCATCCATGTGTCAAGGTAACTTCACAGTCACACTCAGAGAATTAACAATGGAGCACTAAGGACAGACACAGCAGACACAAGATGACATATGTCATTTAAACATAAATCACACAGACGTTCAACTACATCATGGATTAAATCTTTGAAATGAACTTATTTAGGAAGCATATGTGGGGGCAGGAGCAGTCTGTTAGTGCTGCTGGCTGACACTGCCTGCTGCAACCTCCTCTCCTCACTATTCTAAGCTAAAACTTTACAGAATGGTAAAAAAATTTTTCAGCCTAATGATTTTTTTTTCATTTTGGAAATTTGGCCATAGTAACTCAGTTGGTTTTGCAGGTGAAACTACAGAAAATCACCCATCTTTTTGTTTGATTACAATAATTGGACAATCTCTTTGGTTGCTGAGCCTGGGCTTTCCTTTTCCCTGACTCCTGATGCATTTCTCCCCGCTAGACCTGCATTCTCAGGATTTACAGCCAGGATGCAGGTTAATTTTGTACATAAAACTTCCACCCTAGCATCAATGTGTTTTGAGTGCTTAACTTGGCCACATGTGTACTCTGCTGATGGGAAGGACCTGCTTGCATAGGAGGGAAGATCAAGAAAGCCACTGTCTCTGCTGAAACCAATGACAGGTAAGAGGAAGTGTAAATCACACTCCTTATTTAGGTAACACAGCTAGAGCACAGCTCACAACGATGAAGGAAGAGCATTTTCCCAATAAAACCAAGGATAAGGGAGGGCTGAAAGCTTGCTGAGTCAGGTCTTTGGAGCACAAACACAGACTGCTCCTTACTTCAGATAAATTGCATCCAGTCTGTCAACATCAAGCATCACATGCTGCAGACCAACGCAGTGGAAATGCCACAGGAATCTATAGATACTGTTAACCTTAAAGAAGGACTGCTCAGGAAAACTGCTGTGAATGCTTACCTCCAGCATTCAGGCTTTTATATTTGTAAGCTCAGCTGCTCTGCTTCCCTGTCTGCTGCACCCTGTCATTGATAGAAGGAACCATCACAGCATTGGGAATATATAAATATGCATCACTTCCTCCCTAGGAAGCTAAACCAATAGCTATATGGTGCCAGAGAAAAAAGTAGAAATTTTATCTCTCTTGTTTCCACTGCCTTTTTATGACATATGCCATGGGATTTCCTTGAAGCAGTTCCCATGAGCTCAAGCCCAAGGAGTGCCCCGTGAGACGCATTGTGAAGACAGCCTCGGAGAAGTGTCTGGAATCAAAACCCACCTCTGCAAAGGCCCCCCTGAAAAAAGCACTCACTTTTGGACACTGGGAAATGCTCTTCTGAACCTGTGTGCATACAGCCTTGGGATGTGGCCACTTCCCTTGTGCTGCCTGGGGCGAGGAGAAGGAACCGGCTGAACATCCCACTGGGAACCACAGTAAAGCAAGGTGTGCATAAACCAAGCTACAAGGTAAGCAACATAAATAACCTTTCTAAAGGTCCATGTTCACCAACCACCACAACCTAGTTACTCCTTACATTTGGAAAAACAAACCACAGTAAAAAATATCTTTAAAATATTTTCAAAATATTGTTCTTTTCTACACCACCACCTAAACACAATCCATCCAGCAGCACTCAAGTTCCTGGCAAGCAGAGGTCATGCCTGAGGGAAAAAAGGGTTTGCTGGGGGTGAGTATCTCCTTCTGCCCAGGACACAGTGCAGTGAAGTAGCACTTCACACCCAGGAGCCAGAGTTTGCCCTGTGGCCCTGCTAAGGCCAGTATCAGCTTGGCACTGGTCAAGGGCTACACCAGGGCCCTCACTCTATCCTGGCCCAGAGAAAGGCTCTGTGCTTCTCCAATATTGTCAAAGTAGTTTGCAAACACACAGCTAACAGGAGGCAGTGAAAGAAGCATTGCTGAACAGCAGATCACAGAGCTGTGAATGAGATTCATGGCTGTATTACTCACAGTCGCCTTACTCTGTCTTCAATATTTTATTTCAATGTCATAAACACAATTTTATT
Source organism: Ifrita kowaldi (assembly GCA_013398055.1). NCBI lineage: Eukaryota > Metazoa > Chordata > Aves > Passeriformes > Cinclosomatidae > Ifrita > Ifrita kowaldi. The sequence continues at coordinate 144,561 of VZRS01002387.1, forward strand.
CATTGCAAAAAACATTTGGGGGGAATGCTGAATTATTTATTTTTTGAAGCAGCCAAACAAACTGCTTGTCAAAGCAGATTTTAAAACTTAACACACAGTCTCATGTAATGAAGTGTGGTTTAGAAGGTGTAGGGTGTTCCTTCTACAGCTTGAACTCCTCTCCAAAAAAATGGTCAAAGGAGCTGCCTTTGAATGTTTAACTCACAGGCACCGTTTTTTTTCCCAGAGCAGGCATATGCCTGCACACTGAGGCTCTCCAGCATCCCCAATGCCCTCCCACAAGTCACATCTGAAGCCTGTGCTGAAACCAGGGGCAAGTTTCGCTGCTTGACCTCTCCACAGTCCCTGACTTCGCAGAAGCAATGGGGTATCTTAAACTGGGTGTGTGGGACCTGGCTCTGCAGAAGAGCTGCCTGAGTCCTTTCTAGTGTGTCAGATTCAAAGCCCAGCACCTGGTGGACAGCATCTGCCTCCAGAGAGCTCCCAGTGCTAGTGCAGCCCCAGTCAAGCCCTCACTCACACCATAGAACTGGTATGCCAGTGACACACTGAAAATTGTTTTAGTCATCTCAAATCTTGTTACAGATGCTAATGTAAACCACAGTTAATTCTTATTGCTTATTGTGGCCTTCAACCAAATGACTGTGACAAAGAATAATATAAGATGAAGGCAAAAAACTGAAGGAGAACGATCATGGAATTTTGCATAAACCATGACAGAACATACTGCCAAACTTCTCAATTTCACCAAATTCAATTAAAACACGTGCAACACAAGTTGGATAGGCCTCAAAGCAACAACAGGTTCATGCAAGCAGCAGGTGTTTATCTGGTTCCTACTCTGAGGAAATACCAGAGCAGAAATGTTGGTCACAATGCTTTAGACAACCTCTGAGTGTTGCAAGGCATGTGCTGCATTCAGCATCGAGATCTGAACGACCGACCTTGGCCACATCACACCAAGCTGAGAAACACAGCAACTGCATGGGGGAACACCTGACAGCAACCTGTCTCAGCCACGGGGCCCATCCTTTTTTTATTTGTTTGGGACTGTCCAGCTGCTGTATTTAACCTTAAAGTACCACTCTGCTTAATACTCATATCTGTAATTTTTGTGCTATATTATTCTTATACATTATGCCTTTGGATGCTGAATTTTTAAAGAGAGAATGGACAAGACCCCCTGGCAGAGCATCTGCCCAGGAGTGGGAGGATGGTCACAGCCCTTCCCACAGGATTCACTCTGGGGGAAAGATGGAGATCTGCCCCTGGAGCATGAAATCAATGAAAAGCCCACCAGCTGCTGCACTGAGGGTATATGGCAGAAAAACTGAGGACAGAAAATCTGAAGCTCTGCCACATCCACTCCTCGGGGCTTCTGGCCCTCCCAGGAGCCCACAGCACCTCCAGTGAGAGGAGCCAAGACCTGCACCCGCCACTGCACCACAGCTCTGCACAAGGCCCAAGGCACTCCCTGAGCAGCAGTTAAATTCTACTTTCTTGTTAAACATTCATAGGATACTATTCTTTTCAAAGCATGTTTCAATGTCTATGAGTACATCTAAAATAGCAGAAAACACAGATATAGGATATCAGTCCAGCTTGCAAAACTGTCCCCAGAAAAATCACAGGATCAGCATCAAGTCCATTACCAGCTTTTTATCCCCACAGCAATTATTCTGCAGGCTTTCATATCTGTCATTTTAAATTTTATTTACAGTTAAGATTGCCAGAGCCATAAAAGAAACAGGAAGGCTTTAGCATGAAACTGATTCCTGCTGTTTTGAAGACTGGTCACGTTATCAGAGAGTTGATTAAACAACAGCTCTTATGTATCTTCCGATTTCCCACTTGTTACCTTGTTTAAACATTTTTAAACATTGTTTGTTAAAAAAAAAAAAAGAAGAAGAAAAAAGGGACAAAGGTATTTCCCTGAATTTCATTATCAGAGAATTTATGAATTTACTTTCCTGTAATGAAATTATAATGTTGACTTTTTCTTTGTACCACAGGAGAATAAGAATATGGAAAAAAAGTTTAAAAGGATTTAAGAACACAAAATAATGTGTCAAAACTGTGCATGGAGATACAAAATTACAATGTTCTCCATCAGGAGGTTTGCACACCTAGGAAAAGATTAAGTCAGAGGCAAACGTTATGTAGTATATTAAGAGGTACAAAAAAACTGAAATAAATTAGTGAAAACTGCAGAAAAAAGTCAAGACTTTGACCTTGCAAAATACATATTAATCTGGATGCAATGTTTCCTCTACTATGAAGATAGAGGTTTCACACTTGGGGCTTTTTGGTCCATCTGGCATGAAAATAACAGCTATGATTTAACATCACTTTTTGACATGAAGGAAACTGCCTGTCAGTGTGTCTCAGCATCTCAGCTGTGTGCCTGTATTGCCATTGTAAGATATGGCACAACAAGCACATGTTACACCTTGGAGTCATTTTGATCTCAAATGCGTTCTCCTTCAATTTGTTTCAGGCCATTTTCTATTATATGCCAAGTCGTGGAATATAACTAGTTTCAATTATTGCCCAAAAAAGAACTGGAGCTGCAGGTGGCAGAAGAGTGTCTTGGAGAGGGTGCAATAACATGGAAATGCTTCATTTGAACTCAAAAAAGGCATCTTTTTCTCAGTACGAATGTCAAAAATTGTGGACTCTTCAGCAGTGACAGTGAATGGTAACTTGAAGAGCAGTCTCAGGTTGTGGTACATGGTCTAGGAACATTTTAGAAACTTTGAGGAGAAAAATAAGTACATTCTGCACCTGGATGAAAAATTGCTCATTGCCAGCCCAGTTTGGAGTGAGGAATTGGATGAAGCTCTCCCGTGTCTCCAAGAGGAGTCTGGGCCAGTTGGATGTCTGGTCATGCAAGCTGGATGCGTCAAGAGGAGGAAATAAAAATCCAAGAGGCAGCAGCGAGGGCATGCTGGTGTTAGAGAGATAAGATGGAATCAGGCTCCCCCACCCTGCCAAGCGTTCTAATCACTTGCCTAATGGGCTTCTGCCACCACATGCTAACAAAGCACCTGCCTCTGTATACTACACCACATTTATAAGGGCTCAAAAAGGAAACATTGTTTACATGGCAAAATAACAATTTCAGCGTTTCCAGTAAACTAATTGACATAAACCATTCCCCCTCCTCTGCCCATTCTCTGCCTCCCATCTCTCAAGTACTTTTCCTGCTTGTTCTCTGCACACATGGCCTTTGCTGCACCTAGAGTTCCCATGAAGTGCAATTCCTTAAGCTCGCTGTAGTTAGAACACCTAACACCAACCAAGTATTTAGTCCCTAGACTATGATTTTGCCTTATAACATCCAGTCAGGAAAAAATTCAGTTTCTGGGAGGCACCATAATCCTCAAAATATTTCCTGATCTTTGTTGCTCACTGGCTCATCTCACTCACTCATCTGACTGGCTGGGTAGCTGAAGAATTTCAAAGCAAATCCCAGCCTATTTTGCATGGAGAGAGGATGCTGGAATATCATCTGACAATGACACTGGGAAAAAAAAAAGCAGCCATTAGCATTAAATTATCTGCTCCCAGTAATTTCCCAGATGAATCACCATAAGAGGCTCTGAAATGGTCTCTCGCTCTTTTTCTTTGCATAACATTTCACTGTACTCTAGACTCAAGGAACTATAATTTATCAGGTTTTTATCTGCAATCAGGGCATTGTTTTCATCAGAATCCCTGATCATGGCAGAAGAGGCAAGGCCAAGTTTGCAAGGCAGGAGGATTAGCATGTAAGCAGCAGAGGTCAGGCCATGGATCCCCCATGAGAGCAGCGGGCTCTAATAGAAAGCAGAGCATTGTTGGATGCTAGTAATACCCCCAATCACCTCATCTGGGCAGTGCTCAAGGCTTTTTCCTTTGTGGGTGATTATTCATGAGAAAAGCCCATGGCAAGGCATGACGTGACCAGCCCAGGCACTGGACAATTGCAGAACCATCCACCAAGCTCAGAGAGACCACCTCGGGCTTTCTCTTCAAGAAAACGTAAGCCATCATAGCAACTGCAGTGATTGACATCATGGGATTTTTTTTCTGGGTCAGACTTTAGCCTGCTGTGCCCATTTTCCCTGCCCCAAAGCCTGTGCCAGCCCACTCCCAACCCTGCTCCAGCCCTGACCTCTGCACAGCCCCCAGGCCCTCCCCCCTCCTCTGTGGCTCTGCTGAAGGCTCAGGGACTGTGGGGAGAAGGATGCCAGCTGGGCTGAGCTCCCAATCACAGGCTGTACACAGGCCACATTCTCCTGCACAGAGATGTCCAAGACCCTGGAGGAAGGCACCCCGAGCTGCTGCTCTCCTGGTGCCTGCTCCCGTGGCGGGGGACATTCAGTGCCCCAGGGTGGTCTGCAAGCCCATGGCAGCCACAGGCTGGGTGAGAGGGGACAGTACCCATGCCTTGTTACTTTGAAAGCAGTAGGCCTGGAGGTGCTGGAGCCCAAATCAACCTCCTCAATGCCTTGCAGTGCATCTTCCCCATGTCCCCAAGGCCACACTGGGCTGCCACTTCCTCTGGAGATACCTGTCCTCTCCCAGCCCACTCACCGCTCACACCCCCAAAACCAACCCTATTCCAAAACAGCCATACAGGACTTAAGAAAACAAAGTCTTACACCCACAGACAGATGTGAGGATTTTGAAAAAGAATTGCTGCTATGAGAGCAGGCTGGACATCATGCAGGAGGAATGTCCCTAATTACAATCTCCGAGGCGATGCTGAGTAGCTGCTGCTGAACACACCATGTGAAATTCCAGCTCGCTCTCCAGCAAATAGAGATGAACACAGCAAATCCTTGGCTCCTGTTCCACGCCTGTGGTTGTTTTTTTTATTCAGGGTAACAAGACTGCTACAAAGCTTACATTTTTCTGCTTACCAAAAGATTTGGTCAAATCAATAGCTTGTGACAAAAGAAAGTAACAAAACCTGTAATAAACACAAGTAATAAATAGGTATGTGCTAAAGAAAAAAAAAGATTTGTGCAATTCATTATCTCTAATGTTCTCATCTGATGTGATTTTGAGTGGGGAGAAGTGCCACAGTGATAACCATTGACAGAGGGCTTCTCAGATGTGTTTTTCAGTGTCCAAACTGCACATTTGGCTTCCATTACAGACAGACAGACCCACAGTGCAGGGTGGCCCAGCCTCAGCCAGCACACCTTCAGGAACCAGGAGCAGGAATTCAGGTGTCTGCCAATGGCTCCCAACCCTACACCTGCAGCCAACCAGCACTGGGTGGTTTGCTGCACAGGGCTGAATTTTGCCACTTCATGCCCATGCAGTGCCAGTGCCATGTGGCAGCAGCTCCTGAACTTCAGTTTCAGTGTTGTAATAAATGGATCAGGGACCTGTCAGGCTGCCAAGTGAACCATCATTACCACTCAAGGTATCATTTAGCACATACTCCACATGGCAGTCAATTGCTTGTGTTACAACCACCTCTTAAAACTGTGACTCCATATATATAATATCCTCACAAGACAATTTTACCTGTTATACTAAACTTACAGATATTTTAAATGTCAGATAATCTTTCATCTGAATCGCATTGCTGTCTCAAACAGTCAATCAGCAGCTCCACACATGGGTTTTGGCTCTCAGGAAAGAGGCCTGAGGAAGTTGCTTTTCTGCATTTGCTCATAAATGTTCTATTTGTCTTCAGGTGTGAGAAACTAATTTTCTTGTGTGCCACCGTGAGTCCTTTGGACATAACACCACTGAATGGGAAGCATCACCTTTCTCTGAGATTAGCTCAGCTGGTTAGAGCATGGTGCTAAAAACACCAAGGTTCAATCCCAGTATAATCATTCACTTAAGAGTTGGACTTGATGATCGTCGTGGGTCGCTTTCAACTCAGAATATTCTCTGATCTGCGATCTTTCGAAGACAAGGCAGCTTATCAAGGTGCAAAGTCTTCTCTTTTATGTTACCTTCACTTTTAGTACTGTGTGGTAACCTTCATTTTCAAGTAAAAGCATGCTAAAAAGATATAATAAATGCGTGCACTTTTTCTAAAAGGTGTTTCTCACTGTTACATCTGCTCTGTGAGAACTGTTGTAGCTAGTAAGCTGAGGAGCCTGGGTTATTATCTACACCAACTTCTTCTTCTCAAAGGCAAGATGGCAGAGTACTCAAGGACATGAGAGGCTCATTCCTCCTCCAGAGCCTCCCTTGTTTGTCAGCCAGGGTTGCTGGTCTCTCCAGCCTCTCCTAGTAAAAATGCCACCATGTTTGCACACTTGAGCCAGTCCTGTCACCCAGGTTTCTCTCTGCTTGCAGCAGGACAGCAGGCAGTGTTATGGCCCCAAGGGCTGCCAGAGGAGCCAAGCTGGTCTGCAGCTATGCCTGGAAGCTCCGCTCCATGTAAAAAATCTCTTTCTCTACAATAGCATGTGCACTGCTGAATTTCTTACTTGGCTACAGAGCCTTCTGATACAGGCTCACTGGCCACACTCCCCATACACACCAGCATTCACACAACCACTTATACTGTTCTTGGGGACACTGTGACCCCAGCAAGGGCACCCCACATGGCTGTGCCATAGCTGTGCCATGGCTGTGCCCAAGCCTCCCCCTGCTTATCGAGCAGGCCACCATTTTTGGCTCAGCCATTCTTGCCAAGCCTACACCGAAGCTGCAAACCTTGCCTTCCCCACTTGGAGGGGTTTTGCCAAACTTCATTCATTCCCCAGGTTAGTAGTAGGGGGTGGAGTTTTCAGCACTGTCCATTTCATGCCATTCACATAATGGCTAGGGATGTGATCTTGGCAGGAAGAAGACAGGGCTGGATATGGAAAATTTGCCATTTTCTCTGCCTGGCTCGTGCTGGAGGGTGTGCTGGACCAAGGGTCAGGACTGTGCTCCCTCTTGGCACTGAGTGAGAGCCTCACTGTGCCATTGCCACCGTCACCCTGGTGAGAGAGAGCCACTGCCAGTCAGCATTTTGGCAGCACAACTCATTCAGACAAACTAGCCTCCAGGTTTTTGTTTTGTCCCTGCTCTCCATTATTTTTTCTTTCTGGGCTGAGGGGAGAAAAAGCTAAGCTGCAGAAGCTTTCCACCATTTTGCCTTTGTTGGAGACCACACTGAGTGCTGCCTGGATGTTCAGTGGTGAATACCTTTCTTGTGGGCAGAACACAGTCTCTCTCTCTTTTGTACACTCCTTGTTATTAATATTGTTGTGGTTATTGCGATTTTCAATATATTGTTATTCCAAATTTTTATCTCTCCTGGTGTTTCATCCATTATCAGAAGGGGCAAGGGAAAGGGAGCACCTCGAGTGGGTTTAAATTTTTAGCTGGGTTTGTATCTGACCTATGTCGGGTGAAAGTCAGTGCTACAACACAGAAATAGCATTGGCACTCCCTGCCACAAGATGCCAGTGCCACTTCCTCCTTTCCTGTGTTTGAGTAGAGAAGAGGAGACACTGCAAGCAGCAAGACAAACAGCTCAGAAGTAATATTGATACTTATAAGAGCTCAGATCTAATCCTGGAATGCACAGCTTTGATAGCCAGGTCATGTGCAGCCCATCGCAAACCCTGACACTGTGCTCCATAAGTAGCAGCCCCATCCCCCACCACAGCCAAGGTTACCAAGACCTATTCCCTGGACACTGTCAGGAGGAGACAGCAACTGAGACAGGTGTATGATCGCTGAGACCAGAAAGAGCTGTAAGACTGGTGCTTGGAGCACAGGGAGGTGCTGAGCACTGCAGCACATGCAGGGCTCGAGGGGAGCCAGGGCCGCAGGGCCCGCTCGGGGCTCAGCAGAGCCACGGCCATCATGCCAGGCTCCCCAGAGGCTCGGGAACATTTTATCCCTGTTCCCCAGACATGGCAGCAGGAGTCAGCTCTGCCTCTCCTGTGCCACTGGGTTTGATGATAATTGCCTTTACTGCTGCCATGCTGTTGTTTTCATGTCTCTGCTATTAGATTGCTTTGTGGGGAGCTGTTTAACACAACATGTGACTCTCGGGTTTCTTTTAACTCTGTGTAAGCATCAAAAGGCCAACCCAAGGGACACATTGTACACTCCTGTCCAGCTTTTTTTCCGAACTCCCAGAAATGCTTAATGAAGTCACCATGTCATGAGGCACCTCAGTCCAGTTCATAGGGACTTCTGTCTCTTTTATAGTGCAAAACATTTCACCTTTGCCACAGTGTTGTTACGGCAATACAGTATCGTACAGTTGGACAAGAAAAAGAATTTACATGAGAAGTCCCAGTTTGAGGCATACAGGATGCAATTCCAGGGGACTTTAGGAAATCATGTGCAATTATGCACTAAAGCAGATACTGTACTGAGAATGCGCCCTGGACTCCGGCAGAGTGATCTTTTGCCTCCTTTGTAACCTGTCACTTTTCCTGCAAATGTGTGCACATTCCGAACTAGTGCTCGTGAAGGAACCTGCTCTTTGTGGGAGAAGTGACAGTTTACAAAGGAGCCTATTGTTCTAATGTCTCTAGCTCTTTTGTAGGTGGCAGAGGCTCAGCAAAGTCCAGCCTAAGCATCTGTCCAACATCAGGGCATGCCCAAGGTCCCACCGTGAAGCTCTTAAACTGGACGAGGCAGTGGCATTATTTCCAACAGAAATTATGTGCAGTTTGTTGCCCTTAAATAACTCAGATTTAAGAATTTGATGTGCTATGGTCGCAGAAGACCAATGTAAGAGAATATAATTTCCTTATACAGGAATTATAAGGACAACTGCAGGACAACTACTATGCACCTGCAGCAGGGTCAAAGTCCCTTGACATCACTTGGGGCAGACCAATACCAAGCAATGTGTTTGTAGCCTCCTTTTCTTCAGTTCTCCACACATACCTTTTAGCCAGTAAGATGATGAATAGCACAGACATTCACACACTGTACTATCTCAGAGCATCATCATCTATTTGTTACAAGAAAGAACAATTTCTCTATATGCCAAAACAAAACAAAACAAAACAAAAATGCAGTGGAGTGATAGTTTTCCTCTTTCTTCCCAGCATGAGTTAAAGTCCCTGTTAAAGACCTGAACACTTCAAGTACTAAATTTGACTGTGTATTTCCCATTGTCAAGGTACCTGAGAAGCTCCAAAGCCATTCAAGAGAAGTCACCAGACACTAGGATCTAGTTCCTAAATTTTGTAAATGCTCTCAAAATTAGCTGATGTATAAGGGTGACCCAGTCTTTACAGCCTTTCTGCTCTGGGACACCAATTAGCAGTTCTCACCTCTATACCTGTTTTCTATAGACAATGCTGACCCCCATCTCCCAGCTGTCCCCTTTTGCGGCATGGTGGTCTTAGCCAGACACAGACCAGCCACCCAGCAATGCAACCAGCCACCAAAGCTCTTACCTATTTGTGGCTTTTTAGCCCAGATCTATTCTGCTCTGTGCGCAAGCCTACATAAAGGTACTGCTCCATCCCTTCCTCTATTTTGAGCAGATGGCTCTTGAGAAGCACAGCAGAGCCAGCTACAAAAAGAAGATCTAATTAAGCACTGTAGCCATAACAAGGACATGCACAGCTTTGGAAGTGAACAGACTCATTTAGATTAGACAGCCTGAGCAAGCAGGTAACAAAAGGTGTTGGGAAGTTATGAGAATTATTGCCATGTGGCTGCACACTAATTAGCAATTTGGAATTGCAGTGAATCAAATTATAGCAAACAACACTTTTCTTCTTCCATCAAAGACTGTCCTCTTTCAAAATCAGAGGCTTTCCAATAATTAGTAAACATTTCTCTTTTTATCCAGTCTTCCCCTCCTCATTCATTTTGTGGTCTTCATTTGGGTCTTTCGGATTTTTTTTATCCTTTGTAGTTGCTTTTGGAAACAGTGAAGCCTAAGGCATGATTTACAGCTCTCTCCATTTAAGCACAAAGACACACACAGGAACGTGTACTAACACATAAAACAGAAAAATAGAAAAAGGGAAAGAAAAAAGCAGAAGGTGGAAAAATCAGAATAATAATTTTCCAAAAGGAAGGAAACATGAGTAATGCCTTGCAGGTTTTACCCCAGTTTATAAGGATATAATGCATAGAAAGATGGGGGACCCCTGCCCTGGGTAAGGCAGACGAATGTTGTGTTCAGACTCCACTCATGGTCTGTATGGTGATGTACCCAACACTTGCACTTGCACTTGCACTTGCACAAGGCACCACCGCAGAGGAGCACCCTCAGCCCCAGCTCTGGTGATGTTTTGAGCTTTCTATTTCATTCTCCTTGACCTTACCTAAATTCCACAATATTTTACAATATAACAACAACAACTTCTGCAGAGCTAGGCATGACGCTTTCATGGCAATAATGAAAGCACAAACATTGTGCATCCTCCTGCTGCCCCTTGCTGCGCAAGGAGCCTGCCTGGGCAGCGGAGGAACCCTGGAGCATGCGCTGCTTTGGTGACACTGCTAGACCTCCCCTCAGAAAGGAAACCCTACATTCCTCCAGAGCCCCATCCTGTGCCCTGCACTAGGTGCTCTCCTGATCATGGACAAGCTGCAGCCAGGACAGGGCATTTTACAGATCCTTAAATCTGATTTTCTAAAGGCATGAGGTGTACAGGAACTAACCTCCAAATCCTAAAGCTGGCCAGGGACCCTCAAAACTCTTAAATCCTTACAGCCCTTCTGCAAAGAGACTTGACTGCAGGTTTGTGAAGGGATTTAACCACCTAAAGCCACAGTCAGGTGGCCCCATACCCCCGCCAGAGGTTTGTACCGAGGCCAGGGAGCAAGGCTTTCTTCTCCCAGGTATCATTTTACAAGTGTATTTTCAGGCTTGACTCTCCCCATTTTCACAGTGAAATGCAAGAAGCAGGATCCTTTTAACTCAGAAACCTCACCAATCGTTCTCTGCTGCACAGATGGGAAAGTGATTAAAAGAATAGTAACATCTGGGTCACATGGAAGCATTTTGAAGCATCAGGAGCTTTTCAAGCAATTCAGGCCATCTTTTCCCTGAGGTGTGCCTTCTCCATCTCTGCTACCAGCTGAGCTGACTCCATAAAAGACTGAGTCCTGTAGAGACGGGAGTAGTAAAGGATAACCCCCCACTTTACAACTCCCTGCACATGGGACACAGCTCCTCCAAGACAGCATCCCTTGAGGGTGACTCTCACTCCCCTGGGACCCCAAAAGCTGTCCCCATGAAGCCAGAGCAGGAGCTCGGCTCCCATGAGTTACATCTGCTCCCATTCACAGCAATGAGTGCTGTGTCTGGGTCTGTGTTTCGATTACCAGGAATAATACTGAAGTGCTTTTAGTGGAAACAGAGAGAATTATTGACGGTAACAGTAAAATTATTTTATCCACAGAAGTCAGAGACAGCACATACAGTCTATCAGAAACATTTACCCTGCCAGAGAGATGAAAATATTTTCGCTAAAAATAGTATCTAGAGCATTATGCAGTTGGATACAACTTGAATTGATCTGCCATGATAAGAAAAATGCTTTCTGCTTCATGTTTGCCTGCTTAAACTCTGATTCAGTGGAAACAGAGTTTCCCAGGCAGTTCTGAAGTCACTCTTCGTGCTTTGCATGGTATCAGGCTCCCAGGGCAGGGAGAGGGAAGCACTGCTCCTCCCAGAGCTGTGTCCAGACGCAGACCTATTATGCTCTTCATTCAGAGAGGCAGTGAGCACACTCTGCACCACAGTCACAGCCCCGAGATAAATTCCAATAATGAAAAAGTCACAACAGCAGAAGAGAACTGCCTCACTGGCCACAAGGGAGATAAACTGGACAAGAGCACAGGTATAAATCAAAGCAACTGGTTCAACAGAGAGATTACAGACAGCAAATGCTAATTTGCAGTGCAGAGGCACACAGAGTGCAGTGATCAGGATAAACTAACCAAAACAGCTTGGGAATTAAATATTTTATTTTTTTACAAGTCGAAATGAATTTACTTCATTTTCCTGAGGGAATGCAGATTGCTGTAGTGCATCTTTTGTTCCCCCCTCCAGAGAAGATATCCTTTCCTAAGACTGCTCTCTCTCTTGAAACTGTGCCTCTAATTTGGTGCAACAGATTTTGTGCTGCAGTGAATAATCCTCCAAAGGTATTATTCTGAGCAAAAGAAAGTATTAGTAATCTGACTCACTGGAAAAGTTTAAATAACTAACTAGACTACCTTTGAGCTTGATTCTGTTGATTTCCCACCCACCTGAGAGTGCAACCTCTTAGCCACTCCTTTTCAGCACACACCAGTGTAGTTCAAGACAGCGTGAAAACCTCCAGGGCCCCACTGTTCCTGCCCTCCTTCGGGTCCCAGACCTGCCACGGGTCCTTCTCTAGAACAAGTGATAGATGCTGGCCAGAAACCAACCTAGAGCTGAGGGATATATATCAGCTCTCAAGCAGGTAGAGAAAGGGAGTCCTGAGCTACGGTTCTGTAGACCGATACACAGCAGTAAGGGAGTTCCAGCTAACACGAACACAATATTAAATGCCTCAGGCCATTTTGAGGAAAGTGTTAATATACAGATTAAAGTGACCATAAAATATGTAATTTTTTATTGTTCATAATAAAAATGAGCTTCTCGGAAATTATTTTATTTTCTGGGAACTGTGTCCTCACTTAAGAAAATTGCTTCTCAGCCAGCTCTCTCTCCCCCAAAGGGTTCTTACTCAATAACACCTCAGTGAGATCCCGTGCACAGTTGCCAGGGGACCATCAAAGAGTAAAATGTAAATAATTTCCTAAATGTATCTGTTGTATTTTAAATTGACTTCCAACAACCCCCTTCTAGACACAGACTGCTGTGTTTCCATTAGAAGCAGTTTGCCAACTTTTCCATCATCTGGGAGCTAATCAAGCAGAATGACAGCTATTCCAATGCCAAATGGAGGAGAAGTAATGATGAGTGTGAAGTAGACAAGCACAGACTATGCAACCTTCCATGCCAAATATCGATCTGCTTATCAAGCTGCACAGCTGTTTGGAAATACAGCAGTTCATCTGTGATGAAGTTCTGTTTCAGGCCTGAGAAGAAGCTGAGGAGCTTGGCTCCTAGACCTTCTCAGTGAGCAGAGCCTGCAGAGGTCCTGCCCCAGGGGGCTCAGGCATTGCTTGGCAGCTGCACTCTTGGATACTCCTGTTGCTTTGGATGTGGAAATCCTTGTTCAGAGCTCTAAAACTACAATTGCTTAGGTAAGCGTGGGTTGTAAAAGTAGCAATTATCTTAACTGTATTTGTAAAAGAAAGGAATTTATTATTATGAGAAGCACTGCTGTAGAAATCATATGAAGAATACGCAGTTTTAGCAGAATATACCCACACCTAAAAGCACATAAGCAATAATAACGGCTGCATCTGGGAGATTTCGGGTTTTTCAGCAAGATACCCAGAATGAAAACACAATGATGAAAACATAGCTTGGGACTGGAGCCATCCTTTTGCAGCTCACTGCATGTGTAAGCCTTTCTTAGGGCTAGAGAGGGTTTTTTTCAGCTGCTCAGATTGTGCTTGACTGGAACAGTTCCAGATTCAGGCATGAGGCCACTGTAACACAGGGCTCACATCTTGTGGTGTGGTGCACAAGCATAACCTCCTGCATAGCTGAGGGCCAGACCAGTGACGCCCTGACACTGCAGCCAGAAATAACCCTCCTTCCCACCCTGGTTCTCCTCCAAACCAAGGCAGTCAAGCTGGTCTCTGAAAATACCAGTTTCCGCAGGAGTTCTCAGGGATGAGCTTAGCCAGGATATCTAACTTTTATGCACTTTGCTAGTGTGTGTGAGTCATCCAGGTTCTTTCTAGTCAAAGGAGTGGAAAAGCAGTGATTCATCTCCTACCAAAATAGGTGCTCAAGGGAGGCGGGATGGAAACTTGTGTGGAGCTACTTGTCTTCCAGGGAGCTCCAAGAGCTATTTCCTCACTAGCCCAGGCACAGCTCAGAACTTCCACATTTTTAATTTATGTAAGACTATTTATGCAGAATTAATACAGTTAACCCTAGCCTTTGCAAACCGTTATTGAAGAGCATGCGAAACCAGGAATAAAATGAACTAACAAAGAACAAGGCAACTAAAAATCCACCTATGTTCTAGAATGGAACTGCAAAAAGTTTAGCAGACCCCCCCTCTGCACCTGCACGGATAGGTAGAGCCAGAAGGCAGGGAGGCAAAAGACTTGTTTTTGACAGCATCTACTTTGGAAGCACACGGTATTTTGACTGCTTTTGAGCTATAGTTGGTGGAAGAGATCCTACCTCAAGCTTCAGTAGAGAAATATGAAAAAGAAGTTATCTGAGGAGGAGTAACAGGCTCAGAATCAAGGTTAATTCAGTCATGGTCCAGAGGTGCAAATTCTGTGCATCACTCTGAAGTCCACTTATATCGCAGGGTGTTTGCAGCAAAAAGCTTTCTTGCTCCTTGTTTTACTCCTACGAATTGGAATACAGCTGGATTAACTCCCAGATTGGCATTACTAGGTCTGCTCCTGAATTACACCTTCAAGATACTCCTCACCAGCTTGATGGCTGCCCTAGGCCCTTAGCCAGGGTCTAGGTGACAACAAGGCAAATCCTGGGGCAAGTCATGCAGAGCCAGCTTCATTCCCATCTTCCTTGGTGCAGCTGCTGGCCCTGCTCACAAGCCTGCTGTGCATTAAATGCATAAATCCAGCCATTGCACAGAATTTCTCAATTTCATCCCAACTCAAAATTAATTTGAATGTTAAAACCTCTCTCCTCTCTTTTCATACAGTCATTCCTATTTTACTAAATACTCCACTCTGACCCTTTCCCTCATAGCAGTAGATATTGCCAAATTAAAATGATACACAGTTGTTGTTAATAGTACTAATTATTGTTGCTAATTGTAACAAGAAGATGATTAAAAAGGATGCAGTACTCAGAGTTCCTTTGAATTGCCTTTGAATTGCATGAGAGTGATTTACATTTCTGCTTAGCATAGATGGCACCAGAGTGAACAGCTGTATTTTAACAGTGCTTATGCAAAACATAATATGGGAAAAGAAAGGTGCATAGGACTTACTCACTTGCACTGTCAGTGAGAACGTGCTTCAACAACTGTGGCAAGTGTTAAAAACAACTGCACAGGTGAATAAACAACAAATAAATAAAACAAAAAGAGAAATTCAAGCTCTTATTTTCCAGATTTAAACTCAAACATTCAGATGGCTCCCCGCTGTGCCTTCCTTCCCCCTTGCCAACAGATTATCTCTTAGGGTAATTTTGTTCACTAGATACTGGTTTAACATTGAGTTAGTACTGTCTTACACAAGGAAGAATTTGCAAATGGAAGGAGAGATCCCCTTCACCTTCTTAGAACTGAACCATGATTTAGGATCCAATATAAAGCAGCAAATTCTATTTGGACATGACACTGAAAAAGCTTGAGGGAATGAAAAACAACAAACCCCTCCAAAACCACAAACAATAAATCATTGTAGATTCTTTCCTTGATAAACAGAGGAAAGTTAATCACTGACATAGTTTGAAAAGGACCAGCTGCTTCATCCTTCGCTATCACATCCTTGTCATGCTAACTCAGTTGAAGAGGTAAAAACAAGCCACAATTGATGTAGTAGTGAGGCAAGGTATGTACTTTGAAATCTCAAATGGCTGTGGTCTCAAGTACATCGCTCTTAATTCCTAATTACTTTGATTTGTTTGATACCTATCTGTAAGCAGGGGATGTAGTGCAGTGTGCTTGTGCTGTGAAAATGACGGGGGCATCTCCTTGGTCCATGGTCACCAACACCTCTAATTTGCCAGCATACGCCAATGATGTGGCACAGATTTCCTTACAGAAGGTTTTAAACAAGAACAGATATTTGCCTCCAGAAGGCACAAATAAATCTGGGCGTTTTCTATAGCTACTTTAGAATCAGGGCGAGAAGGATTCTTAGTTATGTGCTAGAAGGCATTTAGGGCTGGACAGACTGAAACTGTAAGGAACCGCCTACTCTAGTTTTTGAGGAAAATTCTTTAAGCAAGCAGAAAGACTCACCCATTAGAAATGTACCCTTAACATTAATTAACTCAGTGAATTCAGTTTATCACAGTGCCCCAATAAAAAGTGATCCCTGCCCAACTGACTGTAAACCTCGATGTACAACAATAATGGCTCAGCAGCACTTTTCCCAGCACACTAACAGGGGTGCAGCCTCCCCCTAAGGGTACAGCTGGACCAGATGATATTATTAAAGTAGTTCATTCAGTGAACTTCAATCAAAATAGGTTTGGGAAGTCCTGTGTTAATTTCCTGGGTTTGCCTGCTTTAGTTTGCATTTTATATCAGGTTTCTTCTCAACACAACCCAAGTGCTCTCCTACGGAAAGGGAACCCAAGATCCTCTTGAGATAAAACAATTTTTAGAAACAGGAGTTCACACCTATGTTCAATTTTTCCTTTCTAAATTTGATTCCAAACCTCGATCAGTGAAATTAACCATCATATTATTACTTTATTTATTATCTCAGAAAGGAACAGTTTTGATCCAGTTCATCCTATTCTTTTTAGACAAAGCAGTTTAATTCATATATAAAGGACTTCAAACTGCCAGTACCTCATCTCACATTATAATCTCAGACTTGCCGATAGATGACATCACTTGCCCCCCACCAAATGTGCATACATTATTGATTTTTCCAAAGCCTCATGAATAGGGTAGCTTGTAATCATTAAAAATTAAAGAGAATGCTGCTGGCTGGCAAAGAAGAAGGGCAAATTTTGCTCTTGGCTCTATTGCCATTCCCCTGCAGCAGAGCTAGGACTTTTTTATTGCAAAAGAGAAAAGAAAATAAGGAGCATTGCCTCTCTGTGCAGCAAACAACTGCCCAGAGCCGCTCTGGATTAGGTACTCCTCCAAAGGAAACAGGGGTAAAGGAGGTGCCTATTGCAGTGCAGCCTCCTGTGCTCAGGCTCTAGGGTTTAGAACAGCTCTGCAAGCTGCTCCCTGTTACTATTCTCTACCATTTTTACTCTGCACTGTGTTTGCCTCAGGAATAACCTTGTAGACCCACCAACGCACAAGACGTTTACACGGTCACTAAGGAGGTTCATCCTATGGTCACAGCATAAACTGCGGTGGTCCTTTATTATTTCCAAGCAGATTTTTGCTCAGACGTGATTTAAATGTTTGGAAAATGTGTCATTTTCATAATTATTCCTGGCAGTATTTCATAAGAGCATCATGGTTCCCCAGCACAGTCAGTCAAATCTTCCTGGTGCCTGTCCCCACCTGCTTGCACACACAGTGGCTGCTCCACCAGTCATTTCCAACTCTGTAAGTTATGTAGGTCCTGGGAATAATTAATTTTAAATTCTCTCTTTGTAGAACAAAACTCTGGCAAGGACCTGGAATCACAGTCACATTATCTAGCTATTTGTGAGGCCATTCCAATAATGAAACACACATCCCTCTGGAAATTTTACCAGCTCAAGAAAAGACTTTTAACTGACATTTAAATGTCAAGCTACTATATTAAATGTTATGGGCATTCCATTGCTCAGCCCAGTAGAAGTATGAACATATCAAATGCTCCTTAACAATCAACCATATTAAAAGTTCATGGTCTTTGGTACCTAGAAAGACAACTACGGATGACATGTTTAACTGGGCTGATGGATATCTACCTGATTCTGTTGCACAAATACAAACCCAAATACATCTTCAGTGGGCCACTGGGAGTCTATCAAAATAATTATTTTAAGGATAATACATTCATTCTTTCTGAAAAAGTCCTGTTCCCAGAGTCATACTGATTTTTTGCTTTATTTACTGTAAGCCTGCCCTTATCCTACTGGTTTCCTATCCTATCCTATCCTATCCTATCCTATCCTATCCTATCCTATCCTATCCTATCCTATCCTAATCTCCTTATCCTACTGGTATCCTACCATACCAAGTGAAAACTTGCTCTGTTCATCTTAAAAGAGAGTAGTAAATCACTGTTCACAGCTGTGGGTTTGCCCAGAAGACTGTCAGTGGTGCTACCCCATTTACAATCTACATTTATTTGAAATGATCCCTTAGCCCTGTACATGCAATTCAGAAAGCAGACTAAGCATAAATTTCTCTGAATTGAAGCAATATACTGAAGTCCAATAAGTTATTTTAAAATAATTTAAAATTAATTGGTCACACTTGGCAAAACCAAGAACACGTCTTTCAAAGCTGCAAAAACAGTCTAAATAAAGTTAAGAGTAGATAATAGACATGAAGTACCAAAGTCACCTAGGGAGTAATGCAAGATTCAGATCAATATTTGATGTTCCTAAACGCATCTCCAGAGAGCCTGCCTTGATTGTTAGAGAGTGGATCACAGTAAAAGTCATAGCCACAGTACTTGATAATATTTGTTAGCATTTATTAATATTGCACAGTCATTTTTGGCAGCACATGTAGTATGTCAAATTGTAATTTTCATTAGTCAGATTTGCATTACCATAACTATTGGCCAAAACCCCAAATTTCTTGACCTCACCTAGAACCCCAGCTCTCTAGCCTGGTGACAGCAGGCTTTCACCACACAGCCACTGGTGTGGGAGATGGGGAATCAGCTCTGGAAAGGACTGATATGTGCAGCATTGATCCCCGCAGTCTCCCCCTTTGGAGAGGGACAATCAGAGAGGGACAACCACAGCAAGAGTGCACTCCTCTAATTACCCTCTGACGCCATCTGCACAGGGGGTTAGCACTCAAAAAACAATCCTGCTTCTTCACCCATGCCCCTTTGGCCCAACAGCTGGAGAGACTGATGATACGGAAAGACAGCAAGCACCCCATTCCTGGAGGGCAGAACCTGTGACACCTTTGCTGCTTCCCCCAACTCTGACACTTGCAGTCTCAAGCAGGTCTGCAGTCTTTCATTAAAAGCCTGTTAACAAACACCAAAGATCAGATGTTATCTGAGAAAGCAAGCTTTTTTCCTACCCATCTCTAGGAGTACAAAAATAATGAAAATATAGCATATAATTAAGACATCTAATCTTCCTAATCTTCACTGCTATGTAAATGTAACTCCTTTCAAATAGGCATATATGCCTGTATTATTGGGTGAGGGACTCTGTGAAGATTATACAGTGATTAAAGAAGCAAGTCAGACTTGTTTGAGAAAGGGCTGAACTGATATTAATAATTATAAAAAGATGTAGCAAATGACTTGGTATCAAGCAGCTGACAGTTCTCCCAGCGATGCTCTTCTCAGAAATGGCAGAGGTGCTGAATTTAAATACTGCTTCCAGTATTGTCACTGATAAATAACCATATCATGATGAGCACTGAACCATGCTTCACTGGGGATGTGAACTCTACATATTTTCTACTCCTTTCAAGAACCAAATGACTAATTTCTATGTATTGTATAAGACTGAAAAACTGTGAAATAGTTTTTATGGTAGACATCATTTGGATCCTAGGATCCATTAAACTATTTTGTAATATAACACAGCTGAAGAGAAGCACAAGCCAAGGAATTTAGCACATTTACTACGGAGTTCCTGTCAATAGCAGGACTCTGCAGTTGTCACATTGATGGAGTTAATGAGATTCGTGGCTGGGGCAGAGACAATCACACAGCTGCCATCAGCCATCATCTCAGTTTTGACAGGCAAGACAGGATTATTATTTTGTACCTATGCCAAAGCAGACAATTAAGCTATAATTTTAATGATTACAGCTGATATTATGGAGTAGAAATGCCCAGAAGATCTATGTAATCTATGCATACACATCACCAGCTTTCTATGTTCTGGCTTTCTTACGAAAATACCCTACATAGAAAGCTATATGTGGTCATTTGAGTCTCTGCTATGAATTTACCCACATTACATGCTTGCATACTTGTCTTAAGATTTGGCTGGTGTTCCGGCTTTTTTTAACCTGAGCAGTAGAATAAATTGGTCCTGCTTCCTTCCAGCCCTGGCTGTCATACCCAAGGATGCTCACGGTCCCTCTCCTGTCCATGAAACATGAATGGACATGGCGATGCACTGAGCCTTCAAGCCCTTGGACAGCTCTGGACCAGCGTCACTCCCATGAGAAGCTGGCAGAGGACAGGCATTGCCCCCAGGCAGACACAGGAAGGACGAGAGGAGGATGTACAGGTGCATTCTGCATGTACCGCAGAATTTCACCCTGGAGGTGCATTTGTTGCTTTCTGTATTCAAGGTTTACAGCAAAAATAGGCTGAGCAGGATGGTATTGCGCTCAGCCCTAAGAGCTACCGCAGCTGGAGTAAGAGGAGCAGGACCTTTGTGTCCACCAAATTACTGGGGATCCATTTTTTTACAGATTAGGGCCAATGTGGCTTGTAAGCCCTTGATACTGTGACTGCTACTTTCTTGCTTGTAGCTGACTTTGTATTAAAAGTCCCATATTACATTTCAAATCTCTGCTCAAGGTAGCACAGAAATAGCTAACATGATGGGAGTAAAAAATTCCCTGACTGCAGGATGCCTTTCTATGGTTTGTGCTATAATTCATGCTCTTTCCTCTAAAATGTCAGTGGAGAAAAGTATTTAAAAGGAGGTTACACAGACTTTTTGTCCTGATGCTGCCTGTAAGCCCCAGGATCTGTGCATGGGCCCTCTGAATGGAGTGCAGAGCTGTCTGGGGCAGGAATGTACTGCATCCCTTCTTCTCCAAGCACCTTCGTGACCAGATAAACCAGGTGGCAAATGGGCATTTGCCAGAATGGATAAATAAACTCAGTAAAACTCATAGATGCTCCTGCTAATAGTTTATTTTTCCTTTGATCAGTTTAATTGTCATCACACTAACTTTCTTAATGCTTATAACACTCACACTTCTTTTCAGAGGAAGAGCTTTGCTCTTAAACAGCAGTTTGGGACTGCAGTTTCCCCAAAATGCCTCTAGCATGGCTATGCTGATGTCTCATACATAGACCACCATTCCCTATTTTATTCCACAACAATAAAATGACACTACAGACATGCTTTGCTGTTGGCTACTGTATTTATACACAACTGTATTCTATACACAACTGTGGTGCTGAATCATCGCTGGCTATTGGAAATTTCTCACCCTTTAGAAAGGAAAGCCTTTGAATGGCATCAATAAGTACTGTTCAAAACACGAAAAAGAAGTCCAGACCTTTCAAGAAGGGACAACCAATATTCTTCCTTTGTTTATCCATTCAGGCACACATCAGGACTAATTAACTCAGGACTACCATAACTTGATAGAGTAGAAATGGATCTAAAAAATTACAAAATTAAAAGAAATCTAGTTTGCTTAACATCAGCATATATATTAAAAAAAATATACAAACCAGGGTCAGTATTGACTGCGTATGTCCTTAGTTTTTAAAAACAATCTATCTTTGATTATTGAAATGCAGTGGGTGGCACTAATATTTCAGGCATGTAACTAGGTTACAGATAAATGATTTTCATAATAACCTTCTGTGTCCAAGTAATAAGGCTGTGATGTAGAGAGGTAACAATAAGACAGTAATAAATTCTTTTTACTCTCACAAAACCACAATTTCACTTAGATAAATCTGGTAATTAATTATACCAACTACTGCAGAATATCTATTAGGATTTCAGTATCTTAACAGAACACTTTAATTAATGATTAAAGAGCAACTCTAGCACTTTAGGCCCTCAAACTTCAATGCAGGGAGCATTTAGTTTCTGCTGAATCCAATAATGCCTGAGGACTGTCACCAGAAATTAGACCATTAAAATTTGACCCTAAGTAGCTTAAATTTTATAGTCTCCTCAAATATAATTTCTGATTTTTTGCCTTCTAACCTTACAAAGTAAGGTGATTGAAACAAATTGTAAATATTCTGTCCAATGCATACCATAAAGGTAACCGATGCAAGTATTAAGAAGTAATCATATTACACTTGTAATCAGAGCAGAAAGCATATAAGGTGTCTCGGTAAGTCCAGCACCATTTTGGTAGCTGCAATATCTTGTCCCTTGTTGACTTTTTCTTATTTCTGTCTCTAGAGATGGGAAGAAAAGGTATTGCTTGCAGAATGTGCTGTCTCTGTTAATCTAGTTATGCATCCATTGTTCCATATTCTGCACAATCAGTAATTTTCTAGTAACATAAACTGAAAGCACAGTATGCAGAAGGGAACAGGAAAACTCCTCACTATGTGGGCACCACATAAGCAGCTGAGACATCTTTAAATTCCCTGGGAAAGATAAGGCTGCCAGCAGTGGATGTGACTGCAGTCTGCCTGAGGTCCAACAGATGTATGTATAGCACTATTGAAAAAGAGGAAGAACTGATTTTTACACTCCATCACCAGTCCCACCAGTGTGGTGCTGTTCAGCTACGGTATTCCCTGCAGCATAACAAGCGGGATGGGCAAAATTAGTCTACTGAGGCTTAGCCTGCTCTTTGGCTGTATATCCCCCCTTGGAAAAATCTACCTTTTCATTCTTTGGATATTGCAAAGGGTGAGAAAAAAAAAGGGAAATGGGCCAAATTTCCTCTGGAAACAAGCCTTCCAGAAGATACCCCTCTCTACATGCCTCCCCATCACTCCTGCACCATAAGAACTTTTGCATGTTCCAGGCTCAGTCCAACCAATTTAATCTTCTGGTGGGGAAAACAAAAGAGCAGTCCTTGAGGAAAGTTAAAACTCCTACAGGTGCCATAAAAATAGATACTATATGAGTAGAAGGCAGAGGAGAAACTTGCTGTAAGTACCTCCACGGAAGGAAGAGCTCCATTCTCAGAAACCATTAGAGATTCTGTGTGAGTAACACAAACTACAATGTTGTGGCTGAAAGCAAAGCTCTGTTCACACCAGCCCCTGCAGGGACAGCCCAAGCAGCTTTTTGACCTGCCACAGGCTGGCGTGGCCATCACACAAACTGCAATCCCACCCCTCCTCAGTGCCAGCTTCTGCCTGATCATCAGCTCCTCTTTGATGCTGACCTCACCTGTGTCCAGGTGGACCCTGCCTTTCTTCAGGGCAATGCAGACACACAGCCAAGCTAAATTTTAACATAGAAGATCATTATCCAGAGGAGGTGGAAAAAATTACTGCTGCTGCTTTAGCTCCAGAATAAGAATTATAGAGAGAACTGGAGGTAAATAACACTCATCTGTACTTAAGTTTTGGGTTTCAGTTAATTCCATTTAAATCTTTAAAGCACCCTGAGCTGCACTGCAGAGTTAATGGATTTGGCAGATAACAATACTGGCATGAAAAGCTAAACTCAAAGCACACAGCTCTGCTTCTTCCTGATCAATGGTAATTGCATTCTGCAGGAGCCAGAGGCTTTTGCACGCGCACACCTCCCACTGTGCTCAGCGTCAGAACGCTGCAGGCCCAGCTTCCAGCTCAGGAGAGGAAGGCAGAGCGAGCCAGCAGGGCTGGCTGGGCTGCTGGCATGGACAGAGGAGCTGAAATACTGAGTGTTTGAGGACCAAAGAGAACTCGAGTGGTAAGAGCCACTGTGTTGCTCATTGGAGAGCGGAGCTCTCTCAGGGGCTGGGGATGTCCTCAGTTCCCTGGGTGCAACACAAAGGTGGGACTTGGCTGCCACATCCCCAGTGTCTCTGACTACCTCATGGAGCGGACACTGGTAAACTGACTTTCTGCGCATCCCTACATTACCATATCTGCATATTATCCCATTTGAAGTTCACTAGAAAGTTACTATTTTCTGACATCAGTATCTTTAAAGCTTTCAGAAATAAAATTTAAATCCATCTTGAGTTCACTGTGCTAGTGGCTTAAGGAGTTCCTTGATGTACTACTTAAATGGTGGAAACTGTCCCAGTTCCATGGGACTGCGTTCTTCCTAATGAAGGTCTAACAATTGCCAGCAGTTCAGTATTTCTGCCTTTGACTCCAAAATCCAAAATCACAGAAGGAATTAATTCTGCTGGAAGTTCTGCTGGAAGAACAAGAACAGATTACACAAATTCAAGGTGTCCTTTCCACTCACTCTCAGGGTGCCTGGCAAGCCACTGTGTCAGGCAGCACTGGTTCTGCCTGTAAAGATTCGGGTTTCTTTTCACCTGAGGTTGAAAACAATGCAAGGTTCCTGCAGGCAGACCTGGTAACTGAGGCCTTAGTTCACCTCATGGGAGCTGCAGACTTAACAAAGTCTTACTCACCATTGCAGCATATGGAAGATGGTGTATTATGTCTTGTCATACAAAAGTTCTTTCCATCTGAAATCCACTAGAATTCCCAGCCCATATAACAGTGTACTCAAAGCACCTTTTCCCATCCAGCACCTCATCTCTCTGTGCACAAAGTCACTAAGGAAACTGCTTATATTAGCCACAAACACTGGGAATGGTGTTTGCATCTATTGCCTGAGACTGATGTAAGTCAAATTCTCTACAGGTGGATTTAGAGGACCAGGAATGAGAAGCAGGGCTTCACAGCATCTTCCATCCTGCTTCTGGGCCAGGCAAGTGTAGCCAAGCTGTGCTCACCTTCCTGCTCCAGGACAGATATGCTTCACATGACATGGCCTCTCCCTACTAATCTCACGGCACAAATTCCTGGCAAAGCCAGCTCGTATTTTGTTGAGGAACTCAAGATGGGCAGGCAAGATGGAAGGTTTGAACCATTAACATAATATCATAAACACTTCATCATTAACAAACTGTGCAACATAGTCAGGAAAGTAAGTGTTACTCTGAATTCTTAGAAAAATTCAGCCCTATATTTTTAACTGCAGGTGTAAAGGGTCTCAGATTAGCGCAAGAAAGATGGGACATATCTGACTATTATCACAATGAAAGCTCAAATTCTCTCCTGGAATAGACATTACAGACAATCAAGCAAGTTTCATTGATAAATTCTGAGTTACGATACTAAGCTGCCATCAATGCATCCGAACCTGAAATCAAAACCCTCAGTAAGGAGTCCTTAGATTTAAACAACTCCCACTGTAAATCATCAGTTCCTCACACTACCCCGTTAATTGCAGAGAAGAATCCAGAGAGAAGAGATGGCTGCAGAAGAAGGATGCTGCATCAGGCTGTTGTACTCCTCAACACAAAGAGAGAGAACTATTCAGGCATATGCCTTTGCTCTTTCAGCATTTGTGTAATTATAGTTGAGTCTTTTGAACATTCAATGCATCTCACAGAAAATGAGACAACCACATATTGTGGCTTAATGAAAAGAACTGAAGGAAATGTACCAAATTATTGGTTAACGGGCAGCTGCTTCGTAAATGCTTTCTCCCATCTGTTTTCTCCTTCTCCTTATATCAGCTCATTCAGCCTAATGCCTATAAAATGCTGAGCCCAATGTTTCAGGGCATCTCTAAACTCCCCAGCCAGTGCTCATGAGTGACTTCAGCCACCTTGCCCTGGATTTGGTGGCTCCCATGGCTGCATGGCCAGGAAAGACATGCTCTTTTGTAAAAACACCCCACTGCACAGGGCCTGCTGACAGCAGGGACAGCTAATGCTTCAGTCAGTACAAAGTATTAACAATTAAAAAAAAAAAAGTATCGTTAATTCAGCCCTAATAATAATAATAACATATGTGTCAGTACAGGGTTGAGTTCTCCCACCTTAAGATCTCTCATTTCCATGGAGTCACTGAGTGGTGAGATAGACTCACATTCATGAATGCCTCTCACAAGTTTGCTCCCAGAGAGTCATCAGACTCAGTTCTTGGTTTTGCAGACAGAAAACATATACAAGATTTCCAGCTGGAGCAGGTCCTTCTGCTCTCCTGTGAGACCTCAGGCATTAGCCACAGCAAAGGACTGCTGCTGGACTTAGAGGATTGATGATCTGATCCAGTAAGATCTATTCATTTGCAGCTTTTGCAGCAAACGTGAGTAGCAGCAAATAGATGTGGCATATGCTGTGTCCCAACCTGTCTAAAAGATCTGCCATGGAAGCCCTCATACAGGAGCAGCTTGGTGGCAACAGGTCTGGGCTGGGGCTGTCTCTGAAACAAGCCTGCTCCATGCCCACCCCACTCTCAAATTATCATCTCTTCTCTCACACCAGCTGCAATGAGTGGTATTAAGATCAACAAACATTGACAAAGTTGCTCAGACACAGGGATATCAAAGCAATCAATGGATGGTGGCTACATTGGGTAAAATCCTTTCTTGAAAATCACATCTGGACAGGCAGCACATTACCTAAGGAGAGGAAGATACTTTGCTTTTCCAGCCATGCTCTACCTCTCACACGCAGGGATACATCTCATCCTGCTGGTCTGGCTTAATCTAACAGAAAAGCAGACAATGGAAATCATATCCTCCGTCTCCCCACGGGGCACAGGAGAGCAGGTGTCTGTAGGAATGCAAGCAGCAAGAGCCACCAGCTGACTCCACACTCCCTGACACAGAGCTCAGCCCAGTAATCTGGGTCACATCCACACTAATTCTGCCCTAATTTACCAAGCTAGAAAACCTGCAGAAGCAAACAGGTATATGTACTTGTTTAATTTGTCTTTTCCCCTCAGCAAAAAGAGTGATTATATTTCTCTTCATTCCCACTAGAGCTATCATAAAATATTAACGTCAAGCCATTCAGTTCCACATTATAATTACCTGCCAAATATTGCTAATGGATATTCTTTTGCCATCAACATGAAGGTGGCTAATCCTCTGGGAACCTCTTTTTAATTAAACACCTAATAGAGTATGATAAACATTGAAAATATGCACCTCTCCCCTATTAAGAATGTGCCTTGATTTCCAAAGTGTGCCTAATCAATTCAAAGGTGGCAGCAAATTTACAGTGGCAGGAAATATTTAGGGCTTAATATTTCAGGGAAAGGTTGTTTTAGTGATTCTATTAAAAGAAGGAACAAATGAGCGCAAATACACTCCTAATTCAGCTTGATATTTAACCCCAGCCTTGGGTTTCCCTTCTCAGCTGCTGGCACTGACCAAGCACACAAGTTTGGTGTGCTCAGTTCTGGGCTTCTCCTTTTCCCTCATGGTCTGCATTGGCAGTTTTAAGCAGTAATGTTCTCCTAATCTAGAAATGCATCTTCCACCCGTCACACAATACGGCAAGGGTTGTGACTAGCTCATGTAAAGCAAAAAAACATTCACAAAACTCTGACTCTATAGCATCCCCATCTCTTCTTTCCTGTGGTCCATCTCTCACCTCCATCTTAGCCGCACAAGAGCCAACCTTGTCACTGCAACCTCAGTGTCACCAAAACGTCCTTGTGGACCCTTTCTCCATAATGGAGTTCTTCTTATCTAGTAAACAGATATATGCCAGGCTTGGAGTGCATCTCTCTATCTGGGACACTCAGAATAGCTTCATAAATATTTTAATTCCAGGACTTCTACTAAGGAAGTTGCTGCAAAATGTTTTTTGACATTTGTAGGGGTGCTCACAAGTTCGAGGGTACAGTGAATATGAGTGTAACCCTCAGTGTCCAGCTGAGCAGGGATGTAAGGAGCCTGACCTGCTTAACCTCCCAAAGCAAGATGTGAGCACAGTCCTAGGGAAAGCCTCTCTGCAGGCATTCCTGGAAAAGTTACTGAATCCAAAATTTCCAGAAATAAATCAGAGGTAAAAGGACTTTAAGGCTAAAACAAGACAAACATTGATGACAAGGAATAATAACTACAACTATGACTGATCATCTCTGAGAATTGTTACATGAAAATCTTGTTTTCTGATGAAGAACACAGCCTAGTGCAAAGTCACAAATTATTTAAAATCCATGCAAGCTGAACTGGTTATTACTACAGTAAGGGTTTGAACAAATAGCAGTGTTAAAAAAACTCCCTGTGTTGAGAAGGCAATTCACCCAGTGTAATAAAAATCCCTTTTGAATGAGGAGAGTGTCCAGCCTGGGCGTACTGATCTGTGCTCCCTGAGAGAAGGCACGCGCATGGCTGTGAATGTGTTACTATTAGTCTCACGCTCTGAGATAGATGGGAGTGAGATTAACACTTGTTCTCCAGCCCAGAGACGGAATTTTCCGCACGCAAGCTGATTTCACAGGCCATATTTTCCTGACATTTCATAATAAAGCTTTTCATGCACCTAGAGACAGGGAAACAAATGAGGCTGCGAAATGCCCTTACTCTCCGCGGCTCCAGAGAACCTCCATAGGGACTATCTTACCAAGTGTGGCAAAGACAGGTGCTCCTTTTGCCAGAACAGCAAATTTCCAGGGTTTAAGCCAGGAGGTTTAGTTATAATGATGCATACACTCATGTAATAAGCAGGATCTTTTTGTCTCCTCTGTTAGAATGAGCTGCAGAAACAAATCAAGCCATCAGGGAAATGAAGACATCTTCCTTCAGACAACAGCTAAAGCCCCATATTTCTGATTCAGTTCACAAGTGCACTTACACATCCGTCACTGAAATCAGTGAGACTTGAACTTCCAGTTCCCAGTACAAATGTATGCATTGAAATAATTCTGAAAAAGCATTAAAATATTATGGGGCCACATTCACATGTTTTTCTGTAACCACATCAGGTAGCAAATGTAGTCACTGTACCTAAGCCAGGAAAAATTGAAGTACTCACCTAAAAAAAAAAGAATATGTCAAGGGAAAATATATCATAATGACAATTACACGCATTTCTTCTAATTCAGGTTAGATAACTTTTGGCCAATTTCTCCTAAGTGAGAGCAAGACAAGCTGGTTTACAATCTAAAAGGCACTAGTGAGTGTATTCAGTAAAGACCATCTCGGGTCCTCAGATACAGCCTGTTCACAGATGCTAGAGGCTGAACATCAGACAGCTTTGTGAAGGGCGGTTGTGCACATAAATGATACATGACTGAAATTCCTACCATGCTTAAAAATGCTCAAGCAAAAACCCTTTGAGAGTCTCTCTGAACTGCTATCCATGCAGGCAGGCTCAGCAGTGCAAGAGTTTGAGGTTGGTTTGCAAAAGCTACAGCTTATGATTATAGTTCATACTAACTCATGGGTGTTATCTGGAGGGCAGGGACTCTGCCTACCAGCCCAACCCTTGCATCACCAGGGGCTGTCATTATTGTCCCCCTAGTGCTGGAGAGGGCTGGTGGTGTGGACAGCAGTAATCAGAGCAGTGGGCAGCTTTTTGTAACATGCAAACCTGGTGCAGGGAGCAAGGCAGGCACACTAGACTACTTCATTCCTCCCATGGACAAGGAGGTAGCACTATCATTCCACCTAAAAACAACAGAAGAAAGCAGTTAGCTGTTGTTTCTTGCTTAATTACAGACACCTTGAAGAAACACTGTAACTGTCCAGCTCCGTTTTCCTGATAGGGCTTTTCAAAGAGACAGTACACCCGTCTTGCCTCTCCGAGGAGCTTGCTTCCAACCTGTTTCTTCCACAGATGTTTGTTCACATGACTGACCCAAATCTTGCAGTCATACATAAGCAATCGTAGCAGTGGGCTGCCAAAAGGGTTACACTTTCCACTGCATCCCACTAAACACTGCTCTCTCCTCTCTGCACACACCTGGCTCTGAAAATCAGGCCCTGCAACAAGCAGCTCTCATCACCAAGTATTCACTACGGGTTACAGGTTTCTCTGGTTCACCTATTTACTCATGGGTTGTAATATCTGCAGGACTTCAGAGCTACTTCCCCTCTTTGTTCAACCCTCAGTGCCACCATCTCAAAATGGAAAGGAAAGAAGAGTTATAATCTTTCCCCTCAGTATTTGTTTCTAGGAAGAAACACATTTTATCTGTCCTTTTCTCCCAGCACCTTCATCCTGAATGGCAGAGGTAAGCCTGTCCCAGGGCTGTGCTGCTGTTCCTGGGGGTAGCCAAGGAATGCATGTGCCAAAGAAAGGTGCAGGGCAAGAAGTCAAATGTAGTCAGCACCCACTGAACTGCAGTGATCTACAGGGAGTATCAAACAGGCCCAAAGGCCCCAAAACATTTATTGGAAGCCTTTAGTTACCATTCTCATTTTCCTAAGGAAAAAAAATACGGTACTTCACGCAGGTAAAATAAAGTTCTTTTAGGTATTTTGTATACATTTTTGTTGTAGTTAAATAAAACTGATGAGTAAATGGATCTGCTTAAGTCAACACAGGACCAACCTATGGAAGGTGTAATGGAAATCTCTATTAACCCCCTCTAAGATTCATCAAAAAAAAAGAGGGCATGACACCCATTTTTCTGATCCTATGGGTTTGCCTACATTATCAGTCACATAAGAACTATACAAAATGTGCAGAATCCTGTTTCTGCATTAGCCATGACAGCAGTGGCTCCAGTTCCATGGCAAGCCCCAAGCACCAGAGTGACTCCTAATGACTGCTGCTCCAAAACTGCGGGAGTGTGTGCCAAACCACAGCAATTTGTAATAATCAGGTGCCGACTGAGGGCAGTGATAAAATCCCTCCAAAACCCAACAGTAATTCAAAGGTGGGTTTCTTACTAACACCTGTACTTTTGCAAAGCTTTAACAGAAGCAGATTTTGGGGCAGAAAACACAAGGAAAGCCAATACATGGTTTCACCTGGGTCCTTCTCTGCAATTTATGTGTCTCAAGTAAGGAGAATGGCCAGTGCATGTGTGGGGATCAGGCCCACAGAAATAATGCATACATACTGTACAAAATAGTGGCCTCAGTTTTGTTCCAGGAGCGTGTGCTGCCTTTCCCGGGTAAAACAATGCTAACTTGTCCATATTCAAACAATAATCAAGTATTTAAATCCTTTGTCAAAACAAAGCATCAGCAAAACAAACCAACAAAAAAACCCCAAAAAACAAAGGAGGCAAAAAAAAAGTATAAAATTTTTAAATTCAGCCAACGTCTCATAAAAACTAAAGCTGCTCCAAAGGACTCTGTGCCATCGCACTCATCTCTTCCCGAGACAAGGACTCACAATCTTCAAATAAGTGGTGCAAGAGAGCTGTGCCAATACCAGTTAATCATCCCTGGTCAAGTTGTGAGAACAAGTCTTGAAATAGAATTTTCATCAAATTAATGGGTACTCTACAACTGGGATGAGGGAATTCACCAGCTTGAATCTAAACAGCAGTAGTCAAGAAAAAACAGCTGAAACTTTCTAGGGAAGCAGCACTGATCTCACTCTTGGGTCCTGGAACCGACGACCCAACTCAGCCCACCTTCACATGTGGATATTAAAGGGAAACCCAACATACAGACCATGGGACAAATGCAAGTATAATAAAACGAGCTCTGAATTCTGAAGCCAGATAGTCACACAAACATAGAAACTGCTGCCCCAGCTGCTAACTATAGAGAAAGTTAATGTTCCCTTGCTCAAGCGCAGTGTCCTGCTACCCCTGCCTTCTGACAACCGCTTTGGACACATTCACACTGGTTCCATGAAGCACTCTAGTTTCCAATCATTTTAGGAGAGACAGTTTAACTCAAGACAGTGGCTGCAAGGGGACATCTTCCCACCCATACAGAGCAGTTCTTCCAGACACCAAGGCCCAAGGGATCACAGTCAGCCCGGTCGTGGCATTGCATCATGGCAAGGCACAAATACCACATGACAGCTGACCCAGTGCAGAAGAGCACTCAGTAAGTTTTCTCTTTTGCCTTTGTGGCTTCTCATTAAGCACTTTGAAGTTCTCATTATATGCCTTTCATCAACATAGCTTTTGAGGATGAGACTTTCTTGCAACTTGGGCTTTTGATCAACAAAAGTTCACACCAAATAAACTGTGGAAAAGAAAAAGCTGTCCCTTGCTTCTCCCTGCAAACCAAGCAAGAAAAAACAAACTCAAGAAAATCTCAGGCTCTACCATCATCAAGTACTGTATATGAAATTATATGGAAAGAAATTTTATGGAATAACCTTTTTGCTGACCTCCTGTAGTTGGAATACACGTTTACAAATCAGGCTTCAGTCTCTAAGCTGAAAGAAAAGTTGCGATTTCTCCCTGCCTCTGACTTCCACACAATTAGCTGAGGTTGCAACTCCTAACCAGCGCAACTCCATCAGTTCTTCCCAGGGCGATTGTCATGAAGACCTGAACGTCAATGTCCCACTTTCAGCTCAAGCCTGATTTTCTGTTTCTTGGAAGGGGTTGAAAATATGGGACGCTGTACAGGTTTTAAGCACTACTCTTCAATCAAGTGAAATATTAATGCCAAAACTAATTCAGTGCCAGGCAGTAAGCTCTGTCCTATCTAATTCGCTGTCATCTGCAGTAATCACTGCTATTAATATTACTGTGAAGAACATGTCATAAGCTTAAATTCATCACTTCAGCATGTCATTCAGGGAACGTGTGCCAGCAGGAGCGATTGCTCTTTCCGAGTGATTGCTCTTTTTTACTCAGCCTCTGGTCTTAACATCGAAACCCCAACTGCTGTGCAGCAACCAACACAAAAAAACCACCCAAGTGGCTGTGCCAGGTGTACAGCCATTAGAGGTTAGTGATAAATATTCAACAGAGCTTGAGCTGTACACGGAGGTCTAGTCCTTCCAGGAACAGCTGCCCATAATTAAATGAAGGATATGGAGCTTCTGTGGTTCCACAGCACAGACCCAAAGTACAGAGACAGACCAGACAACGCTCTTCGTCTGATGTATAAATTTCCCTTTTTTGGTTTGTAATAACAGGAACAATTAGAAGAGAAAGAGAGCAGGGAGTTGTTAAACTCACACAACGTAGGAATTGCTGCTTCCCTGAGGACACATTCTCCACTAGACTCACTTAGTGTCACAAAGGTCACATGACTGGGGAACAACAAAGAACACAGAAGGCCCAGCCAGGTCAGAGATGACACAGTGGCACAGAAAGTGCTTTAGAAGAGGTCTCACTGGCCACAAACTCATGAGACCAAACCCAGGTCCCACACCAGCTTGGCTGGCAGGGTCTCCCTTGGCACATGTGCAGTAAACTTGCTGGTTCAGGAGGAGAAGAGTGGGAGGTGGATGGAGGGCACTGCAGGGGTGGCAGCACAGCAGGCAGAAGTGTTCGCTGTCAGGGGAGCCACTCCTGCCCGGGCTTTTGTCCAGCAGCACGGAGGAGGGTAACAGTAATGGTGTCAGGGCTGCAAAACCTGCTGCAAAACCCTCCAGGGGCTCCCCGCTTCCCTTCTGTCTGCTCTTGCTGGAGTCATGCTAACAAGACTGTGCCTGCACACACCACAATAACCTCTGTGTGCTCTGCAGACATGCTGACAGTGTTTCAAATCAGACACTTAAGCCTCATCTCACACCTAAGTGTTAAACTGTTCTGTATGTTCTGACATCTCCTTGCAGTTAGAACTTCCTTCCTCCAAAGTACACTTTTCATTTGTTCTAACTTAAATTTTCTATTCCTTATTGAACTCCCTGACCTAATAACACAGCAGTACCTTACAAACAGAGAACAGCAGCTAAATAATGTTGCTGCTCTTTCAAGGAGAACAAACAAGACTCTTCAAAAGCAATGGGCATAATTCTTGGTTCCTACAAGACAACCAAACAATTAATAAAAGCTTAGTGGGGTGGGAAAGTCATTAAGGAGAAAATCCAGCCCCAAAAAAGACAGAGCACAAAACTTCTGTAGTGAACAAAAAACACATAGCCCCTTCGTGACGTTTATGTGCCCCAAAGGCTTTGCACTGGCACCTAGCTCTCTCCCTTCTGAATGTACCAGTCCTTAAAACTTCAGCAGTGCAGAAAATGTTTTTCAGCAGGTCATCACAGTGGGGGTTTTCAGGAGGAATAAGCCTCAATATTGGCTCATAGAGATAACCTCAGAGGGTTACCCTAACCAGGATCAGAAGTACTTTGCATCATTTTTGGTGATTGCTGGGCTTTGAGGAAAGTTGGAATGCCAAAGCCATGAGGAGAATGGTAGCTGAGGAGTGGGAGCCCAGGGCTCATTCTCTCTTGGGTGTAATCCACCCACTTTCCCTCCAAACCACCCACCTATGAAAGAAACCCCTGCGCTCTTGAGCAGCTGCAATGGGAAGGAGTCACAAGTTACCTCCCCACAGGAGGAAAAGAGGAGTGGAAAGAGGGGAAAAAGGAAAGAACAAAACACTCAGAGAAAGAGGAGAGGATCAGGAATACAAAAGGGAAGAAAAGGAGGAGAATCACATAGCAGGAAAAGCAGATATTTGAAAAAAAAGGTTTAGAAAACAGCAGGATGTTGAAATCAAGAAGCAATTAAAACAGTGCTAAAACACCTGGAGACCAGCCCAGAAGTTTTGGCAGCAGGACAGCCCCCCATCAGAATCTGCATCAGGAATAATTTCTTCACCAGGGCCCTTTTATTACTCAAAGTGCAGCAGTTTTAAAGCTGGATGAGCAGAACATGTTTGAGAGCTTTATTAAAGGCCTCTAGAGATGTCCTATGCAGAAACAAGCTCACTAATCCTAAAGAAAAATTTCAAATCTTACTAATCCTACAGGAAAACTTCAAAGCCTTACATGAAGGGTGACACTGAGCATTTGCCACACCAAGAGAAACATCCCACGGCTCGACATGCTGTTTCAGCAGCCCATGACCCATGTCTACATGGACAGTAGCATAACATTGTCATCCTCCACAACATCCAGAGATGTTTACTTTGGTTATTTATTGCTTTCTGAGAAATGTGTGAGCTTCAACAGCTGAAGTATTGGTCTCAGTTTGAGCTGTCATCAAGGTTTCCTCAGTTGCTTGTACTTTGCTGTTTTTCCAGCTGGGCAAGAGGATGGTGCTGCGTACACTGCACATCAAGCTAAGCAAGGCACAACTCTTAGGTATACATCTCTGAAGCTTCATTGTTGACAAACGACTATGCTCATCCTGAGCATGGTGCACAGGAAGGGAATAAACTAGCAGCACAGGAGAGGAGGGAGCTCTGCTCCGCTACCTCAGCATGTCCTCACAGACTTGAGTCACCTTTGAGACTCTGGACAAGAAGAAAATGAGATTAAAAGAGATGTGTCTGGAAGGTACACAGAGGTGGTTGAATTGAGGAGGAGTAGCTAGTGTTCACACTTTTGTGCTGCCAGTCACACAGCATCTAAGAACTGTTTTCCTGCATATGCCTGCACACGGATGAGATGGGAAGCATCAGACTCTAAAGCTCTCCACCTAACCCATTCTAAGGCTACAAGGGAAACGCTGAGACCTGCTGCTTCTTGAGCTCTTTCAGCCAGCCTGCACAAAGCCTTCAGTAACACTCTCAGTGCAAAGCCTATCCCATGGGTAGCTTCTTATCCTCATCCTGCTTTCAGGGACCATCTCCTGCCATCCTCAGGTGCTAATTACGGTAATAGATATGACTCAGCAGTTTGTTGATGCAATTTAACTACTGAAAATAAGATATAGGAGCCATGCTCCACAGTCCACTAGCGGTCCAAAGCCGAAGGAGTTGGATGACAGTGAATTTTTTTAGTAGCCTAACAACGGGCTGTATAGCATGAGTTATTTTTTGCCTACGTATTATAGCCACACTTTGTTATCAAGCCATGGAAAACAGATTAGCATGGAGAAGGAGCACAGAACATTTCTGTGTCCAGACAGCTGATGTTATGGAGCTCCTACTGCCATCAGTCACTGCCTCCACCTGTCCCATCTCACATGGCTTGTGACAATAATAGACCTCAAGGTTTCCAAGACTCAAACTAACTCTTTATATAGGGGCAATACAATAGCCCAGGCTTCATCTGCTGCCCCAGAGAGTTCCTCACCTCTGGTCCATGAGACAAAGCACTAAGAATAAGGCAGCATGAATAATAAGAAAAGCAAAAGACTTACCAAATGGGTCACTTTCTCCTCCAAGTGAAATCAAAACCTCAGAGCAGCTTTACAATACTTAGTTTATTAGGGCCGATCCAAAAGCTCTCTCTGACTGCTCTGGCACATGTCCGACCCACTTGCATGCTCTTACAGCCTACTTTGACAGAAGCAAATTGTTCCCCTAGCTTTTCTTGACCGAGCTGACAGACTTTTGGATTCCCTTTGCCATCTTGATAACATTATCTGCTTTCCTCTATTTTTTATTTTTCTTCCTGCATTTTCTTTTCACATGCTGATACCAAATGACTCTTCCCTTGACTAGGATTGGGGAACTTGCAGAAACAAGCAGAAACATGTTGATACTAGAAATTAATGCCATTTTTAACAGAAAAAAGTTTTGCTTCTTCCATGGAGTAATTTTGCACATATCCATAGAAAAATACTAAGATGGCTTGTGTGGCACTTGTTTGTTACATATATACTGTGTTTAAACTTGCAAACACATATAAACTCTGGTGAGGTAATCTTGAGTGTCTTAGAAAGAGAATAATATCTTACCTCAAAAAATAAACATGTGGTCTGCTGACACTAGCTTCTATACTCATGCTCACAGAGATGCAATTCCTCTGAAATGAATGTTCATGACCCCTTTCTCATTCTGTCCTAACCTCTTATTGTGTTTCTTAAGATTACACCAGTCCACTCTGAGGATACACAGGGCTGTAATTTAGGCTGGAACTTCCTGACCACATTCTCAGTCATCTCAGTCCCAGTTCCCACCAGTGGCTTCCTGAGACAGGTTTGTGCTGGGCATGACAGTGAGGGAGTGAAAAAAAGAATTTTGCCAAGGGCAAAATCCTCATGCATTCTGTATTCTTTTTTTAGCTCGTTCCTGAGGCTCAGGAAATGGTGAAACAATGGGGACAGACAAAGTAAGACTGGACTAGACCTTGGGCTTCTTCTTGAGAGAGCTTAATAAAGTAAGCCTTCATCTTTTGAAGGCTTAATGGCTTGAGTTCAGGCAAAATCTAATCTGCTTATTTGAAAAGATGAAAAGAGAAAGTGGAATACTCTGAGACAGGATGAGTACTTCCAAGCCTGGGTAGCTGCAAACTTTTCTCAGTATTAATCACTGCTATTTCTGCCATGCTTGAGTAAAGGAGAAAAGAAAAAGCTGCAAACCGGGACAAATATTAAAACCATTCATCACCACAAAGGCTATCTTACAGATAGACAACATCCTTGAATGAAGGCAATAAAGGTTTTTGAACCAAACAAAAAACTTGCTGTTCACTTTATAAATTTATGACCTTAATTCAATAATCTTCCTCTGTAAAATAAGTGGTGCAGTTTCTAAGGAGCACACGAACGGTTTTCTGAACTCTATGCGCAATGATTTCACCAAATTCACAATGGTACCAAGGCACTCAGCTCATCCCAGGATCCCAAGGCCATTACGAGCAGGGATGGTAGTTACAACCTCAGGGCTGTGCTGTTGCTTTGCTTAAGATGAAACTATGTATGCATCGGTAGTTTGGCAAGGAACAAGAGAAGATGTGTGCCCATACATCCTGTCATTTGGGACACTTTCTACAGCACACTGGTCACAGTGCTGCTACAGACTTGTGTAAAGGAGAACTGAGTTATAATCTAGGACACAGTCTACAGTGTATACCAAAATTATTAGTTAAGCATCGGCACAAACCATACATGAGCACAACAGAACAGATGTAGGTATGATATCTCCACACAGGCCCAAAACCAGCGGGAAAACCCAACAGCTTTCAGCATGTTTGCCCATAGAACAAACTGCATCCCATCTGTGCCCAAGCCTGCAACAATGAGATGAGGAGCACAGCTGGAAACACAGGAGCCCAGACCATGTGGAGGGCAAGGGAGAACAGAGCAGGACTGAGAGCTGCGCAAGGAGATGTGCATGAGCTCCAAGAGGCAGGGCAGGAGCCCTGTCAGTGTCCTCTTGCAGAAGATGGTTAGACACTGGGCAAGTTCAAAAGAGATTTTGTTTAGTAATTTAATGGCTTTCTTTTTTTAATGCAGTTTGCCCAGTCAATGGCTAAACTTCTACAGGCTCATGCAGGGAATCTACTAACACTCACCCTCTGGAAGCACTTGCCAGACACTTTGGAAAAGCAGCAGCACCAAACTCCTCCGGCTTCCATGGGACCTGGTGAATGCAAGAGGTGCAGTTGGAAGCTTTCTCCGAGGAACACCAACCTGCACTTCACACATGCATGCAGCACAGCTGCCTCTAGCAACCACAATCTCACCGCCGAACTTCACTCTGAATATCTATTGCTGTTGGATTGAATTACTCCAAGCCAACACTTAACTTGGAATTATTTGCTTCTCACTTGCCAAAAACAGTGGTTCCCTCCCACTTTCCTATGACAAAACAATCCAAACTGTTGCTGCTGACAACAGAGATCATATTTACAAATAATTACCAAAAATATTTTAAGTTTTGTAGATACCTCAGTAAAAGATGACATTTACAGATAAATTTACAACATAAGATGTGAGTCACAATAGACAAAATTCCTTGGAGAGGTGGTATCTATAGATATTTAAATCACTGTGTAAATCATATAGACACCGCACATGCAGAAGCTCTTTTAATATAGATGATGTGATGATATCTATTTCATGAGGGAGAAAATGGATACACCAGAGTGATACTGTATTCCTCTTCAACCCTGCACGGGTGCCAAGGCTAATGTAGGGTGGTTTATTATCCCACACACTTGCTAAATCTCCTTCAGAAGACACTACCAGTTTGTGTTGGCCACACTTTTTCTTCGGGCTTCAGAAATGAAATGTGTCTTTCTGAATGGTACCTGTCATGGAAAAAAGACATATAGGGTTCAAAAGGTTTCAATCAAGACTAAATTTGGATTCTCCTTTTTGTTCTCTTTTCCACCAGGGAAAGGACATACCAAAACATGCTTTGTGTTGTACACCAAATATAATATTAGCTGTAATAAAAAATAAATTATCTCCAAAGTTTCATCATACTTTTTAAAGTTTCTGTATATTTTGGCACTTTTTTTTTTTTTTTTTTTTTTGTTTTTTTTTTTCTTTTTTTTTTTTTTTTTTTTTTTTTTTTTTTTTGTGATCTGTATTAATAGTTCAAAAGGACAAAACCCTGTCCTACTTCTGCCTGCCACCCTTGCACAGAAAGACATGTCCTATTTGGCTTTAAAGGAACCTCTGGAGGCTGCTCGAGAGGAAGCTCTTAAGCAAAGTACATTTCTACTCAGAGTCCAAGGCACACAGCACTCGTTGTTACACAAGCCTCTTCCCTTACTTCCAACGCCTGTTGTTTCAACAGCTCGGAAAAATCAGGTGTGTGGGGCCCCCTCAACTTCCTTGGGCACAAGAGGATTTCCATTGCTTGAAACGTAAACCTCTACCCAAGCTGGCTGCTAAAGACGGGCCGCGCGGTTCCCACGCAGCTGTGAGTGTTCGTGGCGGCACCTGACGATTCGAGCCGGTGAACGCGGAATGGGACACTGCGTTCGGGGCAGGTGCCGCCGCCCAGGCCAGCCCCGACCGGTGTGCGCGGTGCGGAGCACGGACGCGAAGCGGCCACGCCCGCACTGCCGGGAGAAAAAATCCCTCGCCAGCCCTCCGCAGAGCCGGGGACAGCTGCGCACTGAGCCTGCGCTTCCACTCCTGTAAGTAGGTTACTGGCACCAAGGGGAGCAAGAGCCTGAAAATTAACCTATGTGTTAATCTGCTCTCTGCCCTCCTGCATTACCGAAGTGTGCAGCTCCAGAATAAATGGGAAGGGACCCTCTGGAGAGAGCAGAGTTGGCAGCAAAGCCAGCTCCAAACTTTCCAGGCTGAATTAAGCTCGACAAGATTTGTTAAATTCCTGGGCAATTAGTTCATGGCGTCAGACTTTCCTCCTGGACTCAGAGGATGCTCTAGGATGCAGGGTAATGTTTTTCTAATACCTACTTAAGTTTCAAAATTGACGCTAAGGGAAAATAACAAATGTGGCAGATTGAGATGTTTGAATTGAGAATCCTAGATATGTTCCAGCTGTAAAGCAAAGAGATTTTGGGAGCTGGATTTACAAATCCACATGTCTGTTTTATGAGGGTGCCTAATTAGAGTGCTGCAAAAATAAAGCTATCCAGCTTACGTGCAGTGTTTCCATGCACTACCATGTGTCAGCAGGTTTAGCACTCAAGACTGTTAACTGATAAATCCCTTCTGTAACGTTATGTCAACAACAAACATCATTACAGTGAACATCAACAGGAGCCAGTAACAGAAGTGATTTTCCTCATATTTGTGAGCAGTTTCATTCTGTAAATATCTCCTTTCCTTTCGCAGTCAAATAAACAACTCTAAGATGGAAGCAGAAGACAGGTGAAAACTTATCTCTGGTTTTGAGACTGCATTTATTTACAGGAATTTAAAATCCCTACTCCTGTTTCTCTAAATTCTCTTTAATTCTGCAAATATCTTACTTATGCTTTAGATTCTCTGCTTCAGAGCTACACAAGCCTGCAGAGACTCCAGGCAAGTGCACTCAGCTGCATGCTCCAGAGCTGCGTGTCCCAGAAATGCATATGCATGAAACAAAGAACCAAACAGCAGGAAAAACATTTGGCTCCATTTTATGGAATATCTACAACGAAAATAGAAGTAGGAAAGAGATCATTTTGGCAGTGTCTCCACATTTAGGTGGACCGTGAAATGTTCAAGGCTCTCTTACTAGTACAAGAAACATTCAGTAAACAAATGTGATGTTCTCTGGGAACCAGGCATAGAAACCACCCTTATATTAACTTTGCTAGAATTTAAGTCATATTCTGCTGTTTCTTCCAGCACAGAAACTAACACCTCCATCTCTCTGAGCTGCTCTCTCACCACTGCAGGTACCTTCACACCACCCTTCACAGCAGAGAATGGATTAAAATACAAAATGTTATTTACTGATAGATCAGACTCAAAATCAGGGAAACAGGAGCAAAACAGAAAATTTGCATTACTTTAACAAATGTCACTTACTTTGACATAACCTCAGCCTCACTAAGGAAGGGTACCTTGCCCTGAATCAGAACAAAGAATACATTTCAAAGCGCACACAGGATTTAAAACATAAAGATTTGAGCAGTTACTGCTGAGATCTGTTCACTCTGTACAAGATCTTATGGTAAACGCCGCACAAACTCTTCAGGAAGGTGATGCTCATTTCCTTGCACACACAGCCCAGCCTGGCTCTGTGGGGTTCCAGCTTTCTCTGCCTGCCCCTGCACCTAGCAAAGGACACACTCAAACATTCCCATTTGTGGATGATCACAAATGTCCTCACTGGAGCCCTATGACCAGTGTCCACCACCGTTACTGATCTCAAAACACCTCTACATCGTGGTCTCTGGGCTGTTTGACACTGCAAAGCACTCACAACATGAATAATGATGCCTTAGCTATGCCCTCCCACTCTCCCAAATCTCACATGATTGGGAGCTAACTCATAATGCTTACAAAATACAAGAAAACTGAATCACAACAAGCAGGCAAGTGACAAGTAATTAACTTAGGCAAAACTCTACATCTCTAACAGCTATCACACAAAAAAGGACAGCAAGGTGATGAGGATGCCCAAGAGCACCGATGCAGCTTAGCAGCATCATGTCCCCAACCTGCAGACTGGCAAATACAGAGCAGCAGGTGCCGTGAAGATGCAGACCTGGCACTTGCACCAGGTCACAGGAAAAGCACAGGCGAAATCAGATCTCCTGCAGCATCGTTCCCACCTCATCCTGCCTCAGCAGTTTAATTTACAAGGAAAGGAAGCTCTTCAAACAGATTGCACTATGTTCATTGGTTAACAGGACACAAACATTAAGTAAACAAGTGTGATTTGTATGGGCTTCTGCAAGGAAGCCTCTCGAGGGAAACAGGGAGAGGATCAAAGGTGCATTCAATTGCTTCTATTTATTCAGGAATTCAGTAGGGTTTGAAACATTCTTGCAGGTGGAAAACACTACCAGGCATGCATGTCCCTTGCATTTATTTATATTTGTTTAACTATTTTTTCCACACAGAATGCAGGCATATTAACTGAAAATAGAGGGTCTGATCCTAAACTATACCAACATTTTAGGGCACTGGTCTCCAAATGGGAGCATGTCCCTCAGAAAGGCCAGATGCCTGTAAAGGGGAGCAGCAAAGCTGCGCCTGCGCTTTGCAGCCCTGCAGCGCCATGAGCTTGGCCTCACCTCGGCACACCCCAGCAACTTCTAACAACTGGTGGTCTGTTTTTGATCCAGACAGAGGTTAAGAACTTCTACCAGGTAATTCCCCCCATCAATAATTTCCAGGCAATAACTCATAAAGGGACAGTTTTGCTAAAGACAAACAATGGAAAGAGCCATAACGAAATTCATTCCAAGTCAAAGCATTTCCACAGTTTCCAAAACATCTCACAAATTCCACAGGGTAAAGAAAAGTTTCAGGTTTGAACCAAACTTCTAGTCTAACAACTGATGGGCTTTGAAGGTTTTACAAACCAGCAGTACACACAACATGAGAATGCAATTGCTCAGATACAGCCCTACGTTTCCCCTGCACAGCATTCGCCTGGGCGTGACTGGGCTGTGGGTGACACTCAGAATGACACACTGCACAGTGTTCTCTCCTTGCATTGCTGAGCAGCCACAGCAACCAGCGCCTAAAGAAAGTGCACACAGCACACTCCTCTCCTGCGCCTCATGAACTTTTGAACTGCAAGTACTTTACCTCCATCAATAATAAGGACAGAGGAAAAAGACAGCATCAGCTAAAAGAAATGCAAATGTGGTCATGCAAAGTGCTATAGCTGATAGCATTGCCCAGAAAATGCCTGACTAGAAAACTCTCTTCTTTTTGCTTCACACTTTTCTGAAGGACTGTTTTCTGGAGGCAGTGAGCCAGGGCAGCCCAGTGTTCAATCGAAGAGGTGATTAGAAACGATGGGGCTCAGCTGTAATGTCCTTAACTCCTGCCAAGTAGAGGATGCCAAATTGCTAATGTAAACAGCCCCTTTTGATGCCTTAAAGCCCTGGAAATTAAAGGCATTTTCCTGAAAGATCAGTCTCTGGCTGACTTTCTGTCCCAGTACCAAACCTGCTCTGCATGCAGGTTCAGGTGCTGCCTACACTAAAAGGACAGGACCTTGTACGACCAGATTTCCTTTGCAGAACTGCACATGCTTGCCTTTACCCATTGTTAAGTACATACAAATGACCACCCAGGCAGAATTTTCCTCATGCCCTAATGTAGCTCTCTCTCTAGCTGTCTGTAGCCTGGCTCATTCCGTATGCACAAGACTGCAAATGAGACCTTCTGTCAGCTCCCATGTTAAAATATTAGTTAAAACAAGCAGCATGTTACAGGGATTCAGCTCCACACAAGGATATGCCTTCAGTTCCTGGGGTGCCAGTATCACAGTTTGGGGTCACGTTTTACACTCCCAGCGAAGCATGTAAACCAGTGTGCCAATTCAATTACACTGGCTTATTAGGATTAGCAGGCAACAATCCTCTCTGCACTGACACAAAAGTTTCCTGCCTTCCATTTCTAATTTTCATGCACTGCTCCCAGTTCAAATGGCAACACAGTCAACAGGTCCTTTGAACTGTGTGGATTAGAAATGCAAAGGGGTGCTGATGCTCCCCGCTGCACCACAAGGCTCACCTGCATGGGATGAAACAGTTTCCCTAAGGGAAATTGTCCTTTCCCACAGCTGTTTGCTGGCTCCCAACATTTTGCAGCTAACAAGAAAGAGCTAACAGCATCATCCTTCACATGGCTGTGTGTATCCCACAGAGAGTAACCCTCAGCTCATGCAGTTTGATGTGCTAAATCAGGGGCCTTGCCTGAGGTTTCAGCTGATTATCAAAAAATCTGTGGGGCTGAGGTGCAGCATCACTCACTAGAATAGACCAACAACAGCCTGGAAAAACATACCTGGGAGCGTGGCCCTGAGCTGCAGGCAGCAA
The DNA here is from genome assembly GCA_013398055.1 of Ifrita kowaldi. Lineage (NCBI taxonomy): Eukaryota > Metazoa > Chordata > Aves > Passeriformes > Cinclosomatidae > Ifrita > Ifrita kowaldi. The sequence goes on from VZRS01002387.1 coordinate 188,204, forward strand.
AGTTAGAACAGCTGTCAAAACGTTTGAGCTGTGCTTCTGAAATCATGCTCTAACTAGGTAAATCTTGTGAACATAGCTTGTTTCATCCATATTTTCCTGCATATAAATTTGACGGGCAGAAACATTTATTTTGTCAGAGCACTAAAAGCCCTGCCCCTGATGTTCAGCACTGATCTCTGGCAGGCTGTAATTCGGCTCCTCCCTCCCAGTGACACTCTCCTGTTCCACTAAGGAGCACTCAGTAAAACGATGCCATGGTCTCAGGGGTTTCCTAGAAACCTGCCTCCAGCAGCACAACATGCATCCTCACAGCTGTGTTCTCCATTAGCTGTTCTCAGCCACAATATAAAATGTCCTGTGCCTACTGGTTTTTACAGACTCTAGCTGTGGCCATCTACGCAAATTTTGGGCACTTCCCAACCAGCCACCCACAGAACAAGTTTGGGAGAGGAGGGTTTTTGTGGAGCAAGAGAAAAGCAAACACTGGTGTGTGTGAAGAGCTCTGGTTGTTGAATGTGTCAAAGTAATGTTTGGATTGAGGAAAGCCAAACAGATGTAGCAGAGCTGTGCCAGGAAAGGATAGCTCTGTTACCCTGTTCATGTCTTCCTTAAAACATCCTGGTACCAGAGCCAGGCCAGCTCCTCTCCTGCCTGCCCAGCCCCAGCCTGCCTGCAAGTACCAGTTCAGCCCCCCAGGCAACTCTGCTGCCCCACGCCTGCCTGCTAGCACACAGTCCTCCCTTGCCTCCTCCAGTCCCACATCCTGCCCAAATCAGTTGTACTTTCTTCAAACTCTTCAGAGCCTCTCTACACTGAGCAGTGCTGGCAGAAGTAAGGTAGAGACAAACTGACCACTATCTGTATCCTTTTCCATCCAGACAGACATCACCTGACAGTGACAACCACAAACACAGACTGGAGATGTCTGAGCATAGCTGCCTTCAGTTTTGACTTGCCTATTTTGAAAACATGGATGCAGTTTACACTTTTAATAATTTTCGATTTGTTACGTACAATCCATCTTATAATAACAATTACTCCCCTTCCCTCTGGCATCTCCAACACATAAAAGGAGAAAAATTAAATACCTTGCTTGGAATCCTAAATATATTTTGGTTAAAAATGCTGCTGTGCTACCATACAGCTGTTACCTGCATTTCCTAGTTGTTACCCAAGGCCATTGGGCCCCTTCATGCAGGGATGATATGAGGTGCCTAGAGCACTCTGCACCTGCTGGAAAATGCCTCTCAGAGAAAAGCAGAAGGTTCATACCTTATAAATAGCCATGGTGTGAGCAACAACAGGACACAGAGACTCTGAGCAGATACTCGAACTTTCTGCATCTCTGTACCATGACATTCTCTGGGTAATGCTTTTGAATAAGAAACACAACACTTAACATAATCACCCAGGTCTGTTGCCCACTGCAGTGAAGTACTTCAGCAGTCACACTTATGCATTCACATCTAAAACTACAACAAATCACAAGCCAATTAATCTACTTTGGAACGTTTTGGGGAACAATTATAATTAATAACAATTTTGAATAGTGAAACATTTCAGCTAAAAAAAATCCATATTTGAAAAATTTGTAAATCTTCAGTTTTTTTAACAAAGCTGAAATAAATATGGAAATAAGCTCTTTGACCAGGGCTTTGTAAGTGGAGAAATAAAAGATTTTTATTTCCCTCTCACATTTGACTAAAATCAGAATGACTTCATAACTTGCCTTGGTTTACCTTACGCCCTGCTTTTTACTTCAATTTTTTCTTCAAAAAATTTGTACAACCCTTACTGACTCTCGTTTACATATTTGGTGACGTTAACAACTGTAAAGTTAGGAATTGCTCAAAACTTCTTCAATGTATTAAGTTCCAAGCTTTTCACATCTACAGCGTTAAATATTTTCAGCTGCAAAAAATCCAACTGCTTCCTAGTGCCCATTCCAAACATCAAATATCCAGCAATGCACACTGGAAGAGCTAGTGACGATAAAGGCTGGAAGATTACCAAGGCTGGAAGTTAAAAGCTGGAAAGTATTTTCTGATTTACTCTATTGTGGGAAAAAAATGAAACTTCAAAGCACTGGCCTGCAGAGCTGAAGTCTCTGATCACCTCTTTTCTTTGTGGTGGGATTTCACGGCTCTGCATGGGCATGCTGCATGCACAGAGGCACACAGTACCTGTACCCATGGGCAGCAAATCAGCACACATGTATGTCAATGCAACATAGAACACTCTGTAGTGTGCTTTCCTCCATCCGTTTTATTTTATTCCAAACCTCCAAGCTATGTCTGATGGCAGCATTTCAGGCAGGAGCTGTATGACTGTGGGAAGCAATTAGGGACACTCATAGTTTATTTTAATTTTGTCATCACTTATCCACTCTTAAGACCAGCTATTTGAGATCACTCTGCCTCACTGCCAGGAGTCACTTGAAGGCAAAGGAAGAAATTTAGAGCTAGCAACTGCATGGGACCTAAAGAAATTTTGGCTGAAAGATGGGGAAGTGGGGAGTGGAAGCAGTCAGGAGTCCATAAGACCTGGTCACCTCTAACCCCCCACTCAGGTGAACTCTGGTTGGTAGGACCCAGCGAAGCCGGGGGCAAACAGCTCCCTCACCTCTGATCCACCCATTACAGGTGTGTCAGCCACATGGCCGGGATGTTCGGCTGCTGTGACACCGAGCAGCCTCCCACACACCTCTCTGCACTTCAGAGAAACCAAAATGCTTCATGCAAAGAGGCATGTTCTCACAAGCACTTATTTGTCGCCACAATTTTTCCAAATTGTTTCTGATTTGTGTGCTTACATCAAACAGTCTTGTTGTCGAGTGCTGTTCTGTACACTCTCTACAAAGGTAATTCCCTCAAAAAACCTGCCTGTCAAATCCTCAGTTTTCAGTGCAGGCAGATAACCATGGACTTGACCTGCCAGGCTGTATCAGATGACAATCAGACAAGACCAGGGAGAGAAAATGAAATGTCAGTGCCAACTATTGGCTCTTGGGCACAGCCAGGAGAAACCAAGCCAGCCATTTGTTCCATTCTGTCAAGCACCTGCTCAGGTCTCTGACCAGGGGGAACAATGCTGTCCTTGTTCTAGGAGGAAAACAGGTGAGTACCAATCATCTCTATTCAGAAAATACCCAGAGCACAGTCTGAGTCTTTAGAACACATGCATTCATTCACAATAGTGGCAAGCTGTCAAGTTTCTTTGAGGAGCAGAAAGAAACAAGAGAAGGGGAGCTTTCAAAGCTTTTCTTTTGCAACAGTATGTACTGGGCAAAATAAATAATGAGGCAGCTTTCCTGCTCAAATCTATCATCTCCATTCCGTGGCTGTACTAAAAAGGGCCCATTCCTTGAAACACTACTGAATCACTTTTTTGCCTTTTGAGCAGAGAAGCAGGTTGTTTTAGCACAGGGAACTGAAAGGGCATAGTCATGACCTAGCAACCTTAGGAGCTCAGGGCAATCTGATGTTCTTATGAAGACTGTGAAGTCAAACAGAGTTGGTTTCCTGGTAAATAAACCACTTGAAAATACAGCTGAAAATACAGGGACAAAATCTGATAATTTTGGACAATAAGCCATTTCAAAATAAAGCCCAGAAATTGCTCACTATAAAAGTCACACAACTGACACTTTAAGCAAAGTGCATTTCTGACGTTAGCTCTAGCAAAATTAAACAACACTGCCAGACTCCTCTTGCTAGTTTAGGTTTGGATGGTTGATCAAAACATGGTTACTCACATTTAAGAGAGTCAGATTACCAACTGAAAGTGGTGCTGCTTGCTGCTGCTGTTGGGGTCAGAGCCTGTAGCTCTAAGCCCAACAAGATTCAGGTATTGAGAAATAGTCAAGTTATATTTCACTTTCACTGGGGGAGGTAGGGGGGAGTGCATGTTTAGAGAACAAACAAAAGAACTCAAGGGTACAGAAAGCAGTCAAAACTAGAATTTCCCCTTGCTTTAGCAATCTGCTAATCCAAACGTTTCCATGGCAAATATGGAAATGATTCTAGCCACAAATTTGGTCACGACTGGATGCAGGCAGTAAAAACATAAAAAATCTCCATTTCTGCATCTAGCTGAAATCAGAGAGGCATTTGTGTGTGCATTATTTGTTGTTCTGGCCCTCTGTCTTTTAGTGCTGTGGTTTTGATGGGGTTTTTTCCCCCTCATTTATTGATTTATTGCTTATGTTTGCAGGAGAATATACAAGCAGCTTGATATTCTCAAGTCCACCTCAACCATCTGTCTAAGCACCAACTACTAATGCACTAAAGAGAGGACCAAACCATCAGCTTTGTTGGCACTTGGTCCAAAATGAGCTTTGAATGTTACTTCCTGATCCCAATACCTCAAGTCCTTGTATCTTTTGGGTTTTTAAAGTGACAGTAATCCCAGATCCAGAGGGTAAATAAGGTTGGAAGAGACCTCCAGTTCCCCCTTCAAGGCAGGGTTAACTACAGCAGGTTGCTCAGGACTGTATTCACTTGGGTTTTGAGTACCTCCAATCTTGGAGACTCCACAGTCCCTCCGTGGGGTCTCTTCCAGTGTTCAGTCACCCTCACAGTAATTTTTTTAAATCTTATGCTCAAGCAGAATTTCTTGTATTTCAGTTTGTGCCTGTTGCCCCTTGACCTGCCCCTGGGCACCAGGGAGAAGAGCCTGGCTCCATCACCTCTACTCCCCTCTATCAGGTATTCACACATGCTGATTAAGACTTCCCTGAGCCTCCTCTGCTGCAGGCTGGACAATCCCAGCTCTCTCAACCTCTCCCTGTATGTCAGATGCTCCAATTGCTTCATATTCTTCACGGTCCCTCAGTGGACTCAGCCTAGTAGGTCCTCATCTCTTCCATATCCTGGCGAGTCCAGCACCAGATATAGCACTGTATCTGGATGCTGGAGATGCTGTGCCAAGAACAACCCAGGAGAGTAGCAGCCACCTTGGCTGCTGGCTCACTGTCAGCTTGTCCCCAGGATCTCAGTTAGGCTCCACCAGCATCCCAGGAATGACGGTCTGACATACAAGCGAAGTGAACATGGTGGAAAGAGGTATCATCTTTTAGTATGTCAACTCAGAATGCTGGAAACGGCAGACAAGAATTGCAACAGGAAACAATTCCTAATGAAATGTACAAATAATTGGTGGAACTGCCCCAAGCCACTCCCAAAGCGAACAGCACAAATCTCACAGACCATCCAGGGACACTTCAGTGAACAGGGAAAGCTTCTGTAGCTTTACTGATAGGATTGCAAGTCTAAAAAGCAGAAGTCTTTATCCTGCAGGACAGGGCATGTGGGTCCCAACCTACCAAGACAAAATGCCCAATTATATTGGATTAAGTTTTCACGTTTGAGCCAAGTGAATGATGTCCTCCTCTACAAACACACAAAGCTATCCTCCCCCAGAGACAAGGGCTCATGCTTGATGGACCACTGCTCTCCACTTGACAATTTCTGTGTCACTCCTGTCTTTATTGTTTCAGGCTCCCCATTTTCATTAGAACAAGCAATTTAATCTTGTATTCTTGAACAGTGCTAATATGTCCTCTCCAGCACTGCTGCTCACAGCTGGAATAACCAAAGCCAGTCCCACTGCTAACACCCCAGACCCAGCCACAAGCAGGACATGAGGGGGAGCAGCACAGGCAGAGCCATGTCATGTGCTGAAGCTGGAAGGGTTCAGCATGGGCCATTTGTGCCAACTCTGCCCTGACCCACCATGTGCTTACTGGTATTAACTGATCTCTGGAAACTCCTCAGTTTAGACATGACCTGTTTATTTTACCTACTCTTGAAACAATGCCTGGTTTTTTGCTTTTACTTTATTACACCAGAGAATCAGAGCTTCAGACACTGGTATGAGCTGCTCTACTTGGAAGAGCACATACTTACTAGCATGAGAGAGCACTTGTAGAGGTGTGGATCTAGCCCTGTTACAACTATTTCTCCAGGCCTTTGTTTTACCAGCAGTATTTAAGTACTACATAAAGTCCTGAAATATTCAAATAAACACATAAATATAATAATTAATAAATAATGTGATAATCTAATAATAAACACTTTACTCGATTAAAGTCAAACTCAGCAATAGCCAATGGAGCAGCAGCACCTGGGCACCACTAGCCAGCTGCTCTCTGGCAGAGAAGCCCCCACATCAGGCCGCACCAAGAGCCATGCAGCAAACACTTGGACAAACGATCCTTTCTCTCTGCTCAACACTTGGGCAAGAACAGCCAGAGTGCTGGTGCCAGTTTTGGACTCCCCAGACCAAGACAGACTTCAATATGGTAGAGCGTCCACCAGGATGGTTGAGGGCTGGAGGAGATGCTGAGGGAACATGTGGGCAGCACCAAGGAGTCAGTCCATCATGCAGTGGTGATTAACTTTGACCAACTATTTAACTCACAGACAACGAACAATTTCAGACTGTATTCAAGCCCAGCGCACATTAGTGTCTCACTGCTCACAAGGTGAAGTGCTAACAGTCAGTGTAACACACACCAGCAAACCACACAGATAACACATCAGAGCCAAGAGGGGATAACTCTGGTTTTGATAAATATAGCTGAACAACCACTGCCAGCAGGCATCAGCAACATCGAATTCCATTGCAAAGGTTAAGATGTGTGACCAGATCCTGGATTTTTACTGCAGGTGGCCTCCAACAAAAAGCAATGGCTTGAATCCACCAGAGCATGGAGCCAATCACAAGACAACAAAGTCACAGAGAATGGATATGTTCAGCCACAAATTCTCTACATTTAGTGGAAATCAGCTCCCAGGTTCCTGGCAGGTGGACAAGACACCCCTTGGTATCATAGCAGCCACCATGCCCAGCACATCCTGTTCAGTTCTTGCGTACTGCAGTGCCTAAACACGAGCCTCCCAGCTTCAGGTGTAACTCAGTGCTTAGACAGTTACACAGCTACTCTTACACTTAAGTAATACCATACATGTCCCAAACAACCATACAATCATGGGGGCATTATAATAACACAGAAAGGTGAACTGTAAACCACGTACACACACTCTAATGTAAAATGTTACCCTACAGGTATCAGGAACACAGAATTTTAGTCTTGCTCATGAACTTGCCACAAACAAATCTCCTGCACAGCTCTTGCCCACTTCTGAGTGATTAATTGGTGTTTGATATTTCCTACGACAGTTTTCAACTTAAATTGCAAGAAAATACATACCAACTTGCAGTTCAAAAGCATATATATCAACTGAGCAACAGATCCAGTGGAAACAGAGACCTCCCTAGAAACACCAAGAGACTGTTAAATGCAGGGGTTCTGGCAGGGAATATTTCTTAATAGCACAAATATTGCTGAAGTTACAGAGTTTTTCCTTTTGTTTTCTAAACAATACTCATTCTGTAAGGTATGGATGTGCCCCTGACAGTGTTTTCAACTTTCTGCTCAGCAACACCCTGGAATTTTTGAATTAAGCCTGAAGAAAACTGAGCAAAGCTCAATCAAATACTACACAAACCAGACCTCCAGAAAAATCAGCATTTATAGGCAATATTTATGGATTTAAGGATTAAAATCCCTGTAATTGCTGCTTACTTTCTCATTTTTCATGAGCTTCTGCTTCTCTCCTTCTTTACAAAAACATCCTAATTTTTTCCCCCTCTTGCTAATCTTTATAAAACACACATCATTAGTACTGCACGCTTGGTGTTGGATTACTGAATATGCAACACTGACTCTAACAATACTTCCTGAGACAGAAACCCAAAGGTATTGGGAAGAATTTGCTGTGTATCTACATTTTATTCCCTCTTCAAAGGGTTTATACAGCATGGGATTTGGAAATAAACAGGTCTCTTCTGCAAGTGCTCTGCATACGAAGCCACTGAGTTTTTCCTCCTTATACATGCCTGCATGAAGGATTACAGTATTTCAGATTCTTTTCAACCCCCAAGCCCCTTCACAGCAAATTCCTCATGCCCACATGTTTTTTCCACCACCTTGCATCCCACTCTCCTCTGCAAATTACCCCTCACAAAAACATTGCCAGGTTACTTGCAAGTGGCACATGTTCATTTTCTCCTCCCTTCCCCATGCAAATGTCTCCCACAGCAAATAAACCAAAGGGACAGGAAAAGCATAACAGGAGGTCTTACCTTTTGATGGTCTTCTTTGTTTCGTTTGTAGAGAAGAGAACGTACCCATGACAGCACCCATTGCAAAAGCTACTCGTGAGTTTTTGGGGAGGATTTATTTCGGCTGGGATTTTTTTTTTTATTCCTCTTACCCCACCCCTCCACTGACAGTGAACAAAATCTATGTGAAATGCCCCCAAGAACAAAACAAAACGGAGGAAGTCCAGACAAGAAAGAAAAGAAGGAAGGAGGAGGGAAAAAGCAAAGCACTGCAGCTCGGCATTCAGCAAGCGTTAAGCTTTGAGGGTTTTTTTTAAGTCAACACACATGCACTGACTCACAGCCGGCTGCACTGTTATTATTCAAAACAGCTCCCCATCAAAATTTAAATGCTAGGTAGATTCCCTCAGACCAGAGCTGGCAGCAGATGCATCAAAATATTTACTGGAGCACAGCCACATAAACACACAAGCTAATTCTTCCTCCCGTTCCCTTATGGCTCCAACCAGCAGCCTGTAGGTCTAGCGAGGGAGCATCAGTGCAGCTCTTCCAGTGAATACTAAACTGGAGTCCTGTAGACACGCTGAGGGTCTCAGGGGGAAGCCAGGGCTTCGGGCTGGATACCAACTCGGAATGAATGGAAATCTTCTGAGTGGGAAGCAATAGTGAGCAAGGCATCAAAGCCCCAGCTGCGCGGGCTGAGTGCTCCTGCTAATTAAGAGTCTGACAGAAAGGTAGAAAGCAGCAATCTCCAACAGTCTTCTCGAGCAGAGAAGGCAGAGGAAAATTGCTAAATGCAAAGGGGGAAAACAGAAAATTTCACCACAATCCTTTTCCTTCCCATCTTTTCTCACACACCAGAAACACATGCAAGACAGTTAACTTATTTTTTCTGCCAAGTATGTATGTGCACATCCTTTTCAAGGATATGAAAACAAAACTGTTGAAACAAAACTATGCAAACATCAAGTGACTAGGAGGAGGTAGGACAATTCCCAGCATTTTTTCCAGTTCTGTCATATCAAAAAATCAGCTAGACATCTGGTTATGCTTCCTCAGAAAGTTAAATAGCAAGTGCTCAGGTACAGAAGGAGTTAAATACACTGAGGCAGGTCTTAGAACCCGAAGTAATTTGCTACTTGCACATGGTGACTGAGATTAGGGCAGCATCTGTGCAAATACTGTATTTTTCAGAAGAAATTCACCACAGAACAAACCACCTTGTCTCGACGAGTTTCCTCAGCTTTCCTCTTACTTTGCAGAAGATTCCCTCAGATGCAGATCCCAGCTCCCCAAATGTTGGTGTCCCTGGAGGTACAACCCTGCCTTACCTGCTGCTCACCTGCTGCCAGCATTTGTCTTTGCATACACAGGTATATTTGCATCCCTAGTGTATATCAGCAAAGAGCTTCCCATAAGTTTTTAGCTGCAGAAGGCATTGCACAAAATAATTTATTTTTTCTTGTTTTGTAACTCAAATCACATCAGTTGAACTTTTTTGTGAGAAATGCCTGGGGGAAGGTACTATTTTAAATACCCAAGTCCTAAAATGAAACACATCAGTTTGCAGGGAATTGCCCAAGACTCGGGGCACACAGGGGCCTTTGGCATAGTGGGAGGAGCCTGTCCTGGCTTGTGCAACATTCCCTGTCTTCCATCCAGCCCCCACTCCTTCCCCCAGGCTGGCCACGGCTGAGGTCCCACTATAACTGAGGTAACCAGCTTCTCCAGCCACCAACTTCCAGATGGGGGTCCCTCAGGCTATGCTGATCTCCACCAGGCACTGAAAAGCTATATGAGAGTCTTAAGCTTTTTTAAAAAGAATCAAATATTTATATTTATTAATATTTTATTTGCATTTACCCAATAAAATATTATATAGACTACAGTCTGCACATGGAAAATCACTGCTCTTGGGACTTGTGCATTCAACAAAGGTTGGAGGGTGAACAGAGGCCACAGTCAATGTCTCCAAGATTTCAAAACCAGAATCTTCAATCTAGGCAAACTGTCACTAGCAGAAGTCAAGTGTTGAAAAGGTGTAAGGCCCCAAACAACTCAGCTGATGAGGTTTTTAAAAGGGTTTATGGTTGTTCATGTAACCTGTGTTAGACGCATGGGAGAAGTGCTGACAAGATAGTCTCGAGATCAAAACAGAAAGAACTTTACTGGCAACTTCAGGAAATTGAGGAACTTAGGCAAAAGGTTTAGTGCATCATTCAATCAACATAAAACACTTCTCAAAGAATTAACTGGGCCCATTCGACTTAGCAAACTTTAAGCCTGTTCAATTCTAAATTACTCAAAAATTCCAAGAAGAGGGAATTAGAAGAAGGAGAAAGAGAGCAAGACAGAAGAGATGTAGAAGATGACATACATAGCTACCAACTCCTGGGTTCCAGTGGTGTTCAGATAGAAATTCCAAGAGGAGGTAAGGTCAAGACATCTGAGTGCCTCATGCCCTGTGGCTTTAAATACCCTTTGGCCCTTCCCCCAGGTAGGACTTCCAGTCATCTGGTCACTCAGGAGCTATGTTAGGGACTCCAGGGGACGGGTGTGGGGCATTGCCACAGATTGGCAGGGGCAGGTCAGGCCTTGCCCTGGTGAGGCAGTGCCCTGCCCTGTACACCCCAGCCCCCGCACACATGCATTCCAAAATGATATCTCAAGACATCAATCTTTCCAGTTTCATGCAAGGCCACCACTCCACCATTTCCTCAAGTGCCCCATCTACACGTCTTTTAAATATGTCCAGGAATAGTGACTCTCCCACTACCCTGGGCAGCCTGTGCCCGTGCTTGACCACCCTTTTGGTGAAGGAATTTTTCCTCATGTCCAACCTACACCTCCCCTTGAGGCCAATTCCTCTTGTTCTATCTCTTGTTACTTGGAATTGGAGCCAAACCACACTTGCATTGTATCTGTCCTGAACTACACATTTCTGGCATTCTTGTGGGTATACACAGGAAAGTAGAGGGGGAGGTTGTTTTTTTTCATAATCCAGGAATCTTGACCATTGCCAGGAAAACACCACCTATGTAAGCACTGTTACCATGGGATTACACCTCTGGGTTATCAGCCATCCTCTCCTGCAAGGCACACATGGCCTGCAGGACTAGCAAGGGAATGCTTCAGATACATCCAGATCTTACAACTTTGGGCATTGGTGAAATTCACTCTGATGTAATTTTTTATCTCTCAAAGTGCAGCAACGAGCACTCACGTAACAGGAACACAAATAAAACTGGAAAACTGGCTGTTTACAGCAAGCCCTTGTCATTTACTCTGTATCCATCAGCTTTGTGTGCTTCAAGATAGGTTCTGCTTTAGAAAGCCTAAATAGAGCTNAGCTGATGAGGTTTTTAAAAGGGTTTATGGTTGTTCATGTAACCTGTGTTAGACGCATGGGAGAAGTGCTGACAAGATAGTCTCGAGATCAAAACAGAAAGAACTTTACTGGCAACTTCAGGAAATTGAGGAACTTAGGCAAAAGGTTTAGTGCATCATTCAATCAACATAAAACACTTCTCAAAGAATTAACTGGGCCCATTCGACTTAGCAAACTTTAAGCCTGTTCAATTCTAAATTACTCAAAAATTCCAAGAAGAGGGAATTAGAAGGAGAAAGAGAGCAAGACAGAAGAGATGTAGAAGATGACATACATAGCTACCAACTCCTGGGTTCCAGTGGTGTTCAGATAGAAATTCCAAGAGGAGGTAAGGTCAAGACATCTGAGTGCCTCATGCCCTGTGGCTTTATATACCCTTTGGCCCTTCCCCCAGGTAGGACTTCCAGTCATCTGGTCACTCAGGAGCTATGTTAGGGACTCCAGGGGACGGGTGTGGGGCATTGCCACAGATTGGCAGGGGCAGGTCAGGCCTTGCCCTGGTGAGGCAGTGCCCTGCCCTGTACACCCCAGCCCCCGCACACATGCATTCCAAAATGATATCTCAAGACATCAATCTTTCCAGTTTCATGCAAGGCCACCACTCCACCATTTCCTCAAGTGCCCCATCTACACGTCTTTTAAATATGTCCAGGAATAGTGACTCTCCCACTACCCTGGGCAGCCTGTGCCCGTGCTTGACCACCCTTTTGGTGAAGGAATTTTTCCTCATGTCCAACCTACACCTCCCCTTGAGGCCAATTCCTCTTGTTCTATCTCTTGTTACTTGGAATTGGAGCCAAACCACACTTGCATTGTATCTGTCCTGAACTACACATTTCTGGCATTCTTGTGGGTATACACAGGAAAGTAGAGGGGGAGGTTGTTTTTTTTCATAATCCAGGAATCTTGACCATTGCCAGGAAAACACCACCTATGTAAGCACTGTTACCATGGGATTACACCTCTGGGTTATCAGCCATCCTCTCCTGCAAGGCACACATGGCCTGCAGGACTAGCAAGGGAATGCTTCAGATACATCCAGATCTTACAACTTTGGGCATTGGTGAAATTCACTCTGATGTAATTTTTTATCTCTCAAAGTGCAGCAACGAGCACTCACGTAACAGGAACACAAATAAAACTGGAAAACTGGCTGTTTACAGCAAGCCCTTGTCATTTACTCTGTATCCATCAGCTTTGTGTGCTTCAAGATAGGTTCTGCTTTAGAAAGCCTAAATAGAGCTTGAAGGGACTAATTCCACTTCCCTTCTAAGTATTTTAGGAATGAAACATTGGTCAGAGTTTCTATGTTCTTTAGAATAAAAGATTTTAAATTTTCATGTTCCATAACTAACACTTGTTTCAGGGAAGCATTTTACACTTACCCAAGGAGTACTTCACTTTAAGGCAGAGGTGACTTTCTCCTCACCTGAGGAGCTACTCTATAGAGCAGTTTCTCTGTAAATTAAATTTCTATTAAAAATGTAAACATGTAAAAATCTCTATAAATAAACATAATCTTTCAGGCAGGCAACTGAGAGCATACAAGTAGCAGCCTGGGAGCTGGGGTGATGCCACTCAAGCACTGACACAGAAATGCCAGGACTGCTGCTCTCAGCTCAACTCCCCTCAACTGCAGACTGGTCAAATATCTGTAACAGGGACCCACCAGCCCCATCCCAATTACTGCCCAGTGCTCTGGCACAAAACCGCTTCCAGCCACAGTGACAAGCTGGGTGTTCTCAGCAGTACAGACAGTTACTCCTGCAATACTCTGGGCATGGATTCCACCATGAGGGATGGCAGCCATGGGAAGCAAGAGACATGCATTTTGCATTGATGCAGAAGCACCAACAGAAAATCCCCTCACAGAAGCTGCCCATGCACCAAGAGAGCTGCCCACAGGCTCTTGTCCTCTTTTCCAGTTCCCTCCGATTTATAAAGCAGTTAAAGAGAAACTGAGACTTGGCTATCTGAATGAAAAAATAAAATCAAAAGCAAGCAAGAAAATAATCCTTTTCTAAGAGAATGGTATGAGAGTTTCTGTTGCTTAGCAAATTTTTAACCAATTGCTGTTCTTAGCTGTCTGTCCCAGAACATCCATTGCTGAGTGTTTTGCCTGACCCTAAGCCCAAGGCTCTCGCAGGAGCCTTCCTGAGCCACTGCTAGCCTAATTTCCAGTGTTGTTGCTTGCTTGAATGAGGAGTTAGAGAAAGCACATCCTCCTCAACATGCCAGAGCACCTCAGACATACCCCAGTGTCAAAGGACTCATCCTTCACATCATCTCGGTGCTAAGGTTCCAAGCAGGAGCACTCCACACAGTGGCAGACCAACTAAGGAAGACCAAGGTGCAATGCATATTAGGAAATGAATAAAAATAGCTCCAACTGGATACTGAAGAGAAGAAGAAATCCTCACCATCACAACTGCATGCATACAGCTTGGGATGCTGAGAAGGCTCCATAGTGCAGCCCGTCCATACTGACCCTGCAGGACTCTAGGAAGCAGGAAAAGAGGCAAGCTCACCACTTCTCTTGCAGTACTAGTCATAATTTTCCTTTATTTCTCTGCTATTATTAAAAATAAAAATAACTTTGATTAGACTGCTCAGGCTGCAACTACACTAATCAATGCATTTAAGGTATGTTTCTTTACTGCAAATATGTATCACTAACTCACTGAAATCAGCTCTGTTCAAAGCAGGAAGATTGACAGCTAAGTCCATCTGCCTCGCAAACACACAGAGCTCCTGCAAAGACCTACAGGGATAAATGAAAGCAGGATGGGGCAATCTGCTCTGCCCTTGGAACCAGCTTGATCACAGAGACACCCAGATGAGGCAGATTTTTGCTGGTCTATACCTGTAAAAAGTGTCTGGGGATCTTTGTGGGCAATCATTTACCTTTTTGTCAATTGGTATCAATCAACCCAGACTTACCTGGTTTGCCTACTCTAGGTTTTCACAAAGTCAGAATTCACCATATATGTATTGTTTTTCCAGCAGCTACTTTTTGGAAATGTTTCTTCCATAAAAGCAACAACACTCAAGAACCTAATTTCATCCTCTTTTTCTCCATTCATGAGTTGTTATAATAAAGGGGATGTTTTCAAAGGCATCTTTTGCTCTCTGTAAGGACAACACAGCAGAACAGGAGCCATCAAAAGATCCATTACTGCACCTTTGCAGGCCCAAAGCAAATTCTCAAGCTTTGTCAGACTTCAAAGGCTAGAGGTTCTCCTCTCCATTTTGATGGAAATATATTTTTCATTACATGAAAGCTGGTGAATAATAATGCTCAGAAATCAGATGGAGTAGATGAGACTTTAAGCTTTGGGATCATCTAGATTTTTATTTAACTAAAGCAGGGACAATATTAGAGTGTTGGAAAGCCATGTACCTTTCAGTCTATAGCAAACACAGCTACGCAAAGCCAAAGTAAATGCAACAGTCACTTCATGCCACCAAACAGGGAACAAAAAGCCAGGTGGTGAGGTCTGAGCAATAAGAGGTGCTCCTTCTCTTTACCGTCCCAAGGAGGAGAGCAGAAAATGGAGCTGGAATTTTGCATCCTATTCCCAGAGCAAGCAGTCAAACATTGGTATCCTGAACTCAAGATCAGATGTCCCTGTGCAGCCCTGGCCCTCCTTGCAAATACCAAAGCAGTCTCCACTGCAGCTGCACATGGGTATGCATGGACATACACATTTGTGTACTTTAAGGAAATTAAATGAAAAAAGAACAAGGGACTGTTCAACCTATGTGACACAATATAATGAGAGCTGAAAATAAAACTATGTTATTGTCTGCTGGTTCTTCTTTGTTATAATAATAAAACTGGGAAGATCTACACAGAGCAGCCCTAATGTTTGCCCTAGGGATGTCACACTCAGACAGCTGAGAGCTCAAGAAGGGTATACTTCATATTTCTAGTGACAACTTCAACAAAACACAAGGCAGATCCCGTTTTATATCTTTGGTTGGAGTATTTCTTCTGTAAACAGGGGGAGACTGATTCCAGATAAAAAGCTGAAAGAATAGGAGAGACAAAAATCCTGGGCAAAGCACTTGCCCAAAGGGTAGCATGGAGAAATGCCTGATGGAGAGGGGGCATGCTGCAGGACCAGTGAGCACAGTTGTCCTGGCACATGGTTGTCCTGGCACACCACTGCCAGTGGGAGGGAGTGAATGACAACAGACAGGCATCAGGACACTGTGCTAAACTCTGTAAAGGTGACAAGAAGAAACGTCAGCAAGGCAGAAGACTAAAGAGACAGGAGATGATCAGAAAAGACTGCCAGCACTGCTGTGACAAAATACAAAGGAAGGTGGTGAACAACAGTGATGTGAACCCATCTGGAGAAAGGACAGAGCTGAGCAGGGTCCAGGAACCAGGAAAAAGGAAATGGCTGTGGGCACTCCAAAACACAAGGCTTTGGCAAGGAAGCTGTCAGTAAAAGGTGTGATTTAGTGACAAGGAAACACAAAAACTGGAAGAATTTCATAACAGCATTCAGCTGGGAAGGGAAGGACAGGGGTTGGTTCTGAAACCAGGCTATTGAGCCAGCGCACTCAGAGTAAGAGCGTGTCTGGCACAACCAAAGACACTAGCGAGGAGGCTTCATGCAGAGGAATCACGAACGGCAATCTTTGGTTCTCAGGATGCCATTACAGTGATGCCTGAGGAGGAAAAAGCTCACATTTCAGTAATGAAAAACTGTCTATTACCCCATGAAATCTGCTTGAATATTGTGCCAAGTGAAGCCTCGCCTTTCAAAATTATCAAATCCATGCATGAGGAACCTCAAGACAGTTTGAAGTAGAAAACCTTAAGGAACTGTCAGGCCACAGAGAAGCCTGAGAACCAGGACACCACAGTGCTGGACTGTGGAAACCACACCAGGAAGGCTTAATGTCATTTGAAAAGCAGTATATGGATATGTATGTGATGTGTTAAGGCACCTCTCACATACAGAATGAATGAATGGGTTTTTAAGGGAATTTTGACAGATAGTGAGACAGTAACAGAAGATGCCAAAAGCCTCTTCCCTTTGCATGAAGAAAGGCCAGGGCAGATGCTGCATCTCATCATGTCCCACAAAGCCTGATCAAGACTGGTCTGCGTAAGGGGAATATGATAACCTGGCTGCCAGGTGGGCATTTATTCCCGATCTCTGTGATAGCACTGACTGCCACCGTAGCAATAGTCACAAAATAGGGACTTGGCTGCTAAAAACACCACAGGGAACATCAAGCAGCCAACACTGAGTACCAAGTACATGCACAAAACCAAAGCTTAGTAAATCACCTTTTCACTTTCATGCATAAGCATTTCTATCACATCACAGCCCCTGAACATTACAGACAAACACACAGCTAAATTCACAGGCTCAGAGTGAGGCACGTTGTGACCAAGCACACAGAAGCATCCCAGGGAACACATCTGGTCACGTGTGTGATGACAAGGACATCTCTCCCAACTGCTGAGTGTGGCATGTACTTCGTCCCTTGCTCATACACCCAGCATCAGCTCAGCACTGTTGGAACTTACAAAACTAAGCAAGCTGAGTGACAGACAGGAATTCAGTGGTGGTTTGTTCCAAGAAGCATTAAAGAGAATACATCAAAGCTGTATAAAGAATGTGAACACTCAATGTCAATCCAGGTTAACAGCCAGCTTCATTTCTGTCTTGTGATAATGGTCAGAAGCCTCACTGAGAAAGAAAAGGCAGTTTTTAATTATTTGGTATTTCCATGGATGACTACTTCAGGGAGGAGAAAAGAGTAGAGGAGGCATCCAGATGATCTCGAATCTCTCCTTTCCTTTTGCTTTAGTGCACTTCACAGAAATGGACCAAATTAACTATGTACAATTCAGGTCACTGAGCAGCTGCACAAACCTCTGAATAACTAATGTGGACAGTTAACCAGCTATTTTTGTTTCACATTTCATTTCTCACTATAGGGCCTTGTAAAAGAAAACAGAAGCAGCCATTAGACACCCCTAGGTAAGTTCAGCTAGTGTCAAGTTAAATCACATCAGGCAAAATATATGCTAAATAAGAATATATTCTGTTTGTACATTTAATCATAGAATCTTTTAGGTTGGAAAAGCACTCAAAGGTAATCAAGTCCAATCATTATCTAGCACTGCCAAGTCCACCACTAAACCATGTCCCCAAGTACCACATCCACGTCTTTTAAATAGTTCCAGGGACGGTGACTCCATCACTTCCTAGGCAGCCTGTGACAGGGCTTAACAGTACCTTCAGTGAAGAAATTTTCCTTGAGATCCAATATAAACCCCTCCTGGTACAACTTGAGGCTGTTTCCTCTTGTCCTGTCACTACTATCTGGGAGCATGGCCTGACCCCCACCTGCCTCTGATCTCCTGTTCAGGGAGTTGTAGAGAGTGAGAAGCTGCCCCTGCACCTCCTTTTCTCCAGGCTGAGCCTCCTGAGTTCCCTCAGCTGCTCCTCATCAGACTTGTGCTTCAGACGATTCCCCAGCTCCATGGTCCTTCTTCTGGACATGCTCCAGCCCCTTGATGTCCTTTTTGTCATGAGGGGCCCAAAACTGACCCCAGGATTCAAGGAATGGCCTCACCAGTGCCCGGTACAGGGGGGATGGTCACTGCCCTGGTCCTGCTGGCCACACTATTCTGGTATAAGCTGGGGTAGTGCTGATCTTCCTGGCCACCTGAGCAAGTAATTGGTACTGTTTCATTCTGAATGTGCAAGGAATGCACACCAGGCATGAACACTCACTCCCCTGGTTAGGTCTTGCTAGAAGGTGCTCTAGAGAAGTCAGAATTTTTAGTTATCATTAACAGCATCACGCTTTAGGTGAAATGATGCACAACACTAACTGTATCATTTCTTAAATTAAGCACAGCTTTCTTAATGAGGACTCATAATGTTATGTTTATGTTTTATGCTACCATCTTTCATGCTGGGGAAAAAGAAAAAAAAGGAAGATTATTCCATTAAAATGTTTGCTGTTGAAGCTGGTTAAAACAATGCCGTAACATGGAACTTACCCTGGCAAGCTTCCTTAAAATAAGCATTAAGTAAACAAGCACCCACATCTCCCAAACGTCTTGCACACCAAACACCCAGGTTGATATCTCCCTGAATTTTCCATCCTGTGAATGCACATCTCCTGATGCTCTGCCTGTAAACCTGCCTGCAGTAAATTCAGAGCTTGGTTCTGACACAAAGGTGCACCTCAGTACATTAGCATCGGTCTAGCAGATCATCTGGGAATATTTTGCTTTGGCATTATTGTGAATTGAACTACACTACATCTGTGCAGGATGGAGCAGACATTGCTGCAGAGTGGACATAAACAGGCTTTGAAGTTCAGATGTGGCACCTGCCCTGAATATCCAACCAAAACTAGATTGTACCTGATACCTCGCAATAGCTACAGCAATTCCAGACAAAAGCAAGCTTAGGAAGGGCAGTTGTTTATCAGTATCTATGAAACAATCACGGGAAATTCCATCATCCCTATGGAAACCACAAGGTCTGTGACACTACTGCCAGCAGTCAGTACACTAAAGTCATCCACCAAATTAAAACAAAGACTAAATTGTACCATAAAGCTCATCATTACAGCATACATACACAAGTAATGTAAATTAAGTGGTGTTGCTCTGAGCTTGCAGTTCTTTTATGTTTTTGTTTTTTGTGACAGTTTCTTACGCACTTCTTGTAAACATAGCTATGTTTTGTTAACCATACTTTATTGCTTTTCATTCCATTCTCCTAGGCGGAGACGTTTGATAGATTTTTCCTTTGACCAGTGTGATTGAGGGGCGGTAATTTCTCCCTCCAATCCACGGTGGCTTCTAAGAATATATATAATAAAGCTCAGGGTCTCTGACCCTCTCTTTTCTTGCTTCTCTTCTGACAAGGTGTCTGCATGGTTCTTTTCGTGTCCAACTGCGACAAAGTGGGATTGGGGACGACTGAGAAAGTAGTGTAATAGTGTGATCTACAAACTGAAACCTCCTTACCAGGAGACCCATGGGACAAAATAAGGTTTGTTCTACACTGGATTTCACAAAAAGAAATAATTTCAGGTAGCTTCCAAGCTGTTAAAATAACTGACATTTCCAATAAATGTTTTCAGGACTTATGAAGTCCTGAAATCTTAATGGGAGCCAAATCCAACCTTCCTCTGACCAAAGGAAAACAGCATTCTTTTTGGGAAAAAAAGTTTGGAAAAAGAAATCTGTTTCTTAAGGCAGTTTTTATCTAGATTAAGCTGCATTCCTACATGGCAAAACTATGTAGAGCTACAAAGATATGATGTGAAAAATACACTGGTAAGACACTCAAAAATCTTGACATATCTGGAGATTTCTGCATTTTGCAGAGTATCACATCTTTTGGGGAGTAACTGCAGCATCTCTGTTAATATGAGTCTCTCAGCAGCACCAGTGAGTATTTCCATCTGTAACTCCATTTTAACTTCATTTTTGTGAGAGAATTCACATTAAGGTCACAGCAGATGAAGAATGCTTCTAATAAAAGGGATATATGCTATTCCTCCCGTGCTAGCTTGTGGACTGAATTACTACTGTTACAATTATATAATAACTTTTATCTTGCTGCTGAAGTGCTCCCCAAATCACATTACTGGTGGCAGATATTTTCAAATTCTGTTCAATACACCAATCCAGATACTCTCTGGAGTTAATAACTAATTAAAAATACTCCATTTCAAGGTGTACCAATGGAAGGGTGGAGACAGCTCTGAGACACATTGTGGCACTACTTCCACTGCTGGCAACACACTAATGTGTGCAATAACCAGAACTAAAGCAAATTCAAATGCATATATTCAGATCAGAATGTCTGCACTACTTTCAGGTTACTCATTTGAGGGTATCTTCAAGACTGAGCATCAACTTTTTGGAATACCTCACCTTCAAGCGTGAGCTCCAGGCAAAGCTGGATGGGGCTTGGAGCAACCTGTCTAGTGAAAGGTGTCCCAGCCCATGGCAGGGGGTAGGAACAAGATGGTCTTTAAGGTCCCTTCCAATCCAAACCTTCTATAGAATATGATTCTGAGGGTTGAACAAGCCAGGCTTATCTCTCAGGCACAGAAGTGCTGACAGGGAAGCAGTCTCCCTGCTGTGCTACCAGGGCCAAACACTCAGCGGCAGGAAGGAGCAGCACACCACGCACTGCAGGGAGCCTGGCCAATTTCACATATGCACAGGGGTCAGTCAAATGTTCCCACACCTCATGCACAGTCCCCAAACCGATGTATATGGACAAAAGGAACAAAATCAGTCTCTTGTCTATCGAGCGCTTTTCAAACATGCAGAAAATGCATTGTTTTTGCTGTTTCCCCCTCCTCTATCCGCATCCAGAACATATTTCCAGGAGTCCAAGAAGCTGAGCCATACTTAGATTAGTGCAAGTAGTATACAAATTCTGTTCCTTGTTACAGGAGACTTATTTTGACCCACAGACCGCATGCACACCGAGACAGGGCATTTATCTTTTTTGGGCAAACCAGGTATCTACTGCAGCAAACACAGGGTTACCGGCTGCTGTCTGACCTGTTTGGATTTCTTGCAGGGGAGTCAGTGTTTTACTCATATACTGGAAAACGGGTGATTGATTAACATTTCCATAGATCCCTCCTCAGTAAAACCCTGCTGCTAACCTGAACAGAGTGGGAATTTTTTCATCGTTGTAGAGGAGCAGGGTGTCACTGGGGGTGCATCTCAGCGAAAGCAAAGCTACACAAACCACTGCATTACCATGGAGCTCACATTAACTACCTACACAACTACAGATTGGCAATTTTTGCATGAAGCTAATCAGTAACTTCTGAGAAGTTACATGCAGATCAGTAATTCCAGTCAGCTCTTGTTTGCTTTTCAGATGCCCTCCAGTTGGCTTCCGCAGCAGACTTACTCCTTGGTTTAGATTTCATCCTTGCCAAAGCAACAACAGCAAAAACATTAATAGCCAATTTACATGAAACAAATCTTCTGTAATCCTCTCTCATGAAGATCGTCAGCAAGATTTCATTAATCCAGTGGAAAAAGCCCTGGAATAAAGCAGCCCTGAGGAACTTACAGGATTCAGGTTGGCTCAGAGATGGGCAGAAGGCTTTGCAGGGCTCCAGAGCAGAGGAGCACCTACCAATGCTGCTCTGCCTGTACCTTTACCCTCCCCAATTTACAGAAGGCCCTGGATGCAGCAACCTACCCCCCCAGCACAGCCACAAATTGCAAGTAAGTTTGAGTATGAACAGGGGCATAGAGAGACAGGCAGATGTCTGTTTAAGAGGTTTAAGCTAAAGCTGCAAACCCTAACTTGACAAACACAGAACAGCACTATCCACTAAGTCATTTTCCCCCCTATGGCATTCAGACTACGGTACCATTTCAAAACCTAAAATACGTATTATTTTCTCTTCAATGAGTCTAAATGAGAAACACTAATATTGCCCTGACCTTTCACATGAAAAAATAAAAAACCCTCCAAATTCACTGAACAACACCAGAGAAAGAAATGGGAATGAAAGTTCACTGTTTCTGGTCTTAGTGGAGTCAATGGTTTCACTTCTGCAAGATACAAAAGTAAAAACACACAAATAAAATTATTTGTTCCTGCTGTGGGTATGTAAATCTAAGACTCACCTGACCTCTTACAATAAACCATCTACTGGACCTTTCCCAGCCTTCTAATATGGGCCTGGCAATCTAAACAAAACAGTGTCCTGCAATAACTAGGAATTATTGCCAATGACTTGGGAAGAGATGGAAAAAATAAGGAGTAAAAAGAAAAGAAATCCTTGTTGCGCCAGGATCAGCCCTACTCTACCAGGCTAAATTCTGAGAAAAGTCACAATGACAATTTCATTAATTGCTGAAATTTGAGAAAGTGTTACATAAAAATTGAGCATATTCTCTATTTTTTGGGCACAAAACTTTAAAATTCACTCTAAAAATACATTAGTGGGAACAAAATTACTTCCTGAGTCTCCTGGTTATTTTTCTCCTTGCTGCCATTTACCTGAAGACTCAGATTCCACACTGAAATTTAGATTATGCTTTGTTGAATACTTAAGATGTACCTAAACACATGCATAGCCATTGTTCTAGAAACTGGATATAGAGAAACACATGTATATATCCAGCTGCAGGCTCACCCTTGTAAGCAGAGCTCTGGCACAACTGCTCACAGCTCCAGACAGTGAACATAGGTCAGCTCACACGGCTGTGTGTTCCTAGTGCTGCCCAACATCCAAGCGGGAGGTCAGCTCCTACTCCAAAAGGCCAGAAGGAGCTGTCTTCAAGTTCAAGCTGAAGTAGAAGTTTAACCTAGCTAGCTGTGGCTCTGAACAATGAACAGATCTCAGAGGCACTTTTTCCAGCACTGAGCTGATACCGAAGAAGGGCTTATGCCAGGGCTAAGCCTGACGTAGTGCTGGAATTCTCCATTTGAAATAAGAGCCAAGTTGAAAGGGGCTTTGCCACTCATGTCTGATTCACAAGTCAGCTTCATGGGATAGACATTATAAAGCTACAAATTGATTCATTTTGCAGCAGCAGGGAAAAAAATAAATAAAACGAAAAGCATTCCTAATAATTTAATTTCTTTTTACCGTGGCAAATACACAAACCTTTCTGCCAGTAAATCCATGCTTCTTAGAGAACTGATGCACTGTAAATCTACAACGCCAGGACTTGTGTTCTGGTTGTTACAGAGCCATTCAAAAGCAATTTCTCTGTTGTTTCTTTATTACCAATATTTATTACAATTATTTTTCATACCTTCCTGTCACAGGCAAAGTAGCTGTGCCTAGCATTTAAATTACAGCATTCAACAGCTTTGTTTATGCAAATTGATACTTAATATATTAACAAGGCATGGATTAGCATAAGATAAGCATTCACACATGAAAATGACTGGTCCAGAAAGCAGCAAAGGAGATCAGCGGCAACATATGCATTTGAAATTGTTGCACCAGTACACTCAATCGAACATTAGTAACATTTTTAAATGAATGTCACATATAAAATATGCTGTGCCATGTCATAGATAAACCTGAGAAGGCACTTGCTGCTCTGGTGATGAGCAACAAATCTCTCCACTGGATGACTGAATGAAGTTATAGAGATTCATGGCCTACAAGAATAGAGGATAAACTACGGCTGAGAAAAGCTGTTTTCTACAAAGAGCTTATATGCCCTGACTCTGCAAGATGCTCAATGCAGCTCAGAAGCTGGGAATGGAAGGGGTCCAGCTCTAGAAAACAAACTCCATAAGCAAACAAACCATTACAAGCAGCAAACTTGAAACAATTTTAGATAAATTCTACTTGTGGATAAATATTCTGTATTTCACATGCACCAATACCAAATCTTTCCTCCTTCACTAATCAGCATCCAAATATCTGACACTAGCTTTATCTTGTGCTCAACCTAGAGGATGAAGTCTAATGCTACCTCATGCACATATTGCCAGTGTTCGCTGTGCCTCAGTTGCACCCTGTGTCCAAGGTCAGACAGCAATGAAACTGGAATTCAACAGGTTCCAAAGCAGCTGAAGGAAAGAACTGAGCTGTAGGGCATCACATGGGATGATGAGCAAGATTAATAAAATAACTGAGAGGTTTGTTACAGGCTTTGCCTTTAGTCTCACAATCAGCTTTGCCCACAAATGTAAAAATACCTGAAATACTGAATTAGGGTACAGAGGGTGAGCACACACACAAAGAAAAATCTTACTAAATTATTCGATCCTTGGCCTGCTTAAAGTTAATAAAGCATCACTTCACCAAAGTTGTCTTCCTGAAACACTGGGAGGCATCACAGGCTCATTAGATTTTGGATGATCTTGAGTGAGCAAAATTTCATCCAGCATTTCCTCTCCTCCTCATGGCAGGTTTCTATCAAGGTGATGTCTGACCTCCACTTTGCCAGGTGAGCACTGACGCTGAGAACTCATCAAATCTGAGAAATGTCTGCTGCTTTTGTCAATAAATTGCTTCTTGAAGTCCTGCTGAATTTTTCAGTGACCTCTTGTTCCTTTGGTGCCTGAAAAAATTTCAAGCTTTTTAACTTTTTCTTCAGTATTTTCTCCCTTCAGCTTTGCTTTGCTGCCTTCTCCTACACTACACTCAGTCTTGCTCTTTGATCTTCTGATCCTTTTTGTAATTGCATCTGATGCCTTCACTCACCCAAACCTTCCCAAAGTTCTTTTGGGAGGCTGAATTTGAAGGATTGCCAGGCAGAAACGCATCACTTTCCAGTGAATACAGTCTTGACCAGCAGTAAAGCTGCAAGAGCCCATATTTTCCAGCCTGACTGCAAATGTAATTAAATATTCACTCTCACTTTCTGTTTAATGATGGTGACTCCAAAGAATTCAAAGAGTTATTTTGGTTGTAGTATTTTCTAGTTTATTCCCTTCAGAGGTGGAAAGATTTGAACTAGATGTTCTATCACAGCTTCATCACTATTTGGAGATATTGGATAATACACAACTTCAGATGTACCATAGTTGTTCGCTACAATTAATACTTCCTTTTCATTTTTTTTTGCCATTAATATAACTTTCCCACAGCCTAGTTAAGTGCTGCAGCCTGTATTTATTCTATCACTGATGAGTTATTGAAAAAACCACTACAGCAGACCAACATAACTGGTCTTTTCTATAGCATTAGAACTTACTGCTGAATTCCAAAGTATCTGTATTTGTTTATTATGAGTTAAAGACCTTTCCAGGTCCAGGAATGCTGGGATCCACACATCCAATAGAACAACACTGCTAATGCACAAGGGCTGTTAACTTTGCTTACATGTTTTTAAAATTATTACTTGCTTTCTCTCCAATTTGCCTTTCAGTAAAGCAGGCCTCTCTTGGGTTACTACTCATATCACTTATCCACCCCAAGCTGAAAGTCTGAACAAGCAAATCACAGACATGACCTTGCTTTCTTCACTGCACAAATGACAACAACAAAGCCTGCCAAAGTTTACAGAAACCAAGCTTGCATTTCTCTCTGTGATAACCTGTCATAAAGTAAAAAACACTTCATCTAGCCTCACAATACTATTCTGCTAGCCTAGACAGGTTGTCCCTTCCATGCTTTTGTCTTTATGGCATCAGCTTTTAGCCACGTAACAATCCCTTTAGCTTATTAAATATTAACAGATGTAAAAAAATAGTTCAGGACAGCTTTTTGGAGACCCAGCTGTACCAGAAGCTCATGTGAGGGGGATGGAGCAACCATCATCAGAAGCACACCGCCAGTAGGCCCTTGACTTCCTGAGACCCACGGATCATGCTCTACTTCAGGTTCAGTTCTGTGGGAGCATTCCCTACAAAACTCCTGTTAAGTTGGGATACTTGGGACTCTGGACATCAGTTTGCTTTTAACCTTTTAATCTTAATGTTCTAACCTTTCAATCTATTTTCAGAGGCTTAAGAGAGTCCCAAGATCTGTCACTTATGTCGTAAAAGACGGACTAAAAGGAAGACAGGAGCATTCACTGCATATGATGAATGCTGACAGAAACCCCTGTGCTGGTGGCATAAGGATGCAACACAAACATGCACACCAAGACTGTACCAGCCACCCTTCCCGAGGTTGTTGGATCCCACTGGCATCTTCCCAGGCATGATTAGGCAGCAAGCAGCCTAGACCTGCATTTTCAACTGATGCATTGTGAACCCAATACTCACCAAGAGTCTTGGTTCTAAAATCCAGTTGAAAACTCCTGAAAAGCAAATCTGAAGATGTTCACTCATATAAAACAGTAACAAATATTTCACACTAGTAGGAGCTGAGGATTAACAAAGCCTAACACTGGTGCAGTGCAGCTCTGGCGCATTATCAACCTCCCAAACAAGTAAAGCTGCATATCCATCCATCCATCCATCTAACACTGAATTATCCCTTAAAAAAACCCCCAAAACATCAGCCCTACAGAGAATTTTGTCTCCCTGAATAACTGCTAACAGATCATCTTCAGGGCTTGCAAAACAAGGTAGAAGCAAACTGCAAAGCCAACAGGGTATGACTAACAACTAAATAATCACATCTCAGAGCAAAGCCTAAGCAAAGAAATCGGGAAATTCATCAATTCGGAAAATGCTGGTAGCCAAAAAAAGCAAGCAATGCAAATTTTATTCTGTATTTACATCAGAGACTTTGGACAGTACAATTAGCTTGAGGGTAGGGCATACTTTTGTGGGTGAGATATCAACAGAAACCACCTCACAGTCTTAGACAAGGACTCTGAAACGTGCTGTGTTCCTCCTCACTGACATTACTGCATCTCATTCTTCTCAGGAGAGCAGAATTCATCAGTAAAACATACCACTTTGTCCCAGATAATGCTGGGACATTCCTTAAAGTCAGTCATACTTGCAAACAGTTTGTGAATTTAGCTAGCATTACGAAAAATTTCACCCAAGATACTGCAATATGTCACTAATGTCCCATTAATAAGTATCCTGACATGGTTACTTTCTTTTATGTCTTAAATTTAGTCCATGATGGTAAAAGGTGCCAAAGTGCCATGCACGTACAGGAACAGTGGAACAGCACAGGATATTGCTGAGTCAGACACATTTATCTCACAATAACTCTTGATAGAAATCAAAACACTTCAGAACCAGAATGGCAATGACAAAAGCTACGGCATTTGTATTTGATATGGTAACTCAGTGTAAAATTCAGGAGAACTCACACTACTTAGCCCACAGCCTAGCTACAAACTTTAGCTCTGCTGAAGACATTTCTGTCCTTCATCCCTCTGCCCCAAATCCCCCTCTCCTTTCTGGCCATGGGTATTTCTGCAGCAAGGCTCTGCAAGGCACTGCCTAGTTCCAGTGGTCTAACATGAGTGCACTGCACAAGGACAGCCTTGGGCCCTGGTACAGCCTGAATATTATTTTTATGTAGCTTCTTCTCTGTAATTATCAAAATGTCAGCTCAAAATTGCATGGCAGAATTTCACTTCATTTTTAGTTCTGTGGAAGAGACTGTGGCTTTTTAAAAGTTCACTTGATATCAAAACAGCCTAGAAAGAGCAAATGTAATTAAAATCTTCTTGTGGTTATTAGAAGTTTAATCACCAGCAGCCAGTAAAAGAAGCTGCAAATAACATCTTCACTGCCATCAGAAAAACAACTCATCTGCTCCTGGCACATAGAGCTGCCCCCGGGTTTGATAACGTCTGTACTTTCACAAGTTAGTTATTATGGCTATAAGCACATGGAGATCACCAGCTGCCCAAAAGTACACCATAAAGCACAAGAAACGAACTATGTCTAGCTTCTAACATTTATTTATGTATTTCCAGAGAATTCCTGATCAGGTGTTCGTGCTCAAAACAACGTTTTCAACTCACATAGAAACTACCATAACTGATGCTGCTCCAGACAGGGGTTTGCAACCAGCCAGCAACAGACGTACACGTTACACAGGCATGACATATCTCTCTAGCTCTTCTTTCGTAATAAAGACTGAAAGGTGACTGCATGGGCCTCATTATTGTTTTCAAGTTATGTAGAAACATTTCTAGCAAAGTAGTAGCTCAATAAGGACAGAAATAAAACATTTGTTATGCTTTTTCCATTTGTAAAAAGAAAAGTAAACACAACAAAGGTAAGCTTCAGTAAACAAAAAACAAGCTCCATGTGCAGTACATGAATGAAGCATGTCAGACTGTATCATCCAACCGTTACAAAATACAGTTTCATTTCCCCCTCCACCCCTGATTTTTATGTGAGCTTGCAGAGCATAAGCACTGCCTCGCGATATCAGTTAATATTCAGAAAAGGGTATTTTCAGGAACAGCTCCCAGAATTACAGTGGGTTTTTCATGGTTGTAACACATAGAAATAGAGTACTTAAACTGCAGTGAGACACCCACTGACAGCATTTCTATCTCCAAGCTTTCTGCTCCATCTTCAGTGTTACATTAGATAACCTTCCTTCAGAAATATTTTCTCTTTTCCTAGAATGAAACAGTTCTTAGCAGATACTCCTCCTGTTTTTCTCATGGTCACTGATAACGTCTCTCTCTTCAGTGGGGTTTCAATGCCTTCCAATTTAGTATCGCCTGCAAATTTCATTAATTTCCTGTATAACACATCTTCCCAAACAGTAACAAACTTGAATTAAGCCCTGCAATTGATTCTGGCAGCTCTCCACCATGCCACCTTGCCCTCCCATGTCATTGTGCTCCCTTTGTGTCACATCTTTCAGCCAGCCAGCCACACTGCCATGGTCCTACTTCAGGCCAACTGTGACTCTTAATGGAAATCTGAATGAGGAAATATGAACTGAATTATTACAATCCAAATCTATCACATTAGATGCATTCTCTTAATCCACTGAAGCATTTACAATAATAATTGACTAAAAGTAAATTGGTCAAGATCATTCATAGATAAAACCTTGAGACAGAGCACTGGAGAGAATGTTAAAGAGGTGTCTGAAGAGAGGAAATATTTTTAAAAAATGCAATGCAATCCAGCTAAACTACTTCAACAGTAATTGCTCGATCAGCTACGCTAGACTAATTATTTAAAATAAAGAAATAAGAAGGAGACAAATATTGTTAATCAGACCACTACATGGAGACTCAGGGTAGATCTGGGGAAACTGTTCCTCTGGTTCAAGCAGTGGGTACAGCAGCCAGTGCAGAGGCTACTGAACAGGCTTTGATGACGGAAAGTCCAGAGCAAGTAACCTCCCAATTCATTACTTGTACATAAATCCAGTATCTGGAGCCTTTTGTCATTGCCTGGGAAGATCACTGTTTGACCCTGAGCATCCCATTTAATTTCTTCAGGGCTCATTTGCATCCCAGATGTTTTACATGTCACAGATTGTGTTGCTTAATGATGGAGCTGATCCTCATTGTGTGTGACACCAGGCAAATGAGGGATACACACAGTGAGTAAAGCAAGCTCAGGCATGGCCCAGCACAAATGCACCAAACTGAGGTCTGACAATTCAGCTGCATTTGCACACCTTGCACCAAGCACCATTTCTGCTAGAAACACACAGCCACAGAACACTTATCTGAGCTGCACTGGTGGCCGAGCACAGCACAGAGGTGATGGCCAGGAGCAGTGACGCCCCAGGGAGCCTGTCAGCTCCCAAGCTCTTGTTTAACAGTGGGCTTCACCTATTCTCATGATGCTGCAGTTGATTTCCAACATGCACCATGACCACAAGTGTTAAGAGACTTATACTGGTTCCTTATGATTATCCACATTTCACAAACAACCTAAACCGTTTAAAAGAAAATTTCCCAAATATGGGAATTCCCGCAACATGGTCTCAAAACACCAAAGCAGCACTGTTGTGAGGCTCCAAGCTCAAAGACACTGCAAAGGGAAACTTACTTTTGTCACATAGAGAAACCCTTACTAACTCTAAACTCCTTCAAGTTCTGCATTGCCCTATTGTGCAACAAGCATTTAATAAATGTTATTTTACAATTCTCTGCTTATTTTCAGCACTTAAAAAAGCACATTCTGCTCTAATGCCTTCAGCTTTCACTTAACAGCTAGCACTTTAGGAAAGTGCTAGAAGTACTGAATAGCAAACATCAAACAATATCTAAAGATTAAGTAGTATCCAGGCTGTTAAAATATGCTAACAAAATTTCCACAATTCCACAAACAAGTTTCCACAGAAGCTTGACTTAGGTTTTGACATACATCAGTATGCATCCTCCACTGGTATTACCAAAGTCTTAAAATCATCAGAATTCAGGGAAGACATATAGCCAGCTGCTCATATTAATCAGTTATGACCTGACTTGGATGTAATCCAGGCTTCTATTATTTACTACTGACATATGCTTAATCATTTTTTTCCTACCATTTCTGCCCGATTTGTAAGGACTCTAACAAGAATACTAAACACAAGACATTAAATTTATTTTTACTTGATTACGTTGCCTTATGCAAGAATTCTATTTGGATTAATGCAAGGAAATCTATTGCCTTGCAGCTCTGAAAAGTTTATGGGAAATGACTTAATATAAGAAGACTTTTCTTCTAAGTGCAGTATTTGCGTAGAGGCAGCTCGAGCAGTCTCTGTTGGGCAAGCTTCACATTTCACTTCTCAGGTACGCAGTCAAACCATAAGGCTCAGGTATGTAACGTGCTTCAAGCTCAAGCACCTGCAAAACAACGCTGTTGCCATCGTGCTGTAAGCCCAGCAGCACCTTTTTCTCTCACATGTGCACTGCTCAACATTGGCCAGGTGAGGACAACAGTCTCCCAACCTGGAGATACTTTTTCTCTGGAGGCAAAATAAACTTTTTATTACATCTCCATAATCCAACTGTGTAAGGCTATACTATGAGTAACACTTTTTGTAAAGGTTATACATGAAAGTGGCATTCTTAATTAACCATGTTACAGGATTCAGATGACCCTTAATTACTACTGTGGCATCTAAAAAGGACATTTAATATATAAAGAAAAAACCTCTCTTGTTTTCCTGATGACCAATGATATTTTCCCATCTCTTGAGAAGTTGCTAAGATGATGTTTATTTTTCTTTATGTACAGTAATGCATGGTCACAGTCTTAATTAATTTTAAGGGAGAAAACCCAGACTGATTATATTTTTTCCTTTTTTCGTAAGTGAAATTCACATAGTTCAGTGTTATGATCAAAATCTGCCAATATAGGTAATTCTAAAAAAGCAGCAATTGTTTTCAACCAGTTAGTCATTACTTTACAGAGAAACAATGTTTTTCACTCAAGTTTCTCATGTGAAAATACTTCTGGAACTTTTTTTTACCTCATGCATTTGAATTGAAAACAGATTCTAGGAGGAAAGCCTTTTTAATAACTTTTTTTTAAAGAAAGGTATAATCATAGATTTAATAGTCTCTGTGGTTACTGAATACAAGCCTTGCTAAGGAAATTCCTCCCAGAAGCAGTAGAGGCTGAGGCTGTGCTACAGGAGACAGTGAGGGACTCACCTGCTGCCATTTCAGGACCTTTCTAAGTCTTTCTTTCTCCTGCCCATCCAGGACCCCCAGGCACAGCCAGGCAGGCTCCACAAGGGAGAGCTGAGCCAAGCTCTACACACTTCTTCCACAGAAGGGCAGCATCTTTCCTGCTTTACGTGCCATGGGTTGCAGCATGCACTATGCTGGCAGGAGAGATGCTATCCCCTGGTTCCCTGCCTGAGGCTGCGGCAGAGTCTCTGTGAAGGCACTCACTTGTCACCTCTCCTCCACCAGCCTCCAGTCGTCAGCCAAGCAGTCACTCATATCCAGCAGACCTCAGAAGTCACCACGGGTCCATGCACACAAAGCCACCTGGACTTAGTTAATGCACCACACTGTCCTCTCCCATCTGACATGCTGGAACAGACACCATCAGCTCTGCAGGGCACCATCCTTGGCTTGCAAAAACCATACTTGCCTTGCTCTTTCCACAGTTAGCATGATCCAAACAGAGTTACGAGAGACACAAGATCTGCTGCAGCTGGTTGGCTCCAAGTATGCATCCTACTGATCTAAAATATCCACACAGAGCAAGAGGCGCTTGGGTCCATATGAAGCAGAGACACTATGATTTATTCATCCCATGCACCATTATGTTCTAGGCTATAGTTCTTTCTGTCTTATGCGACAAGAAATTCAGCTGACTTGAGGTCCTCCTCCAACAGAGCAACTGTGCTCTCAGAAGTCTGGTACCTCATCTCCATTTTGTCACTCTTTTTTATTTTCAGCTAGTGCAAGTGATTCCTGCTGAAGGAGTTTCTGAAGACTCTGCCTTCTGCCCCTCTTCCCCATGAGGGCAGGCTAACAGTCACCCCAAGTGCTGAGGCTCCCACTTGGAGACAATAAATACAAGAAA
Source organism: Ifrita kowaldi (assembly GCA_013398055.1). Lineage (NCBI taxonomy): Eukaryota > Metazoa > Chordata > Aves > Passeriformes > Cinclosomatidae > Ifrita > Ifrita kowaldi. Next base: position 220,607 of record VZRS01002387.1, read on the forward strand.
TTAATTTCTACATAACTGTGGGGTATTGCAGATAGCAAGCGCTGAGACTGCTCTGCCTTCTCTACCCTAGAAATATCCCCCAGGTCAGAGACTATGAAAGCGCAACTTTCAACTCCACAAATCATCATGAAATTGCCCATTTAGTTTTCATCTTGGGATTAGGGCTGAAAAATAGCATGAGAAAAAATGGAGGGTATCAAAATCCTTACTGCCTGCTATTCTCTTCATTGTTGCAGATGTTGTGGTGAAATGATCCTGATACTGCTGTGAAGGCAAAGCTTGAGAGTAGAGCGTGCTATGCCAAGAGCTGCTGGGCTGTGCGGAGGCACATCCCCAGGAAAACTCCATGCAGGATGCCTCTCCCTGCCTTCGGGGTGTTGAAAGCAGGCTGGGCAAGCAAAGTGCACTGCCCTTCCTCTCCCTCCAAAGAAGGTTTATCATGACACTCAGTTAACCCTCTGCTAAAAGTAAAGGGGAAAGTCCTGTCTTCCTGACAAGTTAATCATGGTAGCATAGAGTTGTTAGTATTTAGAAGCAAACACAGACACTGGGGTTAGCAACAGGACTGACACCAATGGCAAGGGCCATGACAAGGCAGAAAGGCAACTTCCATGCCACAAGTCCAGCTGAGCTCCTCGAGGGGACTCGTACAAACACACACAGTAACTGCAAACCACCAAAGAGTGCACGTCCTCCATGCACTGTGTATTTGCAACATAGCTAAGTTGGCAAAATTCTTCCCTATTCTGAGGGCGTCTAGAAAAGAAGCAGATGGATAGGACACACATGGAAACAGAGAAGTAGGGGTCTTTGTTAACACCTCCAGGGGAGACAAGAGGAATTTGAATTCAGGGCAGCAGTTCCCACATGTAGGAGTAAAAGGCATCATATACAGGGGCGGCAAGTTACGCGACTTCAACTTGCCTCTTTTTTGGCTATTGGGAGTGAAGGGAGTACAAGTTTAAAAGACCCAAACACAACAACACAGCCAATCCGTAAACATTCACTTTGCTATACAAAAAAAGGTCATATTTACATGCTGTCAAACCCCTTCAGGCTTCTAATCCTGCCAGTGGCATTAGAATGTGAAATGACCGAGCTGTATTCTTGTCTGGAATTTGGCAATCAAAACAGCTCTAGGAATTTACTGACATTACAGCCAGTGGAGTGAGCTAGAAGAGAGTGCTGCCTGATGGCTGGCTGCATCTCCTCTTCATTAGGAAACACATTAGGAAACTTAGCTAAGGCAAGTGGGAGTTGACTTTTCATAGGACAAACAGAACTTGTATTTCCCAGGGATGAGCAATAAAAGGCCAGAGAGGCAGCTGACCAAGTTAAGCATACCCAAAATTCAAATTGCATATTCAGTACTAGACTTTGCAATATATTCAATTAACATTTAACTATACAGTGGATTTTTAAATTCCATTAAGTTATTTCCAGCTGAACTCTTTTTCTGCTCACAAATATATATGCAGTGTTACTGATGATAGAACATACTCACAGATTTATGGCATCACCTACTATTTTTCCAACTGAATTCTCCGGAGTGTGAGCAGACACACGGAAACTGGGGATGCTACAGTGGCACACATGAGAGCAGAGGATGTGCAGAAACCAACTCAGGGGACAAAGGTGTTAAAGACGAACACAAAGAGAAATACTGAACAAGTTCAAGCTGCCATTCACGGAATGGCACCCTGTGGGAAAAATACTGTGCACTCATGTAACTGAAGGCTGTGTCATAATGCAAGCTTACAGTGGAGGGGAATAGCATTGCACAAACACTACTAATTCTGCCATTCTACTTCAGAGCACTTGACATAGTTTAAAAAAATGTGATGGATCCCAGTGTATTGCGTAAAATTTTCTCTTTTCCTAGAAGAGAAAAAAATCCCATTCTGTGCAACCTGAGGAGGATCTGCAGACCATGGCACACACCTCTATCACTCAGCTGAAGGTCAGTCTACAGAAGCAGACATGAGAGGCAGGTACTTATCCCTCTGTGAACTGGCTGCCCCGAAGATAATGTAACAGCATGCCTAACGAGTTTGAATAGCCCCATTTTACATATGGAACAGATACTAATACAGTGGATTTTTCCTAAGAGATACATGGCTATTCACACAGGTTATCTTTAGCCTAACAAGGAGGCTCTCTACAGACTCCTCATCACAACCAACCATCAGAGCCTAGCTCTGGAGTATGATTCACTGCAGCTAATTGGGGTCCCGCTCTCAGTCCCTCTCCACAGGGGCTGCTTATCCCCTGCTCTCTTTACAGAGGCCCCTGGAGAGATGAGCCTCACCAGGCTGAAATTAGGCTTTGTGAATTGCTTCCTGTATCTAAGCAGCTCAGAGTCATCCTGATCTCCAGATTTGGTGCCAGCAGGGATTTTCATTGCATCATGCTGGCAGAGAGCAGGGTTTTATTGCTTCCTTTCATCAGTGGAAACAGTCATATCTCATCTCATTGGCTCTTTGGTATGGTAGGACCCCCAGACACAAGCAGCTCCTGGTCTTACGTAGTTCCAGTGTGTGTGCACATCGGTAAGCTATTCTCTTGTTCATCAAAATACTCTGGTCCTCTCTACCCGTTTTTGACAGTAAAAGCATCTTCTAGACGTCACAATGCCTAGGAATATAAAGCCTGCAGTTTTGAGCTTGCCTGCTTTTAAGCTGCATGAAAAAGTGAGAGTTGCATTCTTAGCTTGAAGGGCTCCAGAGATCAGAAACAGAGAGTCTTAATCATTCCTGCTGCAAAGACCATCCAAGCGACAGACCCCCTCCTCCTGCACAGTGCCCTGAAGTGGCTTTTTTGGAAGAAAAAGTAACACAAGCAGACGTTTGTAGAGGCTATTCAGTAAATCAAGCACACAGCTTGATGTGCCATTAATTTTATACATTTCATATTCACGTGTTTGCTACAATCCTCACGTCAATTTGACTTTCAGGCTGATTTTTTTCCCCTTTTTGCTGACTTGCTCCCCCACCCCTCCAGTTTAGTCAGATAGTGCTGGAAATCAATAGTTACATCAGTATGGGTTAACAAGAGGACAAAAGAAACTGCAGTCTTACTAGAAGTATTTGATACTCTCACATCAAGAATTGAGTTGATTTCAAAAGCAAACTTGGCTGGTTTAAACTGCTCCTTTCAGGTGAGCCAAAAGAATTTCACTTAGCAGTGAAGGGTATAAAATGCAATTCTGCGAAGAAAGTTAAGAGAGGTCACAGGCAATAACTCATGTGTCTGTCCCCCAAACAAGTCACAGAGATCAAAATACCATCCTGTATACGGTAAAAACTATTAAAAGTCCTACAGGCATCCCACACTGACAGCCCTCTAAAAATTCCAAGAGGTATCATCATACTAGAGGCAGCAGAATCCATATTTCAAACACAAATATTCTAACCGGTATTGCTCTTAGGAACAGCAGTATGGTTTATTATGCACTCTGTGAGAAGCTCCACAGACTGTCTTTTAAAGGCCAGCACTGAGCACAGTTGCCAGGGGTCTGGAGCTTCAAGTTTCAGATGATCCTCGACCCTCACAGGTGCCCCAGGAAACAGTGGCGTTGCTGTCACCAGATAACTGGCTGGTGATGTTTGTACAGAGAAGTGATGAAGAAATTTCTGGAGAGCAATGCCTTATCCCTCATCTGAGGTTTCCCCACACAGTGAGATTGTGGAATACCTCAGAGGACACTGATAGAACAATCCAAAGACAACCTGGATTTTTCATAAAGGAGAAGAATATTCTTTAATTGAAAAAATTTAAATCCCTCTGAAGCAGTGCCATGCCCAAGCAGATGAAGTGAATCATTAATACTGAAGAGCTGGACGGTTGTTTAACTCAGATGTGCTATGAAATAAACAAATAGATAACCTTTACCCAATTGCTTTCTGCATGTTCCCTCTAGCAATTTTTTGACAAGTGAAGCTGACAGGAAGCCTTACACCAGAGGCTGGATCCTTCCCCATCACATTCCTGAATCAGATCCTGGTGTTCCTGTAGTGAACAGCCCTCTCTGACAGGTATGGCTGCAGAGTCTCTTACCAGGTGCCTCAACCACAACTATCAACACAAACTATGACAGCCTTAATCTTCCTCTCCTGCATAAAGTATGATTTCTCTCAAAGATGGAAGGGGAGAGATGACACTATGAGATACCAGAGGTGATTATTCAGAGCCCCTCAAAGACCCTTAGTTACTAGAACCTCATGAACAATTGCTTGTAAAAGAAGGTAGACTGCATTGGGAAAGAAAGAAGGGATTAGCTTTTGCTTTTCACCTGTCACTGTTACTACAGGAATAAATAACAGAAGTAAAAATTACCTTTTGGAAATGTGTAGCACAATTAAGTCTGTCACTCTAAGAAAGATATATCTGTCCCCAAACTCACATTATTTACTCATTCTATGAGTGTTAAAAGAAGCAACTGTTCTATGGTATGTCATCTCATTTACCTCAATTTCACCTCAACAGCTGCCCAGCTCCTTCATCCAAAAGGTCATTTTCAAGATCAGAATTTTCTGAGATCAAGATTTCCTTACAGACAAAACAGGCACATTGCATTTTTACCTTTTTACCAGAGTTAAGTATAAAATAAGCTAGCAGAAGTTAAAGTTGGAACATGAAGAACATTACATAAGCTGAAAGTTTGGCATCTTATTACTGAGAAAACTTCAGAAAATCTAGAATGAAGACTAAGAGGAAAACTAGCAGTGAACAGCAGGCTAATAGGATACAAGGCATGCTTGTACACAAAGCTGTACAATACACAACTAGAGTTTTTTCATCAGACTGATGCCTTATCAGCCCTAAAATCACAAGCCAAACAAGATTAAAATGAGAAAAAGCAGTTACCATTTACAGAAGGTTCTCCGGGTGCACTTGTGGCAGAATGCACATGTGATACAGGGCTTCGACACTTCTATAAATTTAGCAGATTAGCATGATTGACAAGAATCCCCAATGAAAAGCACAGTTAATGAAGTAATTCCCCTTTTTGGTTTGGCCCCCTACTGAAGCCTCCTCCTTGCTTATAGCCCCACATTGTCTATGTCTAAATACATGGGAAACTGAAATGGCCTTGGTTCACCAAAGAAGCAAGATTAGAACAGGATTCCAGGAATGTATTTGTCTAACAGGGTAGGAAAAGTACTGGAGTTAATTAAGAAATTATACAATAATAGTCTACAGAGCTATGCATATGTGAAAAATATATAAAAAGCAAAAATCTTTTGGCATCAAGACTAGTTGAATAAGCCCGTGATTACTGCCAAATTAAAAATTTCCAGCATTACAGTACATATGTACACATACTGCAGTGCAACATATTTTCTCTTGTTTCTCCCCTTGCAATTCCCACAGCAACAACGAAGCACAAAAAACTTATAAATTTTGTCTGACTTCACATGCACACACATATGCCCACACCTCCACTACAGCCAGCACAGACGAGCAATATATTTTACAGACAAGCTAAAAGGAAAAAAATCAGCTTTAGTTACAGGAAGGCTTTGAATGGGCTGTGTTGAGAGCACACATGCAGATAACCCCACCACAAAGGCAAGCATGTGCCTTCTCGTGTCCCCAGACTGGCCTGGCTGCACGCAAAGGAACGCATAAATCTTGCCTTATAGAAGAAAAATACGACGATAAAGAATATGGTAGTTTATCCTCTCTCAGCTGCACTGGCTCCAAGGAAGCCAGAACTTCTTCTCCAATGTGCATTCACTGAGTTTTTAATCGAAATCGCTCCCTGCCCCCCAAACCAGACAGCTGCCAAAGAGTAGGGAAAAAAGCTTCATGAAACATAAAAGGAGCTCTTGAAAACCTTTTTTAGAAGTAAAAACTGCTGAAGTCCATTCAGAAGGCAGGAGCCTCTTCTCCAAAACAGTGACCATCAGAGGCAAGTGCGGAGTTAATTATTCAGTGATAAAACCTCATCTCCAGATGGATGCTGACCACTTAACACAGCTCCTAGCATGCTGTTCATCAAACACATGGCTCCTCTGACCTCAATTACTACGGTTCTCATACAAGTTACTTCTGAGAAACTATTCTGAAGTTCTGGTGGAGCTGTGAACAAAGGGTTGGAATAATGGAAGTTCAGATTTATATAATCCTCTGAATAGCCAAAGTGACCTTACAAAGTCAGGAAAATAATTTCAGAACATACCAAAATCTTCATGCAAAGGTTTGAGCATCTCTGCAACTCTTGCATCAACACAAGCAGTTCTGCTATTTGTTTCTGGCAATAAAATGTAAAATAACTAGAAAAAAAAACTTGATATGCTTTGTGATGTGAGTAAATTTATTAGAATTTTTCTTCAGAAAAATCTGATCCACTATGGCCAGATCATCTGGAGTATGAGCTTTTAAATAAATTAATACTAAAATACATAAACAGATAATCTGTTGCTGAAACACAGCCATCTCTTAAAAACCTTTTTCTTTCTTCACTTGATTTACAAAGCCAAAAGAGAACTCTGTAAATATTTATACGTGAATGCTCACACAACATTAACAGTTTTACTAAACTTCACATAACTTGCACAAATAGACTGAAAAACAGTTTGATCACATGACATAATACCAGTAACACTGCCATACCTGCAATTAAATTTTATTTTCCTAGGTCTCCTCCCTGCACTTACTGACCAGAGCAGATTCTTTGCCAAATCCCTAGCACACTGCAGCAAGACATGCAGGATCCAACACCTTGAAGGCAAACTAGAAAGCATACCTTTTTCATTAATCTGTGCTGTGTACATTTCTGGCATATGAAAAGGACTCAACTACCACCCCCTACAGCTGGGGTTCCAGCCCCTTGTACTGCCGTTGCTCATGCACTCACAGGCACACTCATTTAAGGGTCTTTCTGACCCTCTGGTCCTTTTGCATAGAGGTCTTGACATTCAGCGAACAAAGTGGCTCAAACTTCTTGGCAGCTAGGGACAAAACCTGTTTTTAATTCCCTACACCTTGCCCTCAAGCTTCATTTCCTTGCAACAAGTTACTATCACCACCTCTCTCACACCAACCTTTGCACATCCACTCCCACTTACTTGCTGGTGTGAGGAGCAATGAAGAACAATGAAGAAACACATGGCTATTGCAGCCTTTCCTTAATGCTGTACTGAGTAAAACCGCAGGGCGATTGCTGACATGTTCAGGAGACACAGTGGGCAGCCGTGCCAGCCCCGCCCGGTCCAACAACCCCATTGGTCCCTGCTGAGGGCTGCCTCGTACACCAGCCGGGGGCCAGCTTTCACTATTCACGCAGCCATAACCAGGGGAGCCTGGCTGCTCTCTGCTATTTGCACATCTCCCTTTCTTTTGTTTATTTTTTTCAGGAATACACAGTGGGCTAGATCTCTGAGAGTCAGATAAACTTAAACCAGCAATGGCACTGATGCGAAATGGTGCAGCTTCACTTTGTGAGGTCCATGGGTTTGAATCGAAGCTTCAAAAATTACTCACCACAGCTACAGAAGAGAACAGCACACAATCCCTTCAAATACATACCTCAACAAGCAGAGAGATGAGAGAACATTACTGCTTACAAATGCCACTGCGTACATATCCACAGAGAGAGATCAGTCCTGCAAGTCTGAAAGAGCTTTGACAAACGTCACAGCCAGAAAGAACATTTGGGGAGAAAAATGAAAATGCAGAAAAAAATAAGACAACTGAGACCTCTTAGGTTGCTGGGATATTCGGAATGAAAAACAAGATGTAAAGATTGCTTCTGTGTATTCTAGTTAAATATTCACACTTTTCTCCCTGCAACTACTGTTTCCATATTTCCTTGTATTTTAAATTTTAATAGGGAAAAAAATATTTAAAACACTAGAAGTTCAAAGAAAACAGAAGCAGCCCAGGACCGCATCCTTCACTATTTCCATGGGCATAGAGTATGACCATGTCAGTTACTGTATTAAATACCAGTAATGTTACAGTAAAAAGAATGTAAATCCCAAATGACTTTTGTTTTTTAAGAGTTGGTATTTAAACAGTTTTACACTATCTTTTAGAAACATTATTAAAAGACAATTTTGGAGTTTTTCTTGCTAATTTGGAACTTCAAAGAGAATATAACAGCAGCAGTGAAATAAAAATGTTGATACCAGTAAGAGTTTTCTCTTCATGGATGTATAATTTAAATTGTCAGACTTTTGGAACATTTATTATAACATTATTTATAACATTATAAAACATAGTCAGTCAATAATAATTGTGTCCCTCAAGACATCTAAAAATTTGTTTTATTGCCTTTTTATTTTTGTCTCCTTTCATTTTCTGCAATATAATCATAGTTCAGTGACTTCATCTGCAAGGAACAACAACAAAGCTTTTGCTGTAATGATGTACAAGAAATGAATCTCAGTTCCTTAACGACCCTGTTACCTTGTTGGTGCCTTATTTGAATACATGGATTCCCAAAAAAATTAAATCATATTTACAATTTCTTCACAAAAATTACGTAAAGAATTGAAAGCATCATAGTCCCTATACTTTCTGAAAAATAAAGCAAAAACAATAAATCATGATAAGTTACCATTTAAGAAAGGGTATGTTTGCAGACAAAGCTCTCTGTGGCCTCAGAGGAAAAAAGAAATAGCACTGAAGAACTACATGTTTTTTTCTGCCACATGATGCTACACTGTGCACAAAAGCAACCTTCCCAACTGGAGTAAGACCAAAGGAGTCATTATGAAAGACTCACAAGATTGGATGAGATTGGAATTACAGCCGGGTGTTATTGTTCCCATTTAAGCCTTGATCATGGCTAACAATATACTCCACAACGAGAGGAATCCAGTCCCTGGACAGAGACCTGCTGCATGAACCAGCAGCAACATGGGCCAGATACATGTGTCTGCAGGGCCTTGGTATTGGCCGAAGAATCAGCTTGAAAGTAATTTCTTAGTATTTGTATGGAAGGAAGCACCTGTAGAGGTTTGGTTTTTTTTTCCTATGATGAAAACAGTAATGAAATTCCCCTGTGCTGCACTTCAGAAACTGCCCTTTGTCTTGAAGGACGAATTTCTGCTTGATAGCTTTGATTCTCCTTATGAACCTTTGTGTTTCAAAGCATGTCCCACAACTTGTATTCTCACGAGTTCCCAGGATAAAAGTCCACCTTCTACCACACACTTCAAAAGACTCTCTGCAAGCCTCTAGAAACAGTTTTTAAGCATTTCTAGTATCCCAGGGACTTTCAGGAGTGAGAGAGATCCAGCCCCCTGGCCCATCCTAAAGCAAATCTCTCAAAAGAGGGACTGAACAGACTCAGCACAGCCTGTAATGCCCGTCAAAAGTTTGAGGGGCAAGAGCCTGGTTCTAGAGCACAAGAAAATGCAGTATAGCAAACTCCCTCGATTGTCTCAAAAGATTAAATGAGACAAGCTGGTATGTACCTGTTCTTCCTCTGAGATAATTTTCAATTTCAATCAGTCCATTTTCATAATTTGGGTTTCCAGCCAACATCTCCAAAAGTAACTTGCACATAAAAACTGGGCAAACACGTCGTTTCATGCAATCAGGGCACCCAAATGCAGTTTGTGCATATAAAATAGATTTTTCTAGCTCCAGAAAATCGACATACTAAAGGGAAAATTATATATCTCTAGGCAAGTAAAGAGACATCAGGAATAAATATTTTATAGTGCAACTAGCTTTAAAAACAAGGGGATCTTACAAAGCTTATCACATTAAAAAGAATCCCTATCTGAATTAAGACCACTGTACCTAAATTGAATGCTAATACTCAATTCCTACATTGACACTACTTGAAAATTTGGCCATGTCTTGACCTTACCATTGCTCTCCTGAATCCACTGACACCAAAGGAGTTAGCCTGGATTTTCACCCAAGGAATAGTAATTTTGACCCGTACTTATGTCAGTTTTGTTGGAAGACATGCCTTGTAGACGTGATGTCTCTCTCTCTGTCTCTTTTACTTGATTAACTATTTCTTTTTTAGGTGAACAGTGTAAAATCCTACCAGTCTAAATTTCAGGGAATTCTCCTCCTGTTAGGAGAGGAAAAGACCGTACACACGTTGATATAATTATTTCCCATAGGTTCTATACAAATCCAAGGTAATGTTCCTCTTGCAAAGCCACCACCCCAAATTTAATTTTGCAGACGCGATTAAAGTCAAGAGCAAGTGAGTTTAATTCTTCTGCTAAGAGACAGTAGCACTCTTTTAAATATATGCACAGGCGTTTGGTGTGCACTAGAATAGCAGTCATTAATGAATACTAATTTGCAGTTTGCTTTCATATTTCCTGTGACTTTGGCTTTCAGCCTCGTAGGATCTGACTGCACCACTAATGCCAGAGGGAAAGCGGTAGACACTGCTCTGTGCTGAATTTACGAATGCTGTCCAGTTTCTCATCCTACGAACTCATCTATGCACTCAAGTTTGTTCAGCTTTACACAGAACCAACATTCAAAGCTCTAAACCAAATCCTGGGAGACTTTTGCACAAAATTCTTAGATTTATAAGTAAGCCTTTTTAAAATTCCAGTTTCTGCCAAGAAAATCGATGATGATACACAAACTTCCAAGTAAAAGTCAAGCTGGCAGAATTTAAAGAGGAGCAGGAAAGATCTGGGAGAGCCAGACCCACTGCCTAAGGGGCTTCACACTGATGGCGAAAGTCGGTTAAAATTTACTGAAGTACAGTAGGAGCTGCATGGCAGCAGTGACTTCAGGTTTGGTGCTATCACCCCCCTTCAAAACTTGCATGGGGACTGCCAGCCCAGTTGCCAAACTCTGGGCAGAGTTAAATGACTTGCCATTGCATCTTTGAGGAAAACATCACTGTTCCGTTCAAATGCATCTCAGTAACTTTGGGATTATTTTCAGCTTTCTATAAATGCAGCTGTTTCTGAAAGGGCTGCATCCCCACCATCGTTAATGCCAGGGGCAGTAGCTCAGACCCCTGTGTTTCAGTCACTGCTGAAGACCACAAGCGCCCACTGTGAGCAAGTTCACAGGGAAGGACAAGAAATAAGGAACAATGACTCTAATCCCAAAGTGTACTGACGTGATAATTAGTTGGAGACAGGGAAGAGCACCCCAAAACCAGAAGGGAATAAATGTGCACAAGTCAGAGAAAAAAAACCCCTGATGTCTGCTTATGCATATGGGGGTTATGAAACGGTATTTTGTCCAAGATTAACTTACATAATTAAAACTAGATCTTTCATTACACCCTTCCCTTTCCTTTCCTTTCCCCTGTGGCAATGCTGCACCAGATCCTGACTCCATGTTGGTGCTGAGACTGACTCGATTGGAAGAGAAATTTTCTCATGAAATCAGACAGTATCTGACCATCTGTCTTTCTCAGTAAATAAGCATTCAGAAGAGCTCAGATGTCAGCAACAATTTAAATATTACCTGCTCATTTTGATATCTCACCAGCAGACTTCCAGATATATAAGAATGCATTTTGAGAGTATAATCACGTAAATCTGTTTTCAAATGCAATACTGAATCTGATATTAAGATACCAAAATGAGGATTCAAACACTTTTTACATGTGTGAGTATACAGTCAGGTAGATAGGATTATCCTAAAGTGTCCTTATATTTAAAAAAGATAAATATTCAATACCTGATAGCAAGTATAAAAACATAACTCATCGGCTTCTTGGTCTGAAACATCAGTGAAACTATCTAATATAGAAGGTAGTTTTCAAAACTGAATTGATCATAAGAGGACCTGCAAAAATAGGAGATGTTCTCTTATGTGTAGGATGACTTTTGTGAAAACATGCCTTTTTTTGCCCAACTGTAAGTTAAAGAAGTTTCACTGGAAGGCTATACACTCACCATAACAGCCTGAATTGGTGTGAATTTTTGCAGCAGCAGCATCTCATGTGCAAGACTTCGTGCACAAAGGTGCACATACAGACATGCAGAAAGCCTGTAAACCACTGAATATGTTTAAAACCCCCTTGAGTTCCCTGGTTCAGTACATCTGCTTTAGGGACCTAAATACAAAGAATGCAAGAGCAGAGTCAAGCCATTTCACTGTGATTTCTGTAGTTCCACCCAGATTTAAAAGTTATTATTTAAAATTACTGGTTTGTCATTTAAGCCCCAAATACTGCTAACAGCAGATTATACATAAAATTGCTCTAACAGGTCTAACTCCCACACAGTGAAAGCTGCAACACAGAATGGGAACCCTGGGGAAATTTGGTTCCCAGGAAAGAATGTTTAGACTGTGAAGCTGCACAAAGAAAGAGAATAACCAATCATTTGAACATGGAATAATATTTTCTCCCAATAAAAGTCTACTTAGAGAGTAGCCTACTGGAATGAGGTAGGGGATTAACCTGTAACCCCTCAGTTCCTACTTTGGCATGGCTCTTTTTTGCTTAGCTCACTGTCAGTGTGGATATTCAGGGCACCAATAAGCAGAACCAAAAAAGATCCGAATTGTCCTGGGGATTTGCTGCTGTGCTGATTCTGAATCATTCCCAATTGTTTTCAATGTTCAACCTTGCTTTTACAGCATGCAGTTAAAGCTATTTATCTTCCCATTTTTGCTACCATGCCTCATAAATAAACACGTGCCTTCATATCTTCCACATCTGTCTCTTACTGCCTTCTAACTCCCTGTCCTCTACCACTCCTATGACACTATACACTTTTAAGAATTTTTTTAGCAAATGAGAATTATACGGTTGAATTCTACTGCTCATAAAGTCTTAGCATAGAAACCTGGTTGTAAAAAAGCCGCCCTGGACAATTCTACTTACACTGTTTTCCTCTGTGCAAAACCATTCCCTTAAGATTTATTTCTATCAATCTTTTTTTTCCACCCCAGAAAAACGTCATTTCCAAAAATATTGTGAGAGTAACTGCAAAACTATTCATAGTTATTACATACTATATGATATGGAAAAAGGAATACCTGCACTTGAAACCTACAGTTATCTACGGCAGCACAGAGTCAGTGCAGCCTTTCCCTCCGTGCACCACAATTGCCATAGCTCAAGGTTATATTAAAGTACCTAGCAAATATTAATAAGGCACGAGAACATTTGGAATAAGACTTTGGACATATCTGTTTTCCCCATATGTAAGAGAGGATGAGCAATTTTGTGTTAAAAACATTTGCAGAAGTATAAGGAGCATGTGTTACTGTGCCTCCCCAGCCTCTTCCCAGAGTACTTTACACTGGTAATTTGTAATATATTCTTTGATTTAATTCAAAAGCTCTGAGAAGACTTATGCCCCAGGTTTGCATAGGCTGCTTCCTTTAACAACATGCTCTAGTCTTTGAAAAATACCAGTATGTCTCCAGTTTTGGTGTGTTCCACTGGGAAGGCAAAAATATGTGATTGCAGAGCAGGTAGTTCTGCTAGTGAAACTGCAGTCACTCTGTGGGCACCTGCCTTAACTTGTGCCATACAAATGCCCATTGCAAACTGTTGCAGTAAAATTGTCCAATTCTTAAACTCCATTTCAGGTTGCAAGCAGAGCCCTCAGCAATAAAAATAAGGTTTTTCAGCAATTCTCTTCCTTTGCTGCATGTTCAGAGGACTCAAACTATTCATCTCAAACCAAGAATTTTGGAAGATTTTGAATTTGAGTTTGCTAAATATGCCCGGTATGATAAATACTTCTACTTTTGCATACAAATAGTGCTGTGAGCTATCAAGAGCCCCTGGACTACAAAAGCAGAAAAGATACAATCTAGAAGCATCTCCAGAATAGCCTTCACTGTTCACCAGAGCCTTTTAGCTGTCTCTCTTCTTTACAATGATGACGTCTGTGTTAGTGAGAGGAAACAGAAGACTTTTCAGAGTAATTAGCTGCATTCAAGAAGAGATGTCATAACCTCAAGGAGGATAAAAGCAGCAGAGAACGCCCAGCAGGTAAATATGCTCCACAGCACAGACAAAAGCCCATTCTCAGGCTCCTCATTTACCACATGCTGAGAATGGTTTACACTGTATTGTCTCAGATACAGACCTTGCTCTTGCCACGATGCAAGTTTATTCTGCATTTAATGGAAGACAGAAGATCACTACAAACTACAGAAATCCCCCAGTGATCGTTCCAAACAGAGATCATTCCAAAGACAAAGATTTCCCATTTCTGTCAGGAGGACAAAATAAAAGCAAAGATCTGCCATTAGTCACCAACAGACCTTTTCTATACAATAAAAATGTACCACTAATAGTTTAATCATCTGGTTCATCAGTGCTTTATTTTGGATGAGTTAGACTGTAACAAGGCACACGTTGGAGCAGGCTGGGCTGTCATGTATATAGACCCCCTCTTCAAATGTAAGTCCCTTAAGGTCTCCCAGTTTGGGGTGAAACCAGTCAGAATAATCCAGCAGGATATTGCCTTTCCTAACTGTCCCACTCTGAAGTACAAATCAATCAGTTTGTTACTTTTTAGAAATGGTGAAGCAAATAGACTAGTAGGCATGAACTGATCAATAACTGAAGTCAGGATCTCACGTTAAGGAGGGCAGAAACCAGCTCCCACCTGTTCAGGGTTGAGCTTGACAGCCTTTTTCACTTCATTTCCACAATAAATGATGAAACTCCTTATACTCCAGGTCCAGAGAGCCTAGCACCTAAAAGTGGGCGGTAGCAGGAGTGCACATAGCAACCCAAGCCCAGGGTGGAAGAGTTGCCCCATAGCTACATGGCTACAAATTAAAACCCTAACACAACTTTAGGTAAGAAAGGCAACAAGTCTTGGTTGTCATTAGCAACAAGCTTCTTGAAAACCCAAGTTATTTCTTTGATGACGGCTTTGTGTGAATTGCAGTAAGAAAGCATCTTCCACAAACATTTTCTTTTCGGTGACAAAGCCCAGTTTGCAACACCACATTTGTTCTCTAATCAAAGGCAAGAGTTTATTTCCAACATCAAAGCTGAGCTAAGCAAGCCTTTTTACAAAAGAAAAGAAGAAATAAGATTGTTAAAATCCTTTTGCTTTTAATTACTGAAGGTTTCAAAGACAAAGGGAATTTTGCCTTCACATTTTGCCCAGCACTTTGCTGAGATTTACGACACCTAGTCTTCCTGGCACACATCTGAGAGGAAAGACAGAGTTCACAAGGAGACAACAATTTACAATGTTTGTATCTTAGTGCTGCCATGCCCTAGTGCCTCTTTGTGTCTCTGATATTCTTCTGAGAAAATCTTTCCTGTTTTTACCACGGAACACCTGGCTACACTGAGGCATTGCACTGCACGCTGTAGTGTTTCTGTGGATAGGTGCTGCGCTGTTGAAATCCTGTAAGATGGAAATGAAGCCTAAAATCTTGGAAGGAGACATGCAAACATTGCTACGCATTGAAACATTTACTTATTAAGTCAGCCAGTGTCTCTATATCAAGTATAATCAGAGAATGTTATGCATATGACAGATTTCAATAGTAAAGGCTTCTACTGCTGCCTGCATTACTCATATGTATTAACAACGGGCAGGTAAAGAAGAATTCTTAACACTTCTTTAAAAATAAAAAAAAAAAAAAAGAAGAAATTTGAGGTGTAAATGACCAGGCTAGAAGACACCTGTCCTCATGCAGATGATTTTCTTGGCAATCACTAAGAAAATCACTCAGGCTGCACTGTGGCCTGGGGCAGGGAAGACGGCATCATCAACAGCATTAAGAACTCTATACATCTACTCAGCTGAGGCATCCTCACAACTCTGTGCTCTGTTAAAGGGAATTATAAATTTGCAACCAGGTAGTTTTCATCCGAGTTATAAATGTTCAAAAAAAAAATCTCATCTTGTACACGTTCAGTAGAGACTAGTTACAGTTAATTAATTCCTGTGTTTATGTGTTCTTACACACCAGATGGCTTGGTGAGCTATTCAAGCACTCTCCAACAGGACATTTTCTGGCAAGTTTCTTACAGAGACTGGACACCACTGGCGGTTTGGCAGCAGCTTTGCTATGAACAATGAACAAATATCACTGACAGGCTCAGTGGTTTCTCTGTCCCGGGAAACATGCTTCCACCTCGGTAAACCAACTCAGTGAGCATAAAAAAATGCAGATCCAAGCTGGCTTGGACTCAATGTTTATCCATAACTTCAGAACCTCCCTGGAGCTTAACTCCAGAGAAGTAATTTCCATGGAAATTCCAGCAAGACACCATTACAAATGAATAATCTGACTTTAGATCCAACTACAACTTGAAGTGAGGAATCACTTTGGCATCTGTGTCTCCTGTACATTCCACAGGAAAAATGAGGCATCATTTCACAGATGAAATGGCCGGTACCAAGATTTATATTTAAAACATTCTCGGTAAAGGTGACTAACAGCTAAACTCAGCACATAAAGGTGAAACAGGGCTGAAGATTGAATTGTCAAAAGGTCAGTGTTGTATAATTTTCTGTGGAAAAGTCAAATCTATGTTAGGTAAAAAAGGACTATTTATGCAAATAGATGTTGAGAATAGTCAGGAATTATTAAAGAGAGAGGAAGTAGGTTCAACAAAGCCATTGGATCTGCAGCTTCCCTGTGTGCCTCTATTGGCAGTCTCTTCTCAGATGTTCTTCTTTTCATCTTTAAATTCAGAACATCTACTTATTTCCAGTCTTCTGCCACAGTTCTATACACTGCTTTACCTTCAGCAGAGGCCACAAGGAAGCTGGTAAATGATCTTTCCAGTTTCTTTGCACATCAAGGGTAGGAAGAGGAGTTCTCAGGAAAAAAAATAATCAGCCTGTAGAGTTTCATGGAACTTCCCACAAAGTTAGATTGACCTCTCCATTAAATCTAACTCAGATTAGATCTGGCCCTGATTGAACACAAGCATAAGTCTATCCCAGCTGATTTCTAAACATCTGTGAAAGGGGCTTCCATGCTGAAACCCATTCCTTCAAATAAGAGTACCTCCAACAACAGCCCTCTGCAGCAAACAAAGCAGGCTGAACTTGTTAAGGAGAGCTGCTGACTCACACAGCAATAAAAACTCAGTGTTGTTACAGCCAGAGTTGATTAAATATTTATTGCCTGGCAATTTTTTCGCTTGCTTACATGTAAATAGATGTCTTATCCACTAAGAGATCATAATTATAACAAATATGTTTATAGCTCATTGTTTTCATGTATGTATGTATTTGAGTTTTCAACAAGCTAAAAAATCTCACATCCATCCATACTTACTGTTACTATTTAAACTAGTTTAATACTTGTTATATATAATGATTGCCAAGAGTCATCATTGAGTAAGAGATAGACTTGGGATAGTTCCCAAACCATGCTATTTGGAAAATGTATGACTGCTGCTGCAGGGTCAATCTCAGTCACTACCCTACTGCTCGTGGCTGTAATCTCCACTTCTCTTAATGGCTAACAAATTGCTTTTTCGTAACTATTTTTTGGGATATAGCACAACATATTTGAGAAACAGCAGAAGATAAAGCAGGAACAACAAATGATAGAACATATAAACCCTAACTCTTGCTGGTATTTAACTGTTTTCAGGTTATGGCTGTAATCTCTAAACCAAAGAGACATCAATCAGGACGCTGTGCTCCCAGCTAGCCATCCACTGAGAAGAGCAATGACACCTCAGCTCTTGCTGTAATATTCAAAGTAGAGAAGACAACTCCTGCTGTGCTGCTGCAGCCCTGCTGGACTGTTAAGTATGCCGTTATTCCATAAGGTTCACCTGGACTGATTTCTTCCCTGTGGGAAAGGTGGAGGCTCAAACTTTCTTTAGGCTGTGCAGCTCACAGTGAGGCCTTCAGGGCTACCTGAGGTGTTAACAAGGATGTCCCAGACCAGCAGTGCTAATGAAGGGCAGAGCAGGGTGATGGCTCGCATCTACAGAGAGCTTGGACGAGCAGGACAGAAGTAACTGGTTTTCCAGGACTGAGAAAGGCAGGTCTGCACTAGGAGAAAGCAGCTTCCTAAGGCACAAACACACACACAGAGCCAAAAAAGCATAAAGCATTTCACCTTTGCAGAGAACAGCTGAATTCTGTTCTAAGCTGAATTCTGAAGCAAATAATATTTCCCTGGTGAGCAGCAAGTGTCAGCATTTGCAGCCTCAATGAACTATCACCTGACTAAATTTGGGAAGACTATAGTCCTGCATAACAACTTCTGGTCTCCAGCCTTCCACCTTCACCTCAAAAATAAACTGAGCTTTGTGGCAGATAAAAACTCCCTTCCTTTAAAAGAAATTACACCCTTTTGCTAAGGAAGAAGCACTGATTAGGGTACTTTAGTTCACTTCTTTTTGTAACATTCCCTTCATACACATCTGTATTGGCGTACGACAACTTAGTTATGCATGACTGAGATGCTTACATTTACTAGATCTAGTTAAAAGTATATGAGACCCCAGGAACCTCCACGCACTGAGGCATCACCTCCTGCCTGTGTTACTTTCTGAAATTGGAACAGATTCAGCGTTAAGAAAAGATGGGACCTCACAACAAAACTTTGAAAAGTGAAGATCAGAGGGAGGGTAAAAAAAACCCTAACAGTTAACTCTGAGCAAAAAGAAATGAGAAGTAGAACGATTAAAGCTTCTAAATAAGCAGAAATCACTGGTGAAATTTCAAAATCCTGGAACATTTAAATAGATCCCTGTTATCCACAAGAAAGCAGATGGACTCAAGAACAATAGAAACACACAGAAAACAGTGATATTTCTTAAATGTTGCCCTGAAGCCCTGAAGATAATTGATCTCCTAAATGTCATTCAAGTAAACCAGGAGGAGAGGGCAAGCTATTAGCCTCAGGTTTGTAAGTGTTAAGAATATTGCAATGCAGAATATCCTTGCTGGGAGATTGGAATATTAAAGACTCCTGCAGGAGGAAGGAGAGCCCGCTGAAGAATTTTTGGCTGCTCTTAAATTAAGGAGACAAAAGAAAACCATTATACTTTGGCAGCTTTTCTTATAAGACAGCGACTGTACTCAGAGAAGCGATACTGTCAAATACAGGTCTACAGGGAAGGCTGGTTTTGCTTTCAGAAAAATCATTGTGTTGAATGAAATGCTATAGTTGAAAGTAAGGTGAAACTAGGTTAGTCTCACCATTTTAAGAGGAAACTGAAAACCAGAAGATCATAACTGTAAGAATTCAGAAGGGATTTCGTGGGTCAAAATGCAAGAGAAATGCAAAAGGAAGTATCGCAAAAGGTATAGCAAAAGTAAAGCCCCAAATAATTTCCAGCATTTCAAAAACTCTGTACCAAAGCCACGGAAATAACCATTAAAAAAATGGAGTCCACCAGGAGGAGACCAGCACACAGGTGCACAGGGACATCCAGGAGGTTCAGCTGTCAACAGTATGAGAAAGCAAGAGCTGAGATGATGCCTTGGTACTCTCAGCAGACATAATACAATATTATTTGACAGAACTCTATGAATTAAATATCAAGTGTTTGCTGCTTGACTTGAAAATCTTGTTGACATCTGAATAAAAAACCTGGTAAACTGGTGAAATCAAAACTACAATGTAAGGACAGTTCCTACTGAAAGACTGAGTCAAATACAAGCCACAGTGGGAAGGTAAAGATGTGCAGCTAGGCTTGTTAGAAAGAGTGAGAATATTACGACTAAAAAGCATGTGTAGCTTTTGTCTTGGTTCAGTAAACAGATACTACAAGACAAAAAGACACTATGAGACAAAGACCAATTACTCGGTCCCCAAACTAATGTGGGACACGATTACAGAGTCCCAGGAAAACACAAAACCCCACAGAAGGCTCTGAAGGTCAGTAGGGTTACAGCAGCAGGACAAGGCCAGCCCACATTTACTCCATCTGGAGCTATGCACAGGGCACTGCTGCTCATGTCACTACTGCTTATGTGCTGCTGAGTTTCTTAAAGTTAAGAGAGTTTATAATATTTATTTAAAAATGAATGTGGCTTCAAAACCCTTCAAGCAGTTCTAAACATCTCAGGTCATGATTTCCTCAATATATTTCAAACCTAGCAAGCAGACACCACAGCTCACACTCTGTCCAGCTCTCCCAGGCTCGTGGGAGCAGTATGTCGCTTCACTGTCTTGTTTGTAATTTTAAGATTATGCTTGTACACACAGGTTTTGGAAAACTCAGACTATATCCTTAGCTTCAAATGAACATAAACCAGAAACTTGGATATGATTAATCAAATTTACACAAAGAGGACATTGATGTGACCCTTTAGAAAACAGCTGTGTTACTGCAGCGAGAGTGGACATTTCTCCTTGCCGCCAGGACACAGCCTGCCAAAGGACATCACCGTACACACTTATGCAGAAAGAAACTTTTAGTGATTTTAATTGGTATCGACTTTGTACTTTCTGTTTCCTATTATGGATGTGAATGAATACAAAACTTCAAAACAAAATTTCACTGAATTTAATGAGTTCTGCATGACAAAAAGGGACTTCCTGACCCAACAAAAAAGTCGGCAAAAATTGGGGGAATTACTCTGAAGTTCAGTTAAAAAGTTAATGAATTTCAATGAACCCAATTATTAACACAGATTCTGAGTTTCATCAGTATCCTGGCCAAACAGAACCGCAAGCAGAACCTCATATGAAGAAAGAGAAAACCTGAATTTCCGGAATGCAAGACTGGAGAAAGCTGTGGAAATGATGTATAGATGACGGCACAACTGTGCCTGCTCACTGTGTGGCACATGACTCCTCCTCCCCATCCTTGAGTTCATTTGTTTATGCCTTCATGATGAAAGGAGCACAACTATGGTGCCTGGCATCCCTCTTCATTACAGCAGAGCCACGCAGGATAACTGTGGGAGCCAAATGGAAGAAATTATATATTCATGAAGTGCAAAGTGAGAAATGAATTAGAAAAACCACCCTGCTTGGCAGCTACATGCCAGACCACAGGCAGGTGCAATTAAAGTCATCTAGGACAGCAGACAGGGACATCCTGGGGAGGAAGCATGTTTTTCTAGGGTCTCCTCTGGGCAGCTGGGTTGTTTAGCCTCTCAGAGGAACTTTTTGACCTCTCCTGGCAATAATTATCAACTTTGCGCAAAACTTTACAGACGAAAATTCTGTTTTCTCGCTTTTCAGTTGACAAATTCCTCTTTTGCACCATGCCTAAACTGTTCAAAAGTGAGTGAAAAATAAAACAAATGCGGAAAGTAATAAGCAAATCATCCAAGGAGCAAAGCAAAGGCACAAATCAACAGAAATCTGAATCTAGTTAGGTATGTTGCTGCTTTCTTGTGCAAGTAGGACAATCTTCTCCCTGCTGCTCTGGGAGAAGGGAACCTTTAAGATTATCCACCAGCAGTCTTACACAGGCTTTGTTGTTCAGACAATTTTTTACACTCCAGAAACACACAGAGAGCTTGTGGTTGCAATACTCCCCTGGATGCCTACACTTACCAAGGGACCCAGAGCTACCACTGTCTCCAGCTGTAACAGAGTAGCTCATTACCTGAGGAGCTGAGGTTTATGCAGAGCAGGCTTAGCTGCTCCCCGTGGTAAAATTTCAATACTACAGGCCTGTCTGTAGTATTTGCTTTAGGCAAATAAGCACTTAGCTGTGAAAGATTACATTGTAGGTACAGACAGGTATTATTTGCATGGTCGTGAATATTTCCAAATGCTCTTCAGAAAACAAAACCAAAATCCCAACAAACTAGACCATACATTGCTGTCTTTCTGTTCATTAGTTATCTCACTTCTAGCACCTCAGGGCTCTTTGCACCATCAGCACAGTTCTGTTGCTGCGTAACAGCACCAGTACTGAGAAAACTGTTATTCATTAAACAAAGAACTTTTACTGAGAGATGTAAGGTGCAAAGGGGCTTCATGTTAAGTACTTGATCAGTCGAAGAGTTCTGGTCAACACCTCACTGTCCACATGGAGACCGGTGACAAGTGGTGTCCCTCAGGGTTTGGTCTTGGGGACGATACTGTTCAAAATCTTTGTGGCAACATGGACAGTAGGATTGTGTACACTCTCAGCAATTTTGCCAGCAACACCAAGCTGCGTGTTGAAGTCACACGCTGGAGGTGAGGGATGGATACAGGGGGACCTTTACAGTCTGGAGAGGTGGGGCCTGTGAAAACCTCATGAAGCTCAACAAAGCGAAATGCGGAGTCCTGCACGTGGGTTAGGGCAATCCCAAACACACACGGACAGCTTGGGCAGAGAAGTGACTGAGAGCAGCCCTGGGAGAAGGACTTGTGGTGATGGTTGATGAAAGGCTCACCATGAGCTGGTACTGAGTGCTCCCAGCCCAGACATCAAGGGAGTCCTGGGCTGCATCCAAAGCAGCGTGGCCAGCAGGTCGAAGGAGGGGATTCTCCCCCTCCATTCTGCTCTCCTGAGACCCCAGCTGGAGCACTGCGTGCAGTTCTGGGGCCCCCAACATAAGAAGGATGTGGAACTGTTGGAGCAAGTCCAGAGGAGGCCACAAACTTCCAACAGAGACTGGAGCACCTCCCCTATGGATACAGGCTGGGAGAGCTGGGGCTGCGCAGGCTGGAGAAGAGAAGGTTGTGTGGAGACCTCACAGCACCTTCCAATACCAGAAGGAGGCCTGGAGGGAAGCCAGAGATGATCTCTACATCAGGAATTTTAGTGACAGGACAAGGGCGAACGGCTTCAAACTATAATAGAGTAGGTTTGGATTAGATGTTAGGAAGAAATTCTTCCCAGTGAGGGTATTGAGGCACTGGTACAGGTTGCCCAGGAAGGTTGTGGATGTCCCAACCCTGTCAGCGTTCAAGACCAGGCTGGATGGGGCCCAGGGCAAGGGGATTGGAATGAGATGATCTTTAAGGTCCCTCCCAACCCAAACTATTCTGTGATTCTATAATTTGATTAGGCAGGTATTTTTTATGGCACATGTCAATGGAACAGATAAACAAATAAACACTGAAATGAAAAAAGCCTGCAGAAACAGTTCCCACCTAATGCTTAATGCAAGAGCATTGAGCTAACAGGCATCAATTTGTAACAAGACAAAATCAACTTGCTGATCTGTAGAAACAAAGAGAAATGTAAGTGTGCGTGTATGGTCATGTTTATGGCAGATGGGAGAAAATGTACAGACAAAGTCAAAAACGCAATGATTGAAATATGCTTCTGAATTTAGTCAGATCCTATGTCTCCAGGCTTTCAGAGTGTCTAAGAGAAAACTAGAAGGTTCTTTAATAGAAACTTTGTATAAAAGAGTCTTGATCCTGGCAGTTGAGAGGCCTGCAGATCCTCAGAAGTTTGACAAGGATGAAGCTCAATCCTGTAAAATTCAGTAAAGTAAATCTCCCATTATTGCAAACTGAAGCTTGAGTGAGGGCAACAAGAACAGGCTTGAAGTGCAGTAAAAGCAGTAAAATAAAGGTAAAAGCAGTACTGCAGATGACCCCCCAGCATGCTGTTCCCTTCTTCCCAGAGCTCCAACTGGCACCTGATGAGCAGCTGCAGACAGACAATTCACGTCTCTCTAGGAACAGGCTGCTACTGCAAACCATGCTGTGTGAAAAGGTCTTGATATTCTTTTGCAACTAATTTTAATAGCTATTGCAGTGTAGCTATGTTTGACTATATCCACACGTGTCATAAAAGGGCTGTGTGCATCTGCTGATAGGGATTGTGGCCCTGCTAACATAGGGCTATATTTAATAATTTGCAGATTCACTTAACAACAAGTGGAAGCTGAAAGATAAAGAAGAGGAGGAAGAACACTGGATTTTAGGGCCAGAGGCAGAAAAGAACTATCCACAGAACCAGCAACTGTATTTTAGCATAAAGGCATCATTATGGTGAGATAGAAATGGGACAACACAGCAGGGCAGAGATGTACAGCAGCTCGCCGGGACAAGTCACTTGCAGCTTCAGGAGTTGTACAACCACATGACAACTTGTCGTATAAACCCATCTGCTTCTTTACTTGGTGTCATGGGCTGACTGACACCATGTGTGGAGAGTCCAAGCACTTCTCTAGCAAAGCAGAAATTACTTAAACAATGTTTACAAGTTCATCTGCATCTTTGTTTTGTTTTTACTCATTTTAATTTCTCTTCCTCCTTGAGCAGCAGTGTTTAAATTCAGCTTTTAAAAGTGAAATAAACAGTCACGTCATCGTAGAGAAAAAATATGCAATTGTATAATTAAAGTTGATAGACAATATATTTAAAGAAGATGCTCAGAACATGAGTCTCACCAAAATTGGCATCAAGGTAGTTTCAGCAAGTAGCCAATTTTTAAATTAAAAAAAAAATCAAAATCTAAAATAAGATATGGAGCAAAAGAGGGGGGTAATCAAGATAAAAATATATGAAGAAAATATGCAAGACTGCATGCAAAAAATTTATTTCAAAAGTGATGTTGCAATTTCAAAACTAACAACATGAGAAGGAAAGAAAGAGGTTAGATATTTTTAAATCTTAAATGCTAAATAATGGTGCAAACAAATGAAACCATATGTCAGCATTTCCTCAGTCCTGCCCTGTGACATACAATTTGAAAATCTCACTCTTGCAACTTGTATGTAAAGAAAAACCCCAAATGGCTACAAGATCTTCAGCAGCACAAGTGTTTGCCATGTGAAACCTTGGTGAAGGATCATGAAGTTGCCAGCAATTTTTTTTTTTTAACCTGAAAGACAAGTCCTGAAACTTCTTATTAGATACTTGATTTCTGAATACAGAAATCGGTGCCATCTCTAAAATGGGCAATGTAAATGTGTGCAAAGAGGTGCTCACACAACTTTGAAGCAACCTGTAGATGAGAGTGGGGGATGCTCTCCTCTCAGTTTATATTCCACCCTTTCCTATCTGGTGCCTGCCTTGTGGCATTAAAACATCCCATGAAGATCATTAGTGGGTTTGTACAAACTCTTCTCTTCCCTAGCCCTCAGACAATATTGCTTTCAAGCACCCTGTCGGATACAGAAAGTTCATCTAGGGATGACTTAGAACGTTCAAAATAAATTACAAATCAAGGCAAATAATTTCCAAACAATGGTTTGCCACACTCAACCAGATCAAGAGCTCAGTCGGTCATCATTCACAGCATCATAGAATAGTTTCAGTTAAAAAATACCTTCAAGGTCTTTGAGTCCAGCTATTCCCAAGGTAACTGCCACTATGTGATATTCAGACACCAAAAGCAGGAAAAAAAAGTCTAGTCATGCCCCATAGACATGCAGATGCATGTCCTTCAGCACAGGCCAAGTCACAACATCTGCTCAAAATCACAGGACAGGACACATAAGATGCAGCTTTCAAATATAAGCAAGATCCTTAAAAATCTAGGGAATTTCAAAATGCGGAACTACATATCTCAAAGCTACCTGTGAAGCTGGTTTGACTTCCTTTTACATTACTTTAAAACAGCTGGCTTTCAGTTTCACTATTTCTTCCTGCCTTGACAATGCCACGTTTCCCTGTGTATTGGTTTTGCATGGCTTGTTTTTTGGTAGCAGGGGGGCCACAGAGGTGGCTTCTGTGAGAAGTTACTAGAAGCTTCCACCATGTCTGGCAGAGCCAATCCCTGATGGCTCCAAACATGGACGTGCCGCTGGCCAAACCTGGGCCAATTAGAAATGGTGGTAACACCTCCGGGATAACAGATTAAAGAAGAAAGAAAAACCAAGTTTGTGGTACAATTGTAATTTTCCAGTCGGAGAAGAGCGCAGTGAGAGTATGTGAGAGGAGAACAACCTGCAGACACCAAGGTCAGTGGAGAAGGAGGGGGAGGAGGTGCTCCAGGCGCCAGAGCTGAGATTCCTTTGCAGGCCGTGGTGAAGACCATGGTGAAGCAGCTGTGCCCCTGCAGCCCATGGAGGTCCATGGGGGTTGCAGAGATCCACCTGTAGCCCATGGAGGAGCCCATGCCAGAGTGGGTGGATGACTGGAGGAGGCTATGATCCAGTGGGAGACCCAGTGGAGAGAGGGGGCCCCTGCTCCCAGGCTGGAGCAGCCTGTCCTTGAAGGACTGCACCCCGTGGAAGAGTAACCCATGCTGCAGCAGTTTTGGGAGGACCGTTTCCCATGGGAGGGACTCAAGTTGCACCAAGTTGAAGGGAACTGTTGCTCGTGAGATGGAGCCACGTCAGAGAAGTTCAGAGAGAACTGTCTCCTATGGGAGGGACCCCACAGTGCAGCAAGGGAACGACTCCTCTCCCTGAGCGATGGGAGAAGCTACGGGTGATGGACTGATCACAGCACCCATTCCCTGCCTCCTTGTGCTGCTGGGGTAGGAGGTACAGCTGGGAAGGAGAGAAGGGTAGGGGGAAGGTGTTTTTAAGGACTTGTTTGGCCTCTCATTATCCTGCTCTGATTTTGTTAGCAATACATTTACTTTACATCTCTAAGTTGAGACTGTTTTGCCCGTGATTGTATTTAGTGAGCGACCTCTCCCAGTCCTTATCTCCACTCATGAACCCTTCATTATATTTTCTCCCCTCTGTCCAGCTGCAGAGGGGGATGAGCAAGAGGCTTTTGTGGGTGCCTGGCATCAGGCAGGGTCAAACCACAGCACCCTATATTAGCTCAATAAGGACATGGCTGATGCTAGAGGCATACAGGAGACCCAAGGGGCATGGCACACACCTTGGCTCCAGGACTTCAGCCTTTAGGTGGCTGGGAGCCATCACTGTTTGCTCAAAAACCAACTACCAACACTCCTCTTCCAAGTCAAGCAACACATCATCTGGGGCACCGCAGCATCAGCTGGCCTCTCTGTCTGCAGCACTGCCCAGAGGCTGCAGGACCAGGGGCACATGTGGGGTGGGCAGCTCCTGTCCACAGCTCCCTGCCAGGATGGAGATCCCAGAGTCACCAACCAGGGGTGCTGAGCAACTGGGAACAGTAATTACACTGTTGTCTTTAATTAGGTTATACTGCAAATTTGATCTCATGCACGTGGGAGGCAGTCATCAGAGGAAATGTATTTCTGTAAAGGGAGTGATATTTGAAAAAATAAAATCCTACACAAAATAAAGCAGTAAGACAAACTGCTGCCAGAGGAAGCTACTACAGGTGATACAGGAATGCTCTCATAAAATAGTGGTCTGGGAAGCTTTACAAGCTAAATATCACCATTGTGGTACAGAGTTAAAGAGCTAATGGGTTGTGTATCTCCTTCACAGAAAAAATATTTTCAGTAGAGCAGTAAAGATGCATGTATACATCTGCCATAAGTGTTTAACAACTCCACATCAGCTTGAAATCAGCCGGCTGAATAGAGCTGTCATTTTGAAGCAGTCTCTGTTTCCAGAGACAGGTAACACTACCCTCTGCTGTAGGAAACCACAAAGTGCCTGGGCGGGTGGCACTGCAGCCAGCACAGCCACCAGCCCCAGGGAAGCCTCTGGGCACCATGTCCTTCTCACCCCCGGTAGCAAATCACTGCTATCCCTGGTGAGCCACCCTTGGGCCATCCCAGTTGCTGCCCTGAAGGTGCTGTGCAGGGTGCGAGGGCAACAGGGAGTTCCAGAGTCCCCATGGCTCTGGCACCTCAATGCAAAATGCATGGACTTGCATAGCTTAAAGTGTATCTGTACTGAATTACATTCAGGCCTTTGCTCTTGTTTCTATTAACTTGTAATTGATGCTGCATATGAATGATTTCTAAACAACGTTCAGTCCTTTATTACCCTTTCCTCATGCCTCATTCTGTTCCCTGTTCAAATTGCAAAGTGATCTGAACCAAATATTTACTCCCTAGAAGGCTGAGTAAGAAATATAGTTGCTCTGTTGCAATCAACAGCCTAAAATCCAAGTCTAAGCTCAGCCTGTGCCCTATAGAGCACAGGCCAGGGCTGCTGAAGCGTAGCCTCTTCCAGGGTACCTCAGCTTGTGCTGAAGGGTCTGTCCTAACCCCTCAGGCAGCCTCTTCTTTCCACCCGGATGGCTTACAACATGCAGACAGCAGAGAGCACTGTCTTCTGCCTTCTGAACATCTAGGAATTTCCGACTCCTAGGGTAAGGAAATGCAAGAAGGACTAGCTGGGAGTCTTGCAGCAGTGGAAGTATGTGCTCATGGGGTAAGCAAGGAGAAATTCAAATGAAAAGGGCAGTCATACTCCCAGTACCCGGAGCTTCTCTGCTAGGAAATGTCATGTTATCGAACAGTCTGTTTCTCTGGCAGCTCTTGCACTTGAAGGCATGTGAAACCACACACCTTTACATGGGTCAGGGCAAAAGCAGATGGTGCCAAATCTTTCTGAGTGTGAAGGAGATGGAGAAAACACATTGAGCCTAGCAATCCTTTCACAAAAATCACATTTGCTCATCTACGGATCTTCCAAAACCCTCTCCACACAGAAGTATGCATCACTGTTCTGCTTTCAAACTGCTACAAAAGCCTGCAACGACTGTTTTACATAAAGCTCAGTCCAACTGCCATCCAAGAGTGGCATGTCCCTTGCTGTATGTCCCTTTTTGTCACAACCCCAGGGCGCAGTGTTGAGTCTCTTACGTCCAGCACAGACAAGAAAGCCTTAGACTACAAAAGTTACCCAAATATTTAAAGCTGGAATCAGCCATCAAACAAACCTAAAGAGACAGGAGATTGAGCACAGGGAAGTTATTTCACTGGGTAATACATAATCAAGCTGGGAAAATCCTTCCCACAGCTGTTGTAGGTAATAAATACATACTGAATCAAAAAGTGACCAAAAAATCCTCTTAGGAAAAAAAAAGCAATGCATGAAGTCTTATTAAATTCTTACTTCTAGAATTCAATAAATTTCTAGATTACTGATCTCTAGGGATTAGGAGTTCATTGAAGGAAGTACCTGGATGTGATTGCCTTACTCTAACAGCCTTTCTATGGCACCTGATAGCCACACCACCTAAACCAGACTACTGAGTCTAAAGGGCATCTGAGCTAACCCAGCAGGGCAGCAGTTGTGGCCAAGAAACAACATTTTAGGGATTGCACAGTTAAAAAGAACTGAACAAAATCATGCAGCTGCAAGGCTTCTGCAAAAATAGGAGAGGCTTTCTGTAAATTCCAGCTCCAAGTTTATCTATAAAGAACAGTTAGTAAATGACATTTGAATTGCTGTAGTTATTATGCATCACACCGACTTGTTCCTAATGCTGGTGGTCTTCAGACAAAATTGAAGCACCCTTTGTTGAATTCAGATTATTTTATTTAGAAATGGAAGTAAAAGAAGGAGAATTATGGGTATTTGAATCCTGAGAAAGAGTATCAGCAGCTCTAGGATTTAAGGCCCTGTAAAAAATACAGCTGACTTCATTCACACAGTAGGTCAGTGTGCCATAAACAGAGTTAACCTAAGATAGAAAACAGCTGCTTCGTAGCCTGGACAGCAGAATTACAGCCACGGGAACAGAGAATTTTCCAGGGCACAGAACAAAGATCCCACAACCCAAGATGCCCTCCTCAGGAACACAAACCCTGTGTGATGATTTTTACTTTTCACCCATAATGCAGAAATAGCAGCATTTCTTTTTGTCACAACACCCACACACAGATGGCCTTGCTAAAGACTGAGATGCCCAAAAGCTATGGCTACAAATATCAAAAGCAGCTGAGGGAGATCTACTGACTTTCAACAGGGGATTTCTGGAACTGTTTTTTCAGCAACCAGATGAAAAATAGCCTATCTGAAAGACTCAGAAGCATATAATTTAGACGTAAGCAAGAGCTCTTCAGACAGGCAGTTCTAGCACCAGGAAGGAATGAGCAATTCTGTGTAAATAACCAGTAGTGGAGCATGCCTCTTACAGCAACTCCCACTTCCTAGGCTGCTCTAGTCTTTTAGCAGGGAAACTAAGCTCCCAAAACTCACAGGCCAGACTGTACATGGCTCAATTGTTTCTAAAGACCCTTAAGACAACACCACTGAGTAAATGATAAACTTACATATATCCAGCACTTCATTCATTCATTGTCTGTAAAAGAAGGTTGATAGAACAATGTTTCTCCAGCTCTGCTCCGAGAGGGCAAGTCTGAGCTCCATGCTGCCGAGCCTGAAAATGCATTCAGAGGATGTGACACGCCACAGGCACTGATACAGCTCTTTTGTTTATGTGTAACGCACAAACTTATAACACCTTCAAACGATTGCTTTATCTGACTATGGGAGTGCTTTTTAATTCTATTATTTTTCATTCAAATGTCATTATTGAAGACAGAAGGGAAAGAAAAGCAATTCATGGGAAAAGACAATAAACAAAACCTATGTAGATAAAGAATCACCCGTGCTCACTTGATCTACTGCTGCAGGCAAATTAGATAAGAGTAAAAGCAGGCAGAGTTTTCTGAGTGATATGTTCTGTCGAAAGCTCAAAATCTTAAACGTCAGTCCTTGAATGTAATGAAACAATTACTATAATACATAATATGCATTATAACAAATACATCGAAGTGTAGCATGTTGTTTTCTTGTCCACCCAAACCCAGCAAAAGCCAAACAAAGGGTAACAGATACTCTTAAGCCTGGCTGCAAGATCTGGGACGTTTCATTAGAGATTTACACTCAGCTTTGCTGAAGATACACTTTCTGGCCAAAGGCTCATTTTCTTTGCTTTGTACCTCAGCTTCAACATCTATGAAATAAGAGTACAAGCCAGAGCCCCCTTCAGAAATAAGCCTACTGCATAAATGGTACAGACCTGAGGATGGACTTCTCTGAAGTAACACCTCCAGCATCACAGAGCTGAGATGAGAGACCATTAACTATTTCAGCTGTGCCATGGCTACAATTCTGTCATGCTGTCACCCCACCTAGTCTGAACATAAGCAGAATTAAAACCCGAAAGACAACCCTGTCTTCAAGACAGCGCTCGTTTCCAAAACTCTACTGTGTGCTTTTGCAGAGCTCTTTTTGGATAAGAAAGCCTGGTATAACCTTGTTATTTACTGAGTAGGAAATTCTGCAAACGCAGAAACAAAAAGTAACAAGAAAAAGTAAAGTCGATCAGTTTACCTAGGGCAGGGTAGAGTGAGGGTTGAAATACTGCTTCCTGACTGACATTGTAGAAAAGATATTCCTGCCGAATCACAAGCAGTTATCTCCACCATCACTCCCTCTCACCCCGTTATCTTGTACCAGCAGCTGTCCATAAATACTCACAAAAATTTGCAGAGGCTGCTGATTATTTAAACTGGTGGGTGAAAGCACAGCACTGTTAGGACAGCCTGGTAAGGTTAGGGCTTTGGCAGACTATGTATCAAAGGGTTTTCACAGCATTTGTCACAACCTCCACTTTCGTTGCATTGCAACAAGAGAGGAGGGTTCCTGCGACAGACAGACACTGCCAGCTTGCACAGCTTTAAACCTTCTTTCTGAATTCAGTCCCCAACATTTTTTTTCTCTCAGGTGATACCAGCACTATGCATACTTGAAAGTACAACCTCCAAAGAGTTGGGGAATAAGAGCTGAGGATGGACACACCTGCAGTTTTAAGATAAGTAGAGCAATATGAAATGCCCTTGATAACATTGCTGAAGTTGGATTTCCCACAGCAGTGGGAGATATGCACAAATGGGATTTTTGGAAATGCCTCTTGTTGGCTGAGCTCCCTCTGTCCCTCAACAGGACATGGAAAAGCAGTTACTGGGGGATTAGAGTTCCAAAAGTTTCAGATAAACGTATTTCCTCCCAAAGCCCCCAGCAGCTTTGTAGTTCATATCTGATTGAGCTGGAGCTGTTAGTTTCTGCTGTTTCATTACAGAAAGAGGCTGAGTGTAACACCTCTCCCTTGCATGTAGCTCAGGGCTTGTGGAATGAGGGCAATGAAAAGAGAGAAGCTATTTCTCCTGTAACCCACCAGGCACTGTTCTCTGCAAAAGGTTTGCCTGTCATCCCATGCAGCCTCTCTTTTCCATCATTTCCTCGGTACCTTCTCATTTCAAGGCACAGAATTGCTTACTTACTAGAGACAAGCTGGAATCTAAATGCTAAGCTATCCCTCTGCTTACACTGCACAGGAGCAGTGAGCTTGGTACTGAGTTTCCCAGGAATAACAATGTCAAAAGTCAAAATGCAAGAAATCCTTTTGGATTTTGTCATGAAGGCATAGATACAGCTTCACAGTCCTCTGCAGTCCATTGATCAGCACAAATACATGGTTAAGGACTGCAAGTTTTTGAACGAGGCTCTTCAAACAAACAAACAAAAATGTTACATGTACTTCAACACTGTGGATTTCTCTTCAGATGAAGAAGGAATTATTTCAATGGCTTTATCAAGAATCAAGAAAGCACTCTCTTTATGTCATTTTAAAGGAAATTAGAGCAAGAACACTAGCATATTGGAAAACCTGCTAAATCTGCTCACTACTTTGTGTTCATACATTTTGAACCCCCATAGTCCATTGACATAAGGAACCAAAAAGATCCTGGAGTCAGCAACATGCCTCTGGCAGCAAGAGGACGGACTGAGGCTGGCCCCACCGGGCTGTGCCACTGCCATGTGGCCCAAGTGTTACGGCGTCAGTAGCTACTGATGGTACAATAGACAGCCTCGTGCGGTTGGTAGGCTGTTTCCTGGTCAAATTAAATTTTGATCACATACAAGTAGAATCTATGCAGCCTCCAAACCCATATCATCAGTTATGGTGAAACATATTTTCGTTCATGTCTGATCATTCCTTTCCTCTGAGGGCAGTTTGCTAGTTCACTAAGATAACACTAGTGCAGATGCTGCAGCATGGCCAAATGGTCTGAACATAAAAATGTTTTTAAAATCCTTGACTACTATTAGTTAATTTGCGTCATTAATGTATGCTACTAGCAAACAACAAACACATAACAGACGCAAAGAGTGCCTGGACAAATAAACACTCAACATCCACATGCAGCCTCCATAATCATTCACAATGATGCATGAAGTATTCACAAGCATCCAGTTCTGGGAATGACCTTCACACAAACAAATTCTTAACACTAGAATTTCTCACCCCACAGTGCTACAGAGATCTTTTCTATGCACGAATTTGGGAAATAAATTGTTGTTATGGAATGTTTCATCATGAAAATGCAAGCAGAAATTACACTTTGATTGCCATAAATGACACCAATTATTTATTTTCTGTGCAGTGGTTACAAAGTCATCTGCTATATTTTAAAAGCATCACACAGACAACATGAAACATTTATTTAAGTGGTTGTACACTGCAGAGAGCTTGATTTAAACAGTCCTTATTGGGCTTCTCACTGAAACGAAAACTGGCAGTTTGACAGTCAGCACCTTTCATGGAAGCTTAACCTCATTCAGAGCCACTGAACACAACATTTTTAGCCCAGCAATATAAAAAGTATGTATTTTGGCACAGCATGACACAGGCAACTGTATTCACGCCAGAGAAAAAGACCATGCATGAATAAAAACTGTGACTGTGCGCAGAGGTAACAGAAGACTTCCAAAAGCCAAACTACAGATTCAGAGAGAAGACAGGGCAAAATTTCCATCTCACAGACAAGTTCTTAGCACATCCAGATTTCACCTAAACCGGAAGAGTATCTTTTTTACTCTTTTATACTCACATTTTATTGTTCTGTGTGTTCCATTTACAACCCTTGCCATAATTTTGCAGATTACTAAGGACTAAACTAACTGGACTAAACTCCGTTATTTTCAATGCTGCAAATGCATATTTCCTGCTGATTTTCCTGCATCATGGTGCATCATTTTTTAATTTGTCTTTAGTAGCTTACAAAGTTTATTTAACCCTTTGGATTAGCGGATCTCAAGACCAGACTCTTTATTAGCTTAAGCCACTTATCCAAATAGCAGTATCGCACAGGAGACCTCATGTTTACACAAAGGCCTGTAACTC
The DNA here is from genome assembly GCA_013398055.1 of Ifrita kowaldi. NCBI lineage: Eukaryota > Metazoa > Chordata > Aves > Passeriformes > Cinclosomatidae > Ifrita > Ifrita kowaldi. Next base: position 254,375 of record VZRS01002387.1, read on the forward strand.
TTTCCTAGTACTTCTGCTCTGGAACAGATTAAGAGGCCCCAAATCACCCATTAGGTTGAAGATGGGAATAGCATATAATTCTAGACACTCTCATGCCTATTATTTTATCAACATACAAAAATAAAACAGAAGAAACTAGATGTGCAAGACCAAATGGAAATACAGAAACTCCGATTGTGCTCAGCAGTGGAAAAAAATAGAGTAATGGCCTCAATTTGGAGGAAATATCCTCTCTCATGGCCCTGTCTCTTCTTTTCTATTTACACTGAAAACAACAAAAGGAACAGGAATATGTGCAACTCTACCGATTTAGACCAAAAAAAAGTGGCAGTGAACAGAAGGAACTAAATTTTTTTTGGAAGAGTTGCGCACTGCTTGAGAGACATAGTAAAAAACAACCAAAAAGGCACCAAAAACAAGCCAGACTTTCAGCAGGTGGCAGTGCACCAGGGCAGCCACAGCTTGGACAGTATAGCCCAGCTCCACTGGAGTGTGCTCTTGGTTTGCAATAGGAACATCAGCGCTCGGCTGCAAGAGTGTGGAGCTGCAGCAGCCCCTGCTCTAATGTGATTCTGCGTGACACTAGCTGGCAGGATTCAATCAACTACTGTCAGGGCCTGCTATTGGCAACAAAAAGGCAGCTGTGCTGATGCTGACATCTCAAGAGTCAGCAATAGTTAACAATTCACACAGAGAGTTACAGAGAATGAGAATGGGGTTGTCAAATAGGGTCTTGCCTTATCAGTGCAACAGACCTCATAGCTTGACCCCGAACAAAGGACCACCTGAACTTTTATTGCACAGTCTGGGGTCTTCCTGTTGTGACATCGTCTTCTGCTGTGTCTCTTGTCACCTGGCTGTCTCTTCCCACAGGTGTTCCTGTGCCCTTTGCGATGCAATGGATTGGTACCAGTTCACAGCCTCTTTGAATCCAGCAGTGGAAGATTGAGACCACTGGCTCAAGAAACCCACTGACTCAATAATAGGGAAAGATTGAACATGCGGACTAATTAGGTAAGAAGCGTGAGAATCATTAACCAAAAGAAGTAGAATACTAATTAATAAGAGAACTAGGTAAACTAGGTTACTTGTAGCCAATGAACTGGGATTTGTTTGCCGAAATCTATATGTAGTGTAAAGTTTTCAGAATTGGTGTGCTTGATTTGTGGAAAGATTTTACCTTGCACCCTGCACAGAATAAACATCTCCTTTCTGAACTAGGCCCTGTGTCCCTGTTTAGAGAGCCCCTAAATCATCAGCAAAGCCACCTATGTTGCTCACCGCAAAGCAAACTTCCCCCAGGCCTCATCCTGGGCAGATTCCCTTGCTCTAGACTCTGCAACTTTGAGGCTAACGGAGCTGGTGAATGCTGTGACGTCGCCGCCAATGCAGACCTTGCCTTTTGCTTGCATACTCAATCGTTCCATTCACAGAATCACAGAATATGCTGAGTTGGAAGAGACCCACAAAGATCATCAAGTCCAACTCCTGGCCCTGCACAGAACCATCCCCAGGAGTCACATCCTGTGCCTGAGAGCCTTGTGCAAATGCTTCTTGAACTCTGTCAGGTTTGGTGCTGTGACCACTGCCCTGGAGAGCCTGTTCCAGTGCCCAATCACCTTATGGGTGCTTTTTGCACTTTCCTAATGTCCAACCTAAACCTCCCCTGACACAACTTCAGGCCATTCCCTCAGGCTCTGTCACTGGTCACCACAGAGGAGAGATCAGTGCCTGCTACTCCATTTTCCCTCACAAGGAAGTTATAATTGTGGTAAGTCTCCCTTCAGTCTCCTCCAGATAAACAGACCAAGGGCCCTCAGCTGCTCCTCGTACGGCTTCCCCTCCAAGTCCATCCCCATCCTTGTTGCCCTCCTTTGGACACTCTCTAATAGCTTAATAACTTTTTTATATTGTGGTGACCAAACCTGCACACCATACTTGAGGTGAGGCTGACCCAGTGCAGAGCAGAGTGGGACAATCCCCTCCCTGGCCTGGCTGGCGATGCTGGCCCTGGTGCCCCAAAGGACAGGGACGTCCCCCCTGGCTCCATGGCACTGCTGACCCATGTTCAGCTGCCCATCGACCAGGGCCCCCAGGACCCATTCCATGGCACTGCTTTCCAGCAATCTCATTCCCCAGTCAGTCTGTAGATCCAGGGTTGCCGCATCCCAGGTGCAGAATCCAGCATTTTCCCTTGTTGAACTTAATATGGTTGGTGATGGCCCAGCCCTCTGATTTGTCAAGGTGTCTCTGCAGGACCTCCCTGTTTTGGAGGGAGTCAACAGCTTCTCCCAGTTTTGTGTCATCTGTGAACTTGCTCAGTATCCCTTCCAGTCCTGCATCCAAGGCATTTAGGAAGATGTCGAAGAGCATGCGGCCGAGGATGGAGCCCTGCAGAACCCCGACAAGTAGGACTTTCCCGTCATGACCTTGTTGAACTTAATACTTGATCAGCCAGGTGGGCTACGAAAGCTTTACTGAAATCGTGGTTGGTGATGGCCCAGCCCTCTGATTTGTCAAGGCGTCTCTGCAGGACCTCCCTGTTATGCGGCCGAGGATGGAGCCCTGCAGAACCCCGACAAGTAGGACTTTCCCGTCATGACCTTGTTGAACTTAATACTTGATCAGCCAGGTGGGCTACGAAAGCTTTACTGAAATCGTGGTTGGTGATGGCCCAGCCCTCTGATTTGTCAAGGCGTCTCTGCAGGACCTCCCTGTTATGCGGCCGAGGATGGAGCCCTGCAGAACCCCGACAAGTAGGACTTTCCCGTCATGACCTTGTTGAACTTAATACTTGATCAGCCAGGTGGGCTACGAAAGCTTTACTGAAATCGTGGTTGGTGATGGCCCAGCCCTCTGATTTGTCAAGGCGTCTCTGCAGGACCTCCCTGTTATGCGGCCGAGGATGGAGCCCTGCAGAACCCCGACAAGTAGGACTTTCCCGTCATGACCTTGTTGAACTTAATACTTGATCAGCCAGGTGGGCTACGAAAGCTTTACTGAAATCGTGGTTGGTGATGGCCCAGCCCTCTGATTTGTCAAGGCGTCTCTGCAGGACCTCCCTGTTATGCGGCCGAGGATGGAGCCCTGCAGAACCCCGACAAGTAGGACTTTCCCGTCATGACCTTGTTGAACTTAATACTTGATCAGCCAGGTGGGCTACGAAAGCTTTACTGAAATCGTGGTTGGTGATGGCCCAGCCCTCTGATTTGTCAAGGCGTCTCTGCAGGACCTCCCTGTTATGCGGCCGAGGATGGAGCCCTGCAGAACCCCGACAAGTAGGACTTTCCCGTCATGACCTTGTTGAACTTAATACTTGATCAGCCAGGTGGGCTACGAAAGCTTTACTGAAATCGTGGTTGGTGATGGCCCAGCCCTCTGATTTGTCAAGGCGTCTCTGCAGGACCTCCCTGTTATGCGGCCGAGGATGGAGCCCTGCAGAACCCCGACAAGTAGGACTTTCCCGTCATGACCTTGTTGAACTTAATACTTGATCAGCCAGGTGGGCTACGAAAGCTTTACTGAAATCGTGGTTGGTGATGGCCCAGCCCTCTGATTTGTCAAGGCGTCTCTGCAGGACCTCCCTGTTATGCGGCCGAGGATGGAGCCCTGCAGAACCCCGACAAGTAGGACTTTCCCGTCATGACCTTGTTGAACTTAATACTTGATCAGCCAGGTGGGCTACGAAAGCTTTACTGAAATCGTGGTTGGTGATGGCCCAGCCCTCTGATTTGTCAAGGCGTCTCTGCAGGACCTCCCTGTTATGCGGCCGAGGATGGAGCCCTGCAGAACCCCGACAAGTAGGACTTTCCCGTCATGACCTTGTTGAACTTAATACTTGATCAGCCAGGTGGGCTACGAAAGCTTTACTGAAATCGTGGTTGGTGATGGCCCAGCCCTCTGATTTGTCAAGGCGTCTCTGCAGGACCTCCCTGTTATGCGGCCGAGGATGGAGCCCTGCAGAACCCCGACAAGTAGGACTTTCCCGTCATGACCTTGTTGAACTTAATACTTGATCAGCCAGGTGGGCTACGAAAGCTTTACTGAAATCGTGGTTGGTGATGGCCCAGCCCTCTGATTTGTCAAGGCGTCTCTGCAGGACCTCCCTGTTATGCGGCCGAGGATGGAGCCCTGCAGAACCCCATTAGTGACAGGTCTGATGTCACCCTTTGTGCCTGACCTGTGAGCCAACTGCTCACCCATCCCGTGATGTGTTTATCCAGCTGAATGCTGGACATTTAGTCCAGAAGGAAACTGTGAGAGACGGTATCGA